>CM060703.1:71710503-72310503 GCA_030686995.1 Artemisia argyi
TGCATCAAAATACTAAAAATATCCCAGGGATTGTGTTTTATACGTTTCAGATGCAAAATGAGCAAAAACAATGAAAAACGAACAAAGTTTACACAATTGGCAGTTTTAGTCCCCTAACTTTCAAAAATTTACAAAACTAGTCCCTGAGCATGTGTTTTGAAAGAAAAGTCAACCTAAGGCATTTAAAAGTCAAATGTCATCAAATATTGTCCTTAGGTAAAAACTTTGGAAAAAATACACTTTTGGTCTCTGCAGTTTGAAATTTGATGAAATCAGTCCCTAGGAATTTTAAAAGTGAAAAATATATTTTGTGGTCCTTTGGTAATTGGAATGTGGCAAGATTGGTCCCTGGATTAACTTTGAGCAAGTGGCAACATTGGTCCTTCAAATTAGCATAAATTACAAATTGGTCCTTGTGAATAAAATTTGTACAAACCAAACGGACCATTTGTAATTTTAGTACCAAAACCAAACCAATCCACACAAACAATAACCCCAGCCCACCACTATCCCAAGCCCAACTTACCCAAGCCCATTCCCACCATATTATTAATAAAAACGGGGGGTCAAAATTGGTCAACTTCTCCCACCCATTCCTTTCTTCCCCGCCTAAACCACCCAGCCCCCAAACCCTGTAAATCCAACATTCTTGTCCCCCTCCCCACTCTCTAACCATCCTTTTAGCCTCCCTACTCCACCACCTCCCAAAGTCAACTCCCAATTTGTACACTGGGCATGTCTTATTCAGTTAAGCGTGCCTAGTGGAGAGTAGTACCGGTTTGGGTGACCAAACCGGGAAGTCCTCCCTTGTGGACCACTGCCCTGTCGGTACGATTTCAAAGTCCTTCAATGAAGGTTTCAACCCATAAGGGTTCGAATCTGGAGAAGGCAGGGTTTACTTCAATTTAAGTGTCGTGCCTTCGGGCGACTTAAGTTGAAGGTTTTCCCCCCATCGGGTTTCAAATTGGACTTGGATTTCCCATATGAAAGTCAATTTTCAAAAAAAAAATTGTCCCCCACACCCTTATAACACCAACACAATTCTAGGCCTGAGGAGAAGTAGCAGGCAATCAAAGGGCTATGAGATGTTTCTCAGGGGACAAAGACAACACAAAAAGCAGAAGACAAAGAGCACAAAAGTGAAAAAGAAAGAAGAAAAAGGCCTGGTTCAAGTCTCTTTTTATATTTTTTTTAGTATTTATAGATGATAGTTGTAAGCCATTGTGGCAAGTAGTCAAGTAGTAGTAGTTTTATTCATGTATTTTCTAATTCAGTTAACTAGTGTACTCTTTAATTTTTAAGTAATCAATGCAAGTATTTCAGTTGTTAAATTTCTAAGTTCGCAGTTGTCAGTTTCAAAAATTACTTTGAGTTGTATTACATCTTGTTCAAAGTTATTATTGTTGTTTTTAGGTTTTATATACTCACTTATGCCCTCAGTAATAAAACAAGAAAACAAAACAAAAACAGAAAGTATAATAAGAAAAGAAAAAAAAAAAGAAAAACAGAAGAGAAAATGAAGGTGTTGGATTGCTGATGCAGAAAAGAGTAGCATGGAAGTTGGCTTGGTTTAGAGCCCAGGGGGGCATATAGGTTGTGATCTTATAATCTTGGTTCTCATTTATTCTGTGGCTTGGCAAAAAATTGTAAGACCTCCTCCAATTTTTAGCAATAACTGAATTGTTGATTTTAGTAATTATTTAAAGTTTGAATTCTGCATAATTAAGTGTGTCTTAGCCTAGTTTAAATCAATACTTTAGTTTATTTGATTGGAAGATTGATTTGCTGTGTATCATTCACATCAATGTGCTAGTTAGGGGTGTTTGGGATAACCTTGTGCCCTGTGTTTCTTTGATTGCCAGGTTCTAAAAATAGTTTAGGTAAAACTTATTAGGTCATATTAGGACAAGTGGTAGCACAAATTCAGTAGGTTTAGTTAAAAAGTCAAATATCCCTTGTGATTGCTTAACTGCTAGTCTGAGTAGGATTTTATTTGCCAAATCATCATTTCAAGTTTAGATAATATTAACTTAGGTAATTTTAATTCCCATGTAAGCTAATTCATCATTTTCAGTAAGTAAATCTCTGCAAAAATTCATTAAAGTCAAACTGAGTTCTCAATTGTAAAAGTCAAAATTGTCACTTGATGCAGAAATCCAAATATTCAAGCATTTTTCATGATTTTTGTGTTTGATGTTATGATCTGAAATTTTTTGAGATAACTCTTTGTCAGCTTAACTCTTGAAATCAGCACTTGGTTCAATTTAAATATTTTTTTGTAGCGTATCAAACAGCTTAAAAAGACTTGCAGGGAGAGTATCTCCCCTGCTTTGCTTGTCTGTTTCATCAGTCCTATTTCCATGGTCTTTACAGGTTTCATTAGTGGACCCCCTTATGTGTTTCTTGGTTCTATAGGAAGCCTAACTAGCTGGCTTTTTGGTTCAATAGCTTATTCTGGCTTCTTGAGATTATTTGACCAGTTTAGATAGGCCTGCAAAACCCCCATTTTGGACCCCATAACTGCTGATACATCAGCAGATAGCTGAGCTTGATCTTGTTCTTGTTAATTTTTCTTGTTGTTGTATCTAGTTGCTTTTGTTGTTATTTATTTGCCTGCATAAGCTGTTGTGAGCTTGTAGCTTGTTTGAGCTTGTTGAGTAGACTAGATTCTTTGCAAACTCATTGAGTGATCTTATCACTCAGTGTAAGCCTTCCATTTCACAAGCTCACACAGGTCTCAATATTGGGACCTAGGACTTGCATATTGGTCCTTTGGATAGCTCACCAGGCCACCTCCTTAGATCAACCACCATTGTGAACCCCTGAACCTCCCTGTGGACCCCACAGGGGGCTGCAAGTGACCCTTGAGGCCTGTTTGGTACTAGGCATTGTGGAACAGCTTATTTGCTTATTGTTATAATCTCAGTTCATTCCATTTCATGATTCAGCTCATTTCCTGTACATTTGAATGTTAGAAGCTTAAAATGTTCAAGGTTCTCAGTTAGTTGCTTGTTTGATAAGCTTTTGTACCTCATAAACTCAAAATAAGCACTGTTAAGCTTATTTGCATGCACACTGCTCATTAATAAGCTATAGCCAAAGTCCCTTTGTAAAAAGTGTTTGATTTTAGTAGTTTATCAGTTTTGTAAAAGAAAAAATAGAAAAAGACAAAAAAATTTAGAAGTGATAGCTTCTATTTAAGCCACTTTGGCTTATTTTCTGCTTAGTTATTAGCAACAACTGTTGTTAAATTTTTCTTAGGCTTCTGTTATCATAATAGAATTTTAGTAATTTTTTCAGAATTTTCCTTAATCATTTATTATTTTTTATAATTTAGTTTAATTTAAATCAATTAAATAATTAGTTTTTAATTATTAATAATTAATTAAAAAGTAAGAAAAATAGTTTTTCTGTTTTAAAATTAGTTTTATAATATTTTAGATTTTTCTAAATTTAATTTTCATTTTTCTAGTTGATTTTCATAATTATTTGTAATTTAGGACAATTTAGTTAATTAAAAAGTAATTAATAATTAGTAATTAATTAATAGTAAGTAATTAAGTAGTTGTAAAAATAATTTTAATTTTCTAAAAATTTTCTTACATCATTAGGATTGTAAAATGTCATTTTCACGTTCGTAGGACTTTGTTTACTCTCGTTTCACTTTTTTATTTGTGCGTTCGCGTTTATTTTAAACTAAAACGCACATTTTAAGTTAAATTACGTTTTTAGGTAATCTGATCATCAGTAATTGTTAATTAAGTGTTTCTAAGTCATTTTCCATCATTATCTCGTAGTGTAACCATAATAATCAAATTCCTGACCTTTCTGATTAATCACCCGATCCTTTAAAACGTTCACAAATACAATTGCACGCCTCATCGGGACATAACGACCCAGGGATTCCCTAAACTCCTTGGTTAGTTGGTTTTTGACGTTTGACTTGGTTGACCATCCTCTGGTGAACTTAGTTGACCGTTCGGAACCGATCATTGCCCTTCTAAATATTTTTTAGATTCCATAGATCGTTACAAGTTTTAAAATGCAATATATTTTAAAGATCTTGCTAGACGTGGCTCCTGATACCAATTGTGGAAAACTAGAAAGAGGGTTGAATAGTTTTACTATCTTTTTAAATTTATTTTCAAAATCTTTTGTAGCTTATAAAAACTTTGATTCGATCTTACGTGAATTCAAGTGTCAACAAATGTAAGCAAGTCTAATCTAATAATGTAAGTATTGAAGTAAAATGAAATAAAGATAGAGATAGAAAGATCAAACCACAACACGCGAATTTATAGTTATTCGGCTACAAGGACACCTTCCTTGCCCTACTCCACTCCCCGAGTACCACACTCGAGAGTTTTCTTCACTATGTCAACAAACTCCTTATGGCGGAGAAACTTACACACCTTGGCTTACACCTATTAACGACACTAAGCTAAATGTCGAGTTCTAATCGTAGCTAGAACTAATCTCACAACTTCTTCACGACTTCATACCTTCTTCACAACTTCACAACCTCTTCACGATAGCTCCACAACCTCTTCTTCTCGTCTACTTCACACCTTCTTCTATGCACAACTAATTCACAACTTCTACACTACTTCACAACACACCTAATATCAACAATCAACTAAATCACACAACACTTTACAAACATCTAGCACTACTACAAGATGATACTAACAAATCACAACACTACTACAATTGTATGGATGTTGAAGGAGTGTTCTTCTTTTTGCACTTGTGTGGATGAAGCTTTGGATCACTTATAAACAAAGACTTATGAATTATATGATCAAAGGATTTAGGGATTGAAATGGATATGAGATCAGAAGGTTTTGAGTGCAAAAAGGTGAGGAAAATTTATGAAATGAACCAGTATTTAAAGGGCAAGAAAATACTGATTTGGAGCATGCCGGTCCCCTTAATTAGGGGTCGGTCCTCTTAATTATTAAGGGGGCCGCCCCTCCAGAACTTTGGGTTTATTTGTCTTTTTGTGTGGAAGATTTTTCTGGAGAGATTTTGCCCTTTTTGGTTGGAAATTTGAAATTATATCTTTGTGGTTTAATAAAATAATACCAAAAATGATTTACTGAAACATATAAAATGTTAATGTCATTTTATAAAATGTTTTGTGTTAAGATAATACTGCCTTTGATCATGTAATGCATAAGATGCTTAGTTTATACATACCTTAAGTGATATTAGTATTAGAAGTAAATATTTGTCACTAAATACTTGTTTATGTCATAATCTTGACTTAATTTAGTTTACATTTTGTGATTATCAAAACGTAGAGTTTATTGAAAAATATTAATAACGTTTTTAAGCATTATTCATATCAACACTAGCCATGCCGGAATGGAGAAGGATATTTAACTGATCCGTGTGTGTTTTGTGCGAAATCAGGGAGAAGAAAATGTGCTGTGATGATAGGAATGAATGAGGGAGATCGAACGCTGGAGAACAAATTTCAAGTCATATTAATTAATTCTTTAGGATCGGGTTGTAGATCCGCGTGTGTTTTATTCGGGTTGTAGATAACAACTTATTTGTAGTTTAACCTGATTTGTTTCTTGGTTTTTATCAATTGCAAAGGATATTGGATACATGAATTTTTTTTGAGGAGAGTTATTTTAATATCAAACTTTTCTTACATATTAAGGGATTCATCTACACCGTCCATTTAAAAAGAAATCAATAGTTGAGATTAAAAGCATTTTAATATTTCACTTATATTTTATAATTTAAATATCTCTTAAACCGTTCATCGTTAAGCGAAAATAATTACACAATCGTGACGAGCATTTAATTATCTTTCTATAGACGGACACTTTGATATACTTTCGATAATTTTTTTTTTCATTTTTTTCACCTTTTTTTCGGCTATCACATGTGATTTTTTCGGCCACGAAAAAAACGTGAAAAAAACGAAAAAAAAAATTGTCGAAAATATATTAAAGTGCCTATCTATAGAAAGATAATTAAATGCTCGTCGTAACGGTATATTTTTTTTCACTTAACGATTAACGGTTTGAAAGATATTAATATTTGAAAAAAATGATGAAAGTAGGTTTTTTAAATTGTTGAGATTAATCTTATGTATTAGATCAATAAAGATAGAGGGTGGAGATTAGTTCCTTGGTATGTAAAAAAAGTTTGGTACTCAAATGATTTTTTTTTCTTTTTTTTTATAAAAGAATTGAAAAGGAGAAAGATTAGAAAAATAAATTATTATTGATTTGATTGTGATAAATATATTAATTAATAAGATTACGAAAATTATTGAATTAATTACAATAGTCAACTTAGTGAGAAACTTTTTGACGAAAATTTCGTGCCTAGATGAGTGACGAAAATTTCGTGACTATATATGCAAGTGACGATATATAGTGACGACAATTATATATCATCACTAATTAGTGACGAAATGTATAAGTC
Organism: Artemisia argyi; assembly: GCA_030686995.1. Classification (NCBI taxonomy): domain Eukaryota; kingdom Viridiplantae; phylum Streptophyta; class Magnoliopsida; order Asterales; family Asteraceae; genus Artemisia; species Artemisia argyi. The sequence goes on from CM060703.1 coordinate 71,716,951, forward strand.
ATCGTTAAATTCTCGTCACTATATTTTGTAGTATCATTATTATTGCTTCTGATTATGGATAGGTTTCCCTACAATAAGAAAGCTCAGCCCCAAGATAGAATGATTAGATCAAAAGGATGTTAAAGATTGACATCCCACATCTTCCAATATTTTCTTGTCTAGATTTATAGTATGAAATAAAGATGTTTTGTATATTAATCTACTTGTTTTTACAATCGATCTACATCTACAGATTGGTGACAACGTAAAATCGATTCGCCGGAAACAATCTTGGTGACGCCGGAAAATAAACACCAACTGTGAGAATTAGCATAAAATTAAATTTTGGCGCCAAAGGATAGTTATGGTGAGAGGAATGGTTGTTATATCGTAAAAGATTCTAGGGAGTTAAAAATACAAAGTACCTGCAAACAGCGAATTGAATGATTCTTTTAAAATACGATGTCGATAACATTGTTTAAGAAATCCTCCGAATGTGTGATCCAGCAAATTGAATGATTCAAAGTCGGTTAAGAATATCTCCTAATAATAATAATGGGCTAAATATCATGTCGATATTAAATCACGTCTGAAATGTTGACACGGCATATGAGGATATTAAGAATATCTTCTTTCTTACATTTTATTTATTTTTAAAGCTCGTTGTTTGTAATATAAAGTTGATTTATTCATTCCTTGATCGACTTCGGTCAACCAAGGGCGGAGTTATTAAGGGACCGGGAAGGGTCCCGACCCTCTATGCCTAAACTTGTCTGTATTTTTTCACAATTTCATGTGTTTTTTCGGAAAAAAAAATGTTTCAGCCCTCCCATCTAATGTTCTTCTCGAAAAAAAATTGTTTCGGCTCTTTTAAGAAATTTTTTCTAGCTCCACTACTGTGGTCAACTAACCTTAACTAATATACAAAGTTGGTGCAGTGAAGGTTAAAAAGTATTTTTGTCGTGTTTATGAATTCAAAACCTGAGATTTCACATTAGTGATGAAGAGTTGGATGAGCTTGGAGAAAGTGGCCACACTACAACAAAAATCACTTTTGGTTACAACAAGTTTTTAGTGACGAAACATCGCTAAAAAGTCAGTAATTTAAACACTGGTTTTTCTATAAATTTGACCGGGAACCTACACTTTTAATGATTTTTAATGATGACACGTGTTGTCGCTAAACGTATATATCAATTAAATAATAGATGATTATTATTATTATTATTATTATTATTATTATTAAATACTTTTTAGAATAACTGCTTGAAGAGGCTGTTTAAGGTTGCTTATGAAACTCCCACTACATTTAAAAGTGCAACCAAGTTAACTGATTTTATGTCAAGGATTCTAATATTGAATTTCATGTTCTGTAGTTGAGTTATTGAAGAAAGAAACAAAATTCAAATGTGTTGAGCAAAAATGCCAGCAATATAATATTTGATGCATTTTCGTTGGAACTAACCGAATTTGATTTTTGTAGTTTTGTATACAATCGAGTTCCAAAAACGGGCCTGCCACATTGTCATACACTGATATGGGTTGATAAAGTAAAAAGATAAAAGATGGGGAAGACGTTGATCGCTATATTTCTACTGAGTTACCAGATCCGACAATGAGTTACCAGATCCGACAATTGACCCAGAAAGGTATAAAGTTGTCTTAGAAATGATGGTGCACGAACCTTGCAGGTTGGTTAACGCAGAAGCGGTGTGCATGCAAAAAGGATTTTGCAACAAAAAATTTCCAAAAAAAATACAACGAAGACACCTTTTTCGATAAAGATGACGTACACCACAGAAGAACGAATACTGGCATCTATGCAAATAAATGTTAAGTGAGATTAGACAACACTTATATAGTTCCGTGCAACCTATCACTGTGTATTGCATTCCATGCTCACATAAATGTAGAGTATATTGGCTGGTCTATATTAATCAAATATCTATTCAAGTACATCTCAAAAGGGATAGTCAAATTGTAGCGCATATCACGAGACCTGTTGGTGAGCCGTCAGCTTCGACGAGCCAGTTCACAAACAAATGTGGATGAAATTCATATTTCTTTGACATACGGTATATCTATCCACACAAAGCATGCTGGAGAATCCTTAATTTTGACATACATAGTAGAGAGTCTACGGTCCAAGTTCTGGCTATACATCTTCCAAATATGAAGCACAACAACTTTAGAGCCAACGAACGGTTGAAAGGAATTGTAAATAACGTTGAACGGAAAATAACAATACTCACTAGGTGACTGGATTTTAATGCTTCTTTTGATGAAGGTCATCATCTAACATATTTAGAGTCTCAATAGGAGTTCGTATGTTACGCCGATGCAAAAAGCTGGAGGCCGTGGAAAAAGGAGAACAAATCGTCCGTTGGATGATTAGCGTACATACATCCAAGTTTAGGGGAGCTATTCTACATTAGAATGCTCCTTTGCCATTACAAAGGTTCACTACAACATTGGCTGCTTTTAGCAGGGACATTTCTCGCTTTCAGCGGGGACTTCTCCCAGCCCAACAATTTCGGCGGGGACATGTCCCCGCCGAAAGTGCCTCGGCTAAAGCCCTTCGGTGTAAACTTTCTGCGGCGACGTACCTCTCTTTTGGTGGTTACACGTGGGACCCACGCTGCCAGCGTGGACAATTTTGGTCAGGTCAAACTTGCCAGCGTGGCAACACTTTTTGGCGGGGACATGTCCCCGCTAAAAATATTTTATAAAGTAAATGGCGCATATTTTTGGCGGGGACTATTCCCCGCTGAAAGTATTTTACAAGTAAATGGTGCAACCTTTTGGCGGGGACTCTTCCCCGCTGAAAGTATTTTCCAAGTAAATGGTGTTTATTTTTGGCGGGGACACGTCCCCGCTGAAAGTTGTGTTCACTAATAATGCAGCAACCTTTTGACGGGGACATGTCCCCGCGAAAAGTGCCTGACCCATTTTGCTTGCTGCAAAATGGGTAATTTTCAGATTTTTTTCGGAAAAAATCTACATTATCACTACAAATCCAGAACCTCTATATAACCTAATTATCACTACAAGACACTCAAATCACAAATTCGCCAAACATAATATGATACATATCCAAATTTCTTAAAAATTAACATAATCATGTGTTTGTATCCAAATTAGCAAAATACGGTTCAAAAACCATTATCACATGATCACTACATAAGCTAGCTATCCGCTATACGCTACAAAACTATACGTGGGAACAATGTAGCGGGAATCCTAACACATAAACTACATAAAGACATAATAATCCATGAAACTATCCAAACATTTGTTCATAACCCAAAACAAATATAAATCAACCCATACGCTACTCCTGAGTCCCCCCACTAGCCCCACTCCCCTCCTCTGGCGTACCTGTAGACTCACCTGGTGATGGTGAAGCCTCCTGGGATCCCGATGTCGTCGCCTGAGTTGCTAGCTCAGCGGGGAAACCCAGATGTGTCTTAGCCCACCCCACCAACATATCAATCAGTGTCCTTTGCTGGGAGATCTCATGGGTTTGCTTCTAGATTGTTTCGTGCAGGGAGGACGCAAAGGCTTGGTCACGAGCTCGTGCGGCGCTGAGGGTCGTCTGACGACCACCGTCGGGTAAGACTGGACCTATGCCAGGAATATGACCTCGCTGCTTGCCACCGATCACGTGGCGCATAATATTGAGGTCAGACATGGTCGTCCCCCCGGAGGTGCTCTTCGTCCGCATCTGTATCATCTGGTTCTGTTTTACAAAAAAATAAGCAAAGTAATATATAAGTCGTGATTTATTATATGTGCATTAATGTGGGTGAGTTTTATGGAAATAAATTATACTTACATATCTAGTCTCGGACAATGCAAACTCCCGAACGCCGTCTCTCGTATGGTTGTGTCTGTACATCGCGATCAAGTCTCTACCATCCACAGCGTCGGTGGGTTCTCTCAGCTGTTTATAAATAAACTCAATAACGACTCACCAAACACTATATATATAAAAGAAATGATTAAAAAGCGTCTTACGAAGTTATCGTGTATAACAGCTAACGAATGCGACCCATGAAGGCTGGCTGTCGGATTGGCGAGCCGGTTCTGCCAGTTGGTCTCCCCTCTCTTCAAATTATCCGGGTTCGACCAGCGCTTAACCTGAGTATTATAAATAATAAAAAATGTTATATAAATGAATTATTATTATTATTATTATTATTATTATTATTATTATTATTATTATTATTATTATTATTATTATTATTATTATTATTATTATTATTATTATTATTATTATTATTATTATTATTAATAATAATAATAATAATAATAATAATAATAATAATAATAATAATAATAATAATAATAATAATAATAAAGTGTGGATCCAGAAATTTACATATTGTTCCCAATTCGACTCCGACATGTTCTCCGGGCGTTTTGCCTTGATCTCCTCTAGCTTCTCCATCCCACCTTGCTCAGTAAAATTTATCTTTTTGTGCCGCCACTTGTTGTCGTCGTATCGCTTTTGGAGATAATATTTGATACTCTTGACAATATCCTCTCCATCAGCACTGGCAAGGTGCTCGCCGAGATCAAAATAATGCTGCAATAAAATATAATTAAAATAAATATTCAAATTTAAATAAACAATCAAATTTAAATAAATAGCAAAGTTAAAATAAACAAACACACTAATTAAAAAAATAAAAGATAAAAAAAACTTACATGTAGCTGGTCGTCGATGTGGGCCTTCGCGGTAGCAGGAACAGCCGACCAGGATTTGTAATGCATAGGAATTGATTGTCGTAACAATTCCCCGACCAAGTTGGAGAACCACTTCGCGTGGTCGCCCACATGCTCCCACATCCTTTTGTCGTTCTTCCGGAATCTGATCGATACCGGACGACCAGTCTCTTTCCTCTCATTGCGGAGCCGCTTGTTCTTTGTGGGACCACGCACCGACTTCCCGCCTTTCCCAATTTTGGCATTAGGCTTGGGAGGTCTGGGAGGTCTGGGAGGTCTGGATTTAGATCCTACAAGTAACCAAATTCAAGTGATGATGATATAAAATAACAAGTTATCAATTTCAAATAATAATCAAGTTTAATTAAAATAATCTAGAAATTCTTACTCTGACAATCACTGCCTATCCTCGTTGGACCACGGGGTGGCTCATTGCCTCCATCGCCACCGTGGCTCCTAGCAACAACATTTGCCATCTGTAAACGTACTAGTACAAGAAAATATAATTAGTGAAGAAACACATATACACATATACGCATATACACACATGGAGAGCTGAGGTGGGGGGCTACCAAGTAAGCCAAGCTTCAGGACCAGGGGTCCAATGATGAGCTTATGGGGAGGGCTTGTAAAGATGGTGAATAACTGAGGTGGTGGTGCAGGGGAGGTCAGTCCCCCTGCAGGTGTGTTTGGAGGGCTGTGGACCCCATAGAAAAATTCACAAAAATAAAATAACACTAGGACATCAAAGACAAGGTGGGGGACTACAACTCCTAAAAATTTCAATCCCTAGAACACAACACAAAAATCATAATAAATCCTAGCATTTTTGCATTTCTGCACAAAAGAGATTTTTGACTTTTTATATTTTGCACCTACTTTGGCAGTTGAGATGACAAACCTACTTGTGTATCCACCACTGCCCCAATAGCAAGTCCCCACGACACTACTTGTGTCGTGGTACACATCACGAGCACACCCCATGGTGTGTCGTGTTCCCTAATCCCTAAGCAATCCTAGCAGCTTAAGAAGCAATCCTACATACTGATATAAGCCAAAACTAAACACCCTAGCATCTTAATAAGCAATCCCTGATTGGGCTGCCATTAACCAAACATACCTTTTCTGGTCTTGGCAGTTGGCTAGTTGGTCTCGGCACTCGGCTCTCGGCTGCTCTTGGCTATCGGCTGATCTTGACAGGAAACTGTAAAACGTTATAGAAAAATGTTATAAAACATTTAACTGTGAGCTTATATAAGTTGAAAATACAAGCAGCCATGGTTATCGGCTGCTCATGGCTATCGGCTGATCCCTTTATAAGCTGAAAATACAAGCAGCCATGGTTTTCGGCTTATAAATTAAGGGGGTGTTTGTTTGAGATTATTTGTTTTCGGCTTATAAATCACAAGCTTCAATTTTCCGGCTTATTAGGAGACTTGTGGGCTTATATAAGTTTATTATATCATAATATACTTATATAAGCCCACAAGTCTCCATATAAGCTGGAAAATTGAAGCTTATGAAATATAAGCCGAAATCAAATGAGCAATCCCAAGCACACCCATGTTTGGACAGCATAAACCAAACGGCCCTCATGGGCTGCTGTTAACCAAAAAACATAAATAAGCCACAAACTGTGAGCTTATGTTTCATTAGCTCACTTTTTTGTTTCATTAGCTCACTTTTTTGTAGCTCACTTTTTGTGGCTTATAAGCTTATATAAGCAGAAAAAGTTACAAAATAAGCCACAAACTGTGAGCTAATGAAACATAAGCCGAAAACCATAAAAGCCATAAGCCGGGGCTGTTTCGGCTTATATAGTGGGGCTTATGGCTTATATGGTTTTTGAAGTCAAAAACCATATAAGCCATAAGCCCCGCTATATAAGCCGAAACAGCCCCGACTTATGGCTTATATGGTTTTCGGCTTATGTTTCATAAGCTCACAGTTTGTGGCTTATGTTTCATAAGTCAAAAAGTTACAAAATAAGCTACAAAAAAGTGAGCTAATGAAACATAAGCCAAAAACCATATAAGCCATAAGCCCCGCTATATAAGCCGAAACAGCCCCGGCTTATGGCTTATATGGTTTTCGGCTTATGTTTCATAAGCTCACAGTTTGTGGCTTATGTTTCATAAGTCAAAAAGTTACAAAATAAGCCACAAAAAAAGTGAGCTAATGAAACATAAGCCGAAAACCATATAAGCCATAAGCCATAAGCCCCGCTATATAAGCCGAAACAGCCCCGGCTTATGGCTTATATGGTTTTCGGCTTATGTTTCATAAGCTCACAGTTTGTGGCTTATGTTTCATAAGTCAAAAAGTTACAAAATAAGCCACAAAAAAGTGAGCTAATGAAACATAAGCCGAAAACCATATAAGCCATAAGCCATAAGCCCCGCTATATAAGCCGAAACAGCCCCGGCTTATAGCTTATATGGTTTTCGGCTTATGTTTCATTAGCTCACTTTTTTGTAGCTCACTTTTTTGCGGCTTATAAGCTTATATAAGCAGAAAAAGTTACAAAATAAGCCACAAACTGTGAGCTTATGAAACATAAGCCGAAAACCATAAAAGCCATAAGCCGGGGCTGTTTCGGCTTATATAGCGGGGCTTATGGCTTATATGGTTTTTGAAGTCAAAAACCATATAAGCCATAAGCCCCGCTATATACGCCGAAACAGCCCCGGCTTATGGCGTATATGGTTTTCGGCTTATGTTTCATTAGCTCACTTTTTTGTAGCTCACTTTTTTGCGGCTTATAAGCTTATATAAGCAGAAAAAGTTACAAAATAAGCCACAAACTGTGAGCTTATGAAACATAAGCCGAAAACCATATAAGCCATAAGCCGGGGCTGTTTTAGCAGTGGCGGATGGCTTATTTGGCTTATGGCTTATGGTTTTTGACTTATGTTTCATAGGCTCACATTTTATGCTTATTTTAAAACTTTTTTGGCTTATATAATGGGGCTGTGTTGTCGTTAACCTAATACCAAGTCCCCACGACACTACTTGTGTCGTGGTACACATCACGAGTACACCCCATGGTGTGTCGTGTTCCAAAACATCAATTCAAGGGGCTAAAAAAATACATAAACATAAATTACTGAGTATAAACTTTTGGCGGCGACATGTCCCCGGTAGAAACATAAACACAAAAAAAATTAAACATGTATACCTTTTGGTGGGCTCTCGTCTGTGGTCTCAGCTTGGTCTCGACAGGTCCCGGCTTGGTCTTGACTCAACTGTGGTCTTGGCTAATGTAGTCTCCAAAGGAAGAAAATCAAAAAAATTAATAAAATTCAAAAACATAATACATTTAACACAAATTAACACAATTAACAAAAATTCACACAAATTAACAACAATTAACAAAATTAACAAAAATTGAAAATGGGTCTTGGCTGGGTCAAACAAGGAGAGTAAGAAAGGAGATGAGAATAGAGATAATCAAACAAGGAGAGGGGTTTAGGAGAGAATTAAACAAGGAGAGGGGTTTAGGAGATGCATCGTGCACAGTGGTGCGAGTGTGGGTGCTGTGGGGGAGATGGTGGTGTTGTGGTGGTGGTGGAGATCGTGGTACTGTGGTGGTAGTAGAGATGGTGGTGTTGTGGTGGTAGTGTAGATGGTGGTGCTGGTAGTCTGTGGTCTCAGCGATGGTTTTTTTTTTCTAAGTGTACTGTTAGATCCAATTCTGCTAATAATTGAGTGTGTAATTGCGTTTACTTTTAGCGGGGACATGTCCCCGCTGAAAGTGTGCATTTGTCTTTTATCAAATTTTTGGCGGGGACCTGTCCCCGCCAAAAGTTTTAATTATTCGCCAAAAGTTTTGGCGGGGTAAAGTAAATGCATAGAGGGAAAAACAAAAATATTGGTGAAATCTTTTAGCGGGGACATGTCCCCGCCAAAAGTTTTCTAAATGACAAATCATATTTTCAGCGGGGACAAAAGTGAGCACAAAAACATTTAAAATTATCTTTAAATCATTTTAATTAAGTAAAATAATTTATAATTAATTTAAATCATTTAAAATTATTTTTATTTTTAAATAATTTTAATTAACTTAAACCATTTATAATTAATTTAAACGAATGATTCGAGATGATAGGGTTATACACGAGATGTTAACGGAATGATTCGAGATGATACGGTTATGCACGAGATGTTAAACGAATGAGTCGAGATGATATGGTTATACACGAGATGTTAAATGAATGAGTCGAGATGATATGGTTATACACAAGATGTTAAACGAATGAGTCAAGATGATAGGGTTATACACGAGATGTTAACCGAATGATTCGAGATGATAGGGTTATACACGAGATGTTAAATGAATGAGTCGAGATGATACGGTTATCCACGAGATGTTAAACGAATGAGTCGAGATGATATGGTTATGCACGAGATGTTAAACGAATGAGTCGAGATGATATGGTTATGCACGAGATGTTAAACGAATGAGTCGAGATGATATGGTTATGCACGAGACGTTAAACGAATGAGTCGAGATGATATGGTTATACACGAGATGTTAAACGAATGAGTCGAGATGATAGGGTTATACACGAGATGTTAACCGAATGATTCGAGATGATACGGTTATGCACGAGATGTTAAACGAATGAGTCAAGATGATATGGTTATACACGAGATGTTAAACGAATGAGTTGAGATGATATGGTTATACACGAGATGTTAAACGAATGAGTTGAGATGATAGGGTTATACACGAGATGTTAACCGAATGATTCGAGATGATAGGTTATACATGAGATGTTAAACGAATGAGTCGAGATGATACGGTTATACACGAGATGTTAAACGAATGAGTCGAGATGATACGGTTAAACACGAGATATTAAACGAATTAGTCGAGATGATATGGTTATGCACGAGATGTTAAACGAATGAGTCGAGATGATACGGTTATGCACGGGATGTTAAACGAATATGTCGAGATGATACGGTTATGCACGAGATGTTAAACGAATGAGCCGAGATGATAGGGTTATACACGAGATGTTAAACGAATGAGTCGAGATGATAGGGTTATACACGAGATGTTAAACGAATGAGTCGAGATGATAGGGTTATACACGAGATGTTAAACGAATGAGTCGAGATGATACGGTTATGCTCGAGATGTTAAACGAATGAGTCGAGATGATACGGTTATGCACGAGATGTTAAACGAATGAGTCGAGATGATACGGTTATCCATGAGATGTTAAACGAATGAGTCGAGATGATAGGGTTATGCACGAGATGTTAAACGAATGAGTCGAGATGATAGGGTTATCCACGAGATGTTAAACGAATGAGTCGAGATGATATGGTTATGCACGAGATGTTAAACGAATGAGTCGAGATGATAGGGTTATGCACGAGATGTTAAACGAATGAGTCGAGATGATAGGGTTATACACGAGATGTTAAATGAATGATTCGAGATGATATGGTTATGCACGAGATGTTAAACGAATGAGTCGAGATGATAGGGTTATACACGAGATATTTTCCCACCTAACAACTTTTATCAACTTACAATATAAACTCACACACACTCATCTACCCATATCATCTCACACACACACACTCATCTCACTATATCTCTCTCTCTCTAGCTGTTTCCGTTTTCTGGCGACACCAGCAGTTTTCGGCCGCCGGAATCTTTTTCTGGCCACCAGCTTTTATCAACTCAACTTGTAGATCGGGCCACCCCGATCACGATTCTACCACACACAACTACAAACACACACTGTCAGCCAGAATGCAACGATATAATCCTTTTATGTGTACTTGTGGAGTAGGAAATATAAAAAAAAAAAAAAAAAAGAACGTCACATCAAAAAGATACATTTGGATTAGAGTATATTGCATGTCCTCTTTCGAAGCCAAGAGAGAAAGGTCATGGATGTGGATATTTTATGTGGAAGACTGAATTTGATGAACAATTACAAGTAATATATTCTGCTTCAACATCTCACGGTTCTGGGTGCACAAACTTCCATGAAAAAGATCTTAGGATGAATATGCTGGAGGCACAAAAACAGGTGTTAGAGACAAAAGTCAGGTTGCTCGAGGCAAGACTTGCAATGGCAACGAATCCCGACAAAAATGACCACGCATGTCAATCGGATGCAATACTCCGTGACCTGTTAGGTGACATGGAAAATCTTCGTATGTAATGCTGTTGTTGTGATGTTGCTGTTGTTGTTTCTTGTGTTATTCTTGTTGTTTGTTGTTTCTTGTGTTATTGTTGTTGTTTGTTGTTTGTTGTGTTATTGTTGTTGTTGTTTAATAAAATGTTGTTTGTTATGTTGTGTTATTGTTGTTGTTGTTGCTTTACCACTAGAGTATAAAGGAATCTGAAACACCACACGCTTAGCTTCAAACACGAAGGCAAACATTTTATTCAAACCACACAAGAGTTGTAAACCAGATACATTTTCATACAGACTCAAACTAAACAACTCGACAAGCAAACGAACCAGATCAAACGAAACAACTCAAACTAAACAACTCGACAACCAAAAAAAACAACACGACAACCAAATGAAACAACCTGTTTACTTTTTTTTGCGGCTAACTCCCATTTTGCTTGAACTCGCACCACCTCTTCCTTTCCTTGCTCTCATTTCCTTGAGATATGCAAACGTAGCTTCAAGACTTGTTATTCTATTTTCCAGATTATCAACAGCTGCAGCTTCATTAAATGTGCTTTCAGCTTCATCCTCAACTCCAACAGCAGCAGCTTGAGCTTCAGCAATACGTTGAGCTTCAACAGTATCTACCTCTTCCAAATACTCTCTATAGTATGACTTTTTCCTCAACCATACCAGAATCCGGTCTCTCTGCCATGGTGCACAGTTGGCTTACGAACCATATTCATAAAAAATTTCAACGCCCCAATGATTTATAATTTCATTATACAAGAGCTCGTGTGATAAAGCCTTTGCCCACTCCTGTTCCGGCGTTAAACCATCCATTGTTATGTGTGTTTTGTATTTTTTTGCCGAATTTATGATTTAATATGTATTAGGTGTATGTTATAATATATATTAAAAAGTTTTTGGGAAAAAGTTGCAGCTTGGAGGGAAATTTGGCGCCTAAACTTTTAGCAGGGACATGTCCCCGCCAAAAGTTATGCATTTCCCCGCCAAAAGTAATGGCAGGAATAATACCCGGGACAATAAAAAGCGCAACTATTTTGGTCAAATATTATGGAATACTTTCGGCGGGGACAGTCCCCGCTAAAATATGGGTTTGAAATTGTGACTATTTTGGTCAAAGTTGTGATCTGCAAAAACACTTTCGGCGGGGACATGTCCCCGCTGAAAGTTTGCGTTGAAAATGCAATGAGCGGTCAACGAGAATTTGTGCCAGCTCAGCACATTTTTGTCGTTTAGTGACTTTCGGCGGGGACAAGGGCGTCGCCGCCGAAAACCTCGTCGCCCGTCCTCCTGTTTGTTGTAGTGGGTGTAAGTAATTCCAGGACATACAAATTGTCAGACGGAGAATTTTATCCACTTATCGTGCTGCATATGAGGCGCTAGGTTTGCTCGATGATGAAAAAGAATGGGATATTGCTTTAGAAGAAGCTTCCTTTTCTGCAACCTCAACATAATTAAGGTCCCTTTTTGCTCAAATTATTATATATCGTGAGGTGGTGGATCCTGTCAGACTATGGAAAAAGTATTGGCAAGAAATGGCTGATGACGTCCCTCTAAGAATATCTAAATCACTTTGTATTCAAAACATCCACATCAATCACCTGGAATTAAAAGGTTACATATTATAAGAAATGGAACTCATATTGAAAGGCTTCTCTAAGTCAGGTAAAGATACCCTTACATCCGCCACATTTTCTTGACGACTTAAAAAACATACTATTAATGGAGGAAAAGGACTATGATCGAGAACTATTACTGAAAGAAAAGATCGTTTCTGTAACAAAATTGAATATCGATCAGAAGCAGGTAAATGATCTCATTATAAGCGCTTCTGCATCTGTTGGGTCCCCGACTAGCCCATTTACGCAAACCATGAATGATATGAACAATATTTTTAGCAAGTGAGAAAAACTAATGAACAATAGTTCATGCAAATTTTGGACATAGGGTTTGCTTAAGAATGACATAAACATGCTTATAACACCATTGTCAGTTTCACATATTATAAATTTTTATTAATGAATAAATCAACAAGATTTACAAAGGATAGCCTACGAAAAACTACCCTGATTTTTTGATAAATAAAACTCTCCACAATAAAACAACAAATGATTGCTAGCTGCTTTGCTGTTCCTAGGAGAGGAGGATTTGAACTATAATACTTTGTATTTTTTGTCTTTGTAGGAATCTCTACTTAACTTAGTTACGACCTGAGTTTATATAAGAAGGGAAACAGTGTTTGCATGTGGGTTGCATCGTAAGTTGTCCACTTGTTATAGGTATGCACGTGCCTAGTAAGCTAGTCTGAATCTTACTTTTGGCACTTCCGAAGGGAAACAGTGTTTGCATGTGGGTTGCATCGATATGTACTTGAACTAATTTTCTTGTCTAAGCTTCCCCCTTCTGATAACCATTTGATAGTTATGAAGTAACAAATTCTTTGATCGTTATCGAAGAGTTGATGCTCACTGACCTTCGAAAGGTGAATTAGGCTATTTTATGTTTAAATACTTTTGGTAGACAATTGGGTTGATTTATCATACCCAACCCCGTCTAATTAGCAGGAGCTGATATTCTTACGTGGTCATGGAGGCACTAGTAAATCATATCTTTGGAAAACAATAATTAGTGCCCTACGCTCGGAAGGTAAAATTGTTTTGGCGGTGGCATCTTTGGGTATTGCTTCATTGCTACTCCCGTCAGGTCAAACCATGCCTTCTGGGTACAAGCTTCCACTTGAACGAAAAGATGGGTCGTTATGTAAGATAAAAATATACGCAGATGGAAGACTTATCAGCGAAGAACGACATGATAGTTTGGGACGAAGCCCCGATAAACAATCGAAAATTCTTTGAAGCATTCGATAGAAACAATAAATAGAGACCTTCTTAGTGCTCCTGACATTTCATTTGGGGGCGGATTGATTATGTTAGGCGAGGACTTGCGACAAACTCTTCTTATAAAAGAGGGGTTTCAAAAACTGAGATAATAGCCTCTTTGTTTGCAGAGTCAGGACTATGGTAACATTTTAAGATTTGCAAACTTAAAGAAAACATCAGGCTGTTGCAATCAGAACTTATTGAAGATGAGAGAAATTTCACACGCTTATTCTTTTCATGGCTTCTTGACGTAGGATATGGTAAAGCTGGGGAGCCCCATGAAGTAGACGGCCAAAATACATCATGGATTAATATTACTCCTAGATATTGTATTCCAGACAATGAACATTGTATATTAAAATTTATTGACTTCATTTACTACGAAAAAACATTGAGAACTCCACTCGCCTAAGCCCTGTAGCAGAAGGCAATAGTCTGTCCAATGAATGAGACAACGGACATTATAAATACAGAATGTGTGTAGATGATTGGAGGAGAAATCACGGTTTACGTATGCTCAAACGAAGCAATCCCTGTCGGGAATGATGTAGGCTAGATAAAAATGTTGTATCCAAAATACGATAAAATTATTTTGTTTCCCGCCACATCGCCTTGAACTTCAAGTTAGAGCACAGGTCATCCCTTTGCGAAATGTTAACCTGGCTGGTGATTTATGTAACAGTATAAGAATGATGGTAATACAGTTATTGTCCAAGGTCATTGAGGTGCATACTATCACGGGAACAAGAGTTGGACAAAAATTATTTATCCTAAGAATGCCTCTAGCAAACCAAGACCCCAAGCTTCCATTTATTTTTAAAAGGAAACAATTTACGTTCAAATTTTGTTAAGCAATGACGATAAAAAAGAGACAAGGGCAATCTCTAAATAAGATTGGGGTCTATTTTCCAGAACCGATATTCAGGCATGGAAAGTTATGCGTCGCATTATATAGGGCAACATCACCTCATGGACTAAAAATACTTATGAGTCAGCAAGAAAATAAGCCACGGAATGCTACAAAAATTATAGTTTATAAATACTTCTTGACAAAAAATTCAAATCACACATGTTTTGTTATGAATAGGTTCTCATTTACTCTATAATCCTACCGATATGGTTAGTCTTTTTGTTATGATAATGCATCATGGAACTTTGATCTCTATTGTAAGTATTGTTGCGACTCTTTTTAGTAATGTCAATATTTAGTACTAAACGACCTCTCTTTCGGGGACACTATCACCACCAGATCAACGAGAATATCAAGATGCTGAATATCAAGATGCTGAAACACTAATGCCAAAGGATTTTACCACCAACAAATCAACAAAAGCTGAAACTAAGAAGAAATGAGAAAGATTTTGTGTAACTTTATGTGTATCTTACCTACAAAAAAAATTTGGTTAAATAATTCTATGACAATTACTTTATCTTTCTTTGGGCAACGTTGTATCTCAGTTAGAGTGATGGTAACCTTGGTGCCATGGGCCAAAAAGTGCTGCCACGTCAGCAAAAATCTCTATGGCACCAGAAATCTGACGGCACCACATTCTGGCCGTATCCGTTGGCACTAGAAATTCTGGTGCCATCGGCCTTTTTTTTTTTTTTTTTTTTTTTTTTTTTTTTTTTTTTTCTCTTTTACATAAAATTAAACATACATAACATTAAAAAAACAAACATTACATAAAAAACACACACATTACTCATTCATAAAAACGTAAACATTACATAAACACCATACAAAGTTAACATGGTTACAAACGATACAGGAAACAACTAATCACGATACGAAAAACAGAAAGAAATGAAGCGGAATACTTATCATAAAAGATCATTACTCATCGTATATGTCCCATGCCCTTGTGTTTCTCAGAGTGAACCATACTTGTGGGTAATGTAGCTCTCTCCCATAGCGTTCATAATAAATTCGGTTTGCATTGGTGAGACGATTGGTGTCTTGACCGGTACGCTGCAACTCTTTGTAAATAGCGTTATATCTACGACATTCAATGTTCATTCTATTCCATTGAGCCGTAATACTATTCTTATTACGTTGAACACCATTAGTCTGCTCGTTAAACTTTCGTGTAACGACATTCCAAAAAGAACGTTCATTCAAAAGGTCTGTAGATTCTTGAACTTCTAGCCATACGATAGCTAGCAAGACTTCTTCTTCCATTAACCAACGATTATTCATTGTGAAGAGATGTGTGAAGAAAAGTATTAGATGGTGAAGTGTGTTTAGAAAGTGAAGTGTGTGAAAAATTGTATGATAATGTATGCTATTTATAGGAGTGTATTAAAGTTTAAAATTCAAAATTTGAACATGTGAGCGGGATAATTTGAAATTTAAAATTCATTGTTCAAGGCAGTTAAACTTTTAAATTTCAAATTCAAATATAAAAAAACAAAAAAAAAACGTGTGTAGTAAATGGGCGGTTAAACGGTTGAATTTCAAATTCAATAGCAGGATAATTTTTTAATTCAAATATGTTCAAACAGCCCTATAAATGTTGATGAGGCGAAAAATGATCCGTTTTTAGGGGGTCATTTAAGCCCGAATCCGAATTTATTTGATCAAATATTGCCCTAAATCGTTCCTTTTGTGATTTTAGGTGTTTGGAGAGTGAATTCTGGAAAAGAGGCTATTTTGGACGTTTTTGGAGCATAAAGTGAAGAAAACAACAAAGTACCAAATCCAAGCTGGAATTACAAGGTGACGGCGTCAAGGATTTGCTCTTGACGGCGTCAGACATGAAGAATAAATTACCGTAGCTGGTGACGGCGTCAGATGGAGTTATGACGTCGTCAAAGTGGCCAAGAATAATTTACCGTGGGTGGTGACGGCGTCACATAGGCCGTCACGATTTTATCTAGGGCGTCCGAGGAGGTGTATGGCGGCGAGTTGACGGCGTCAGATTTTACTCTTGACGCCGTCAGGACGATTTTCCTATATATAGTTTTCTAGTTTTTTTCATTAAAAAAGAGAGAAGTTTTGGTGAAACCCTAAAGACGATTTTGGTGCCTCTTTTACAGGTTTTTCAAGGGTTCCAAACCCTTGAGACCTTGCATTGTAATTGAGATAAGTATACTCTTAATTCAATCAATATGTCTATGTGTTGGTTGTCTATCTTTTGTTCTTATCTTAATTCTACTATGCTAGGCTAAATTTCCTTTGTGTTTGCTTAGATCTAATGAAACCTAGATGTTGATTATGTGTTGATTACTTGTCTATTCTTGTTTTGAATGAATGATATTATATGTTAGGCTTAAGAAAACTGGCAGATCTCCAAATGGTAACATGCTTGAACGTCTTAAGAAACATGAACCGAGGCGTACTAGGTCTTTATTGGTTGTATTTAATGCATGGGCCACTGTTTACAATCCCTATAGTTGTGCTGGGTCATGGTGTAGGAGGAGATAAGAGCTCATAGAGTTGGGGAGTTATGTATGCCACTCCACGAATGGTATTAAGGAATACAACCCGTCATTCATACAAGTGTAACAAGTAATTAACAAGTAAAAGATATCTAGGGAGTAGTGAAGTCTAAGTAAACACAATTTCTCCAACCACTGCTCACAACCTTAGTTTAATATTAGTTTAATTTCATTTTCATTAGTTAATTAGTTATAAAGTAGTTTTTGGGTTAGTTGATTAGCAACTAATTCCGCCCACTCCTTCAAAACCCGAGATTTTAATTGCTTTCATAAAAATATAAAAATACAAAAATAATCATCTCTCACCTCTAGAACTATTAATTAGGTTTTCTAATCCTAGCGACACTATTCCTAAGCTGAACGATCAATCCCCCGGTACTTGTCACTATACTATACTACAACGATCAGGTACACTGCCTGGTGGGGGTTGTAAGCCTCGCGAGATCCCTTGAGAGGTAAAGCAAGGTGCGATTCCCACGCATCAAGTTTTTGGCGCCGATGCCGGGGATTGTTTATCTTTACATTTATTCCTTAGCTTTCGCAAAAGAGTGCGGCGCCATCAAGTTTTTGGCGCCGCAGCCCGGGGAATAGTTATTGTCTAGGTTAGGATTTCTTTTTATTAGGTCTACTTGCTAGATTCCTTTCTAGTAAGATTTTATTTTTATTTTTAGGTCTTCTTTAGTCTATCTTATTTCTTTGTGCATTTGTTAGTAAATTAAACTCATTGACTATTCCGTTGACCATTATGGAAAACGCGAATCCACCCCTTTCCCCTAGTGAAGTAGCTGTGTTACGTGAACAAATTGAGAGTGAGATTAGGGAGCTTAGAGAGCTTAATAGGTTGATCAAGATTGAACTCGAACATACGTTTAGCGACCTAGCAACCGTCTTGTATTCAAATAAGGACCTAGGGCCTGATGACTTTGTGAGTGTTATTAAGAGACCAGAAGAGGAAATGGATCCGAGGCTTAACGACCACTTTAACCTATACCCCACTAAGGAGGAGATTGCATACTATAATAACCTTATTGATAACCCGCGATCTCCCTTCACCATAATTGAACCTAAGATCAAGAGAGGCGATCCTAAGAGCGCTAAGATACCATGTATGATTGGATATAAGCACATTAGCAATGCTTACATTGACTTTAAATCTCCAATCAACATTATGTCCTCAACGGTTTATAATGATATAGTGAACATAAGACTTGAACCTAGAAGGGATCCCAAGTACCCTGGTGGAGTTTGTAACTTTGTCGGGAGAGTCAAAGGTTTATGTGTCTTTGTTGGTAATTTCACTTTTGTCACCGACTTTATGGTTGTGGAGGATCTTGCTAATGTTATTGATTGTCGATTATCCAATGTTGTGTTTGGCAAACCATTTGTTGAGGAGTCTAAGTTAGAATATGATGAGGTAGAGGGCACGATTCGATTTGCAAGCAACACCGATAGTATCACTTATAGGATGCCCAATAAGATGAAAGAATTCCGCTTTATATCTCGTCTTGATCAGGATAATGTTGGTGCTTTCGAGGATATTGATAAGGAGGATAAGAAAAAGGGCATGGACTATGTATGGGAAAAAAGGAGTCTTTACTACAAAAATTGCTTGGCCCTTGGACCAAGGTATAAAGTTGATGAAGAGTTTGCCCGAGCAATGATGGGGGCGATAGAGAAAAAGGTGATTGGTTTCTACAAGGAATATTTACAATCGGAGAATGGAACCAATGATGAAATCACGTAGTAACCCACGACTTTGAGTCTAGCTACAAGACTCGTAAATAAAGAAAAGCGCTTCTTGGGAGGCAACCCATGTTTTGTGTGATTTTATTTGTTTGATTGTTATTTGCTTCCGTATGCATGTTTTATTTTTATTGTTGGTTGATCATGTTTCTCAATTAAAATGTGGAAATACTTTATTATGTTGTTTAGCCTAGTCTTAACTTCAACCTAAAGGTATTTTTTGCAAAAGATAAGTGTAAGGGGAAACCCCAAATATGTTTTTTAAGAAACAAACCGGTCATGATTCTCCACAATATTTAATGAACATGTGTATTCGTATTGTTAGAGTCAAATGCTTGTATTGAGTCATAATGTAGTTTTGCAGGATTTTCCAGGAAGTAGGACAAAGTTTTTCCAGAAATTTTCCGGAAACTTAACATAAAGATTTCTGCAGGTTCATTCTGACGGCGTCAGGCAATTGCTCTTGACGGCGTCAGGAGTCAAAAATCCGGAAATTTTACCAGTTTTGTTTTTCTAATGGAGTCTTATGAGTTTTTGTGAATTATTAAGTTTTATAATCTCCAGGAAATCTGCAAACTTCATTCCACAAGCATTATATCTTACTTTGTTTTCTAGGATTTAGTAACTTATATAGGATGCCGCCGATTTTACGCGAGGTTGCCTTGTCTACTTTTGTCAGGATTTACAGGTTATTTGAGACAAGAAGATGATTTATATTCTGGAAGGGAAGCTTTGATTGTTCGTTTTCTTGGAGGAAGATTTAACCTGGCCAACCTAAAATACATACCGAGCGAATCAGGGGAGTATTTGAATTCATTCTCTTTACTTTTAACTTTTACATTCTTTACTTGAACATTGGGGACAATGTTCATCTTAAGTGTAAGGGGAGGGTAAAAAGATGATACCTTACATATGCACTTTCGCTTGAGTTTGTTTTGTTTGATAGTAGATGAGTAATAAAACTATGAGAAATACTTGTTAGTGTAATTTTAGCGCCAAATTTAAAATTTTTTACAACATTTAGGAGTGAAACTTTAGCCATAGCAAGCGTCTCATGGATAGGAGGTTGTATGACTAGCACATAACCGTATATTCAGAAAAATTTTCCACCCAAAAATGTGAGGTTCGCCTTTAGATTTGATAGGGAAAGCATTTATTATTGGTGCTTATGAGTGTACCGGTAGCATTTAGATTCTAGAACTTGCGTTAGTGATGCATCCCGAGACCGCTAGTGAGACTACATTCGTGTGGTAGGATTTACTACATGATAAGAGGCATTAGGATCACCCTTGTGTTAAACCCGTATTACGATTACTTGACCATTTAAGTCATACTACTTGGCTAGTTAAGTCAACTAATTTTTCCCACACCCTTAGCGTTGTACTCATTTTTAGTACACGATACCCCTAGTACACCCCTCCGAGCCTATCTTTTCGTCTCTAACTTTAAGCATTTTACTTAAAGGAAGAATTTGTTACACCCCACTTAAATGTACACCCAAATCGCCTTAGCCTTCCGTGTATGCGCTCATTTTTAGTGCATTATTGTTATTTGTTAAACCCTAAGTTAACTTTCTAATTGATTACATGGTTGCTAAGTCGAGTCATATCCTTGTACATATTGTTTTGGGACGATTGGGACTCATGGGTAAGTACTTATTTTATGGAGTAATGGGGAAGAACAACACTTATTACCCCCATATGTACGTTAATCTTAAAAGTGCTCCAAGTGTTTTGATTTTCTTAATTCGAGTCATTAGAATAGTTTAATGTAAAGTATGTAAAGATTCAAGTGTAAGGGGAATGCTCAAACCCCTATGATGTATTATTTTGGATGGTAGGGTAAGAGTGTATGAAAAAAAAAAAAAAAAAAAAAAAAAAATCGAAAAAATCAAGAAAAAGAAAAAAATTAGAAAAAGAAAAAAAAAATAGAAAAGAAAGAGAGAAAAAACATACGGACTACCATCCCGTTTTCATTCTATGTTCATTTTATGTTTTTAGTTATTTTTCATTTATTAGCTTAAGTCGAGTCTAGTCTTGGCTTAGCAACGCCATCTTGTACATGTAATTAACTAAGATTGTTAACTCGCCACCAGTAAAATCCCCTTTATCCAACAAAACCGTGTAATTCATATCCCTACACCTAACGTTATAACCCTTTAAAAAGACCTCTTTGATAGTTTATCCTAGGTGCTTACGCCATGTGGTGGAGGTTTGATCCTTTCCCAAGCCTATGGTAATCTATTTTGCTATGACAGGTAGTGAGAGATATCTTCTATTTCCATAATGTTATATTACTTTATTACACCCGAGAGATGTGAGTATCTAAACACTATTTGTGAGGTGCTTGTGTATGACCTCCGTGCTTGTCTATTGGTCTTTAGTGGAACGATTATTTGTTGTAATTACTTTTATATTAGTGTTAAATGACCCCTAACTTGTCTTTTGAGTAGAATAAAAGCTCATTTGCTTGAGGACAAGCAAATCTCAAGTGTAAGGGTATATGATGAGGCGAAAAATGATCCGTTTTTAGGGGGTCATTTAAGCCCGAATCCGAATTTATTTGATCAAATATTGCCCTAAATCGTTCCTTTTGTGATTTTAGGTGTTTGGAGAGTGAATTCTGGAAAAGAGGCTATTTTGGACGTTTTTGGAGCATAAAGTGAAGAAAACAACAAAGTACCAAATCCAAGCTGGAATTACAAGGTGACGGCGTCAAGGATTTGCTCTTGACGGCGTCAGACATGAAGAATAAATTACCGTAGCTGGTGACGGCGTCAGATGGAGTTATGACGGCGTCAAAGTGGCCAAGAATAATTTACCGTGGGTGGTGACGGCGTCACATAGGCCGTCACGATTTTATCTAGGGCGTCCGAGGAGGTGTATGGCGGCGAGTTGACGGCGTCAGATTTTACTCTTGACGCCGTCAGGACGATTTTCCTATATATAGTTTTCTAGTTTTTTTCATTAAAAAAGAGAGAAGTTTTGGTGAAACCCTAAAGACGATTTTGGTGCCTCTTTTACAGGTTTTTCAAGGGTTCCAAACCCTTGAGACCTTGCATTGTAATTGAGATAAGTATACTCTTAATTCAATCAATATGTCTATATGTTGGTTGTCTATCTTTTGTTCTTATCTTAATTCTACTATGCTAGGCTAAATTTCCTTTGTGTTTGCTTAGATCTAATGAAACCTAGATGTTGATTATGTGTTGATTACTTGTCTATTCTTGTTTTGAATGAATGATATTATATGTTAGGCTTAAGAAAACTGGCAGATCTCCAAATGGTAACATGCTTGAACGTCTTAAGAAACATGAACCGAGGCGTACTAGGTCTTTATTGGTTGTATTTAATGCATGAGCCACTGTTTACAATCCCTATAGTTGTGCTGGGTCATGGTGTAGGAGGAGATAAGAGCTCATAGAGTTGGGGAGTTATGTATGCCACTCCACGAATGGTATTAAGGAATACAACCCGTCATTCATACAAGTGTAACAAGTAATTAACAAGTAAAAGATATCTAGGGAGTAGTGAAGTCTAAGTAAACACAATTTCTCCAACCACTGCTCACAACCTTAGTTTAATATTAGTTTAATTTCATTTTCATTAGTTAATTAGTTATAAAGTAGTTTTTGGGTTAGTTGATTAGCAACTAATTCCGCCCACTCCTTCAAAACCCGAGATTTTAATTGCTTTCATAAAAATATAAAAATACAAAAATAATCATCTCTCACCTCTAGAACTATTAATTAGGTTTTCTAATCCTAGCGACACTATTCCTAAGCTGAACGATCAATCCCCCGGTACTTGTCACTATACTATACTACAACGATCAGGTACACTGCCTGGTGGGGGTTGTAAGCCTCGCGAGATCCCTCGAGAGGTAAAGCAAGGTGCGATTCCCACGCATCAAATGTCCATTCTCAGTTCATTAAAAAAACACACACAAATCATACACAAATCACAAATTTCATCTCTCAAACCAATGGCTAATCACAATTCACCAAATAACGCTTCAGAATACAACACCCCTCCTGAAGATTTGTTTCCAGTTTTCCAGTATGACAATCAACAACATAATAATCCACGGCAAGATTTGTATCCAGTTTTCCAGTATGACACTCCACCACAAAACACTCCACCTGAAGTTCTGTTTCCATCTTTAAACAATCCCCCACCGCAAAACCCACAACCAAACAATCCACCACCACGGGCATTGACTGAGGATGAACTGTACGAATGAACTGTACGAGCAAGACATGCAAGAGTTGTTGAGGGTTCAGGCTGAGGAAGAAGAGGAGAGAAGAGCTTGTGAGGAGTACTGGTTAGCTAAACGGGCTCGGAGAGAAGCTCGTTGTGTATATCGAATCGCACAAGGATTGCCCCGTGTGTCAACGAGTGATGACGATTCGAGTGCTTCAAGTGACGAGGGCTGGGTCTCGGATGATTCGTTTTACTGAATCATAGTTTTATCGTACTGTAGTTTAGGGCTTTCAATTTCCGTTTCGTTGTTTCATGGTTTAATTAACGTATCTATGTTTAATGTATTTTCGTTTTAATGTTTAACGTATTTTCATTTCGTTCAAATCTTACATGAACTTACTATCTAAAGTAGTATTTTTTTTTTTATATACAAAGAACATGCTTAAATAAAAAAAAAAAAAAAAAAAAAAAAAAAAAAGCCTCACCGCGTGGGCTGGCCACCACGGCGCAACAGCCGACGGCGCCACCCACGGTGTCGTGCGCCAAAGGTTTTTTTGGGCTGGTGCGATGGCGCCACCCTAACAGCCATCGGTACCCCTTGCTCTTACAGTGTCAAGCACAGTTAACACATGAATACTGTGTTTGATTTGGAAAAAATATGCTCTTCTAATGAGTACAACACTAACATATACAAGCACTCCACCACGACGCGTGGGTTGAAATCCTCATTGGTAACATATGTGCAATACCACGTATGCAAATTACTCCAACCGACAACGAGATGTCATTAAGCTAAACAAAAGGCCTGTCTGTTTTATAATGACAATCAACAAAAGACAAGGCCAAACATTGTCAAAGGTTGGTTTATTTCTATAGTGTCCCATCTTTTCCCATACACAATTTATGTGGCATTATCAAGAGTGAAAAACTGGAAAGGATTGAAGGTGCTTTGTTGCGACAACCCACAGTGTCTACACTAATTGTACTAAAAACGTTGTTTATGAAAAAGTTCTTCGCAAGATTTGATAGATTCATTTTGTTTCACAAGTTATTTATTTGTTTCAAGGAACTCATAGTCATTCTTTCTTTTTATGTAATACACATTTTATTGTTGTTTTGTTATTCTTTTGGTCAACAGTACTTTTGAAATGCTGTAAGACGTAAACAATTAACAATACACCTTTTTTTTTTTTTTTTTTTTTTTTTTTTTTTTTCGAAATTTAAAACACTAAGCAATTAACTCCGTACATAAACACAATCAACAACAAAATCAACAACAAATATTATGAAATGAGCATATCCATCAGATAGGTTATGCAACTAGTGAATAATATCACATGGTAATGTTTTCGCAAGGGTTGATAAAATATTCTACGTTAAATTAATATACATGCTAACCTCGGTTTCCTTAATTTAACTTTTGCTACTATTAATTTAGTAAACATGCTTTCACAACATAAAAAAATAGTACAAGAATTTTATATTTATTTTGTGTCATGATTCGCCGTAAACAAAAAAGAACCACTTTTTCATGATATATTTTATCATAGAAAAGAGAAATTCGTCAATAATGATGGCTTAATACTCAACTCCCATCGCCTATAAATACCACCCCGTTTATTTACATTTCATCACAAACAAATCTTCTTTCATACATAATTATTTGATATCAGTTAAGTTACTCATGACAACTGCTACCATCGTAGTTGAAGTTGCTTCTTCACATTCTGCTGAGACGGTTTTCAAAGTTTTTTGCGACTTTGACAATATTGCACCAAAAGTTAACCCTTCAGTATTCAAGTCTATTGAAACAGTCGAAGGCAATGGCGGTGTTGGAACAATAAAGCTCGTAACATTCGGTGATGGTAATCTTTCTTGATTGGTTTTAACCATTTCATGATAAGTAAACTCTTCTGATTAATTTGACTTGTTATTTTAATTTACTTTCTAAGTTCTAACTAAATAATGCATAATATAGGTGTTCCATTTACAACCGGGAAGCATAAAGTAGATATCTTTGATGCGAGCAACTTTACCTATGGCCACACATTTTACGAAGGGGACATCTTGATGGGTATAGCAAACTCCATCACCCATCATGCCACGATTACTCCTTCTGCAGACGGAGGAAGCGTATTCAAACAAACAGTCACTTATAACTGCATAGGTGATAATAAACCATCCGAGGAGGCTCTTAACTTTGAAAAAGCTGAATATGAAAAAACCTTCAAAGCTATGGAGGCTTATGCCGCTGCTCAATCTTAAACTTGTTGATTTTTCTTCAACCAACATGTTAAGGTGGATTGAAACAGTTTCGTTGTCCTCTTCTGTTTTTCTTATTGTTTGAATAATGGACAACGTGCCATCTTGTATGCTAGCTACCTACGAGTGACAATCAAATAAAATTTTCTAATGTACAGTGTATAATTTCATATCCTGCTTAATTTATGTTGCATACTGACATTTACATATAGTACATTGTCATGGCTAGATGAATCTGGCAAGTTTGTACCTCAACATCATTTTAAAAATTCACACTTAGGAATCAACACTATGTTCTAAATATAAATATTTCAGCTGACAATAAAAAATAAAAATAAAATAAAAAAATAAAATAAAAATAAAAATAAACTTAACAAATATGTCTCAAATAAGAGTGTTCGTTGCTAAATCGCGCGAGTACCCTCTTAGATTATATTAGTTAAGAGTTGGTGCACAAGGAAATGGGTGTGAATCTAAATTCACATGTTTCGATAAAAATGTACAGTATTTTAAAGAAATGTATGTACCTAATATTAATAGGTTATCCGGACAATGTGAAGGTGACAAAGAGATTAATAGTATTACGATTTATATTTTATGATTGTATGTCGAGTGGCGCTCTTTAATTAGTTTCTGTTGGAGTTGAGCATCAGTGATATATAGTCTTATGACTTGTTTTTTTCTGTTTGTGTTTGGTTTTAAGCTTTCTTTTTATGTGGCCTGCTTCTTACAGATTATAGGTTTTATGCTGGCTTGCGTATTGATCTTACTGTAAAATTGCCATATGTGGATTTAGACCGACGTTAGACATGGCTTATACTAATATTTCAAAAACAATTTCCTAGTCAATCCTCATGTAACTTGATAGTTATTGTGGAGTCTCCAATTTTCGTTATTTACATATTTAATGCATTATTTGGTTGAAATGCATCTCTAGGTTACAGTTTCTAGTCCTCTGTTTTTACGCGTATGACCGTAAGGATATTATAATGCATGAACAGGTTAGATCGATCACAAGAAACATCTGTTGGGAACTTTCAAATATTACATATCTGTATATTTTGTGATGTCACAATCATATAGAGTTTGATGTTGCACTTCTTTCTAAAATGTGCTCGGTTATAAGAGCACCCATGATGGATCGATGAATTGATGATCTCACTGTGTAGACCTCCACAAACATGTGATGGTTTCTCTGTTTGGGGATGGTCAGGATCTGCTTAAGACGATGGAGAGGAAGCGTCTGAATGGTTCATCAATTATCTTGGAAAGCCAAGTCGACTAGCTGGATAATGCTTATTGTAACAAAAGTCGGGGGGAAATTTAAGGGGTGAGAATTATAATACTTATAGAAAATCGACACCCAAATTGCCAAAGGACCATGTGTTTAAAAGTTTAGAATAGTGAAAGATGCTTCGCCGAAAATAGTGCAATATTCTTTAAAATTTCAAATGAGGATCCCTCGTCGACAATGGTAGATTTGCCTAATAAGACAGACATTTTTTTGAAGGTTTTTAAAAGACCATACTATTTAACTCATTAACAATATTAATTCGTTGAGGTGAGCAGCCACATGCCTTATTTTTCTATCTTTGTCACACACCTTGGCATGGCAACACAACAATCTTACGTCTTTATCTCGTACAAATAAACGTTTCTGTCTAAGTATAGGATGCAAATATTATAATACTTTGACATGGTGGCCATTGTTCTTCACATCACTAATAGTTTACGTTTCATTTTTTCTTATACCTTGAAAAACTACATACATGACATTTATGTAGTTCTTTGTTTTTCTTTCATATGCAACACACAATCTTTTTTTATATGTCCATTTATCTATTTATTATTTATTTATTTATTTTGTTTAATTTGTAATCCCATTGATAAATCATTTTTATGCTTTGTATACTATAAAAAAGGCAACTCATTATCTTGGGGAACATTTTATGCAATCTATCTTACGAATGTAAAACTTTATCACTCCAACCATTATCTTCCTTTAGGGGTGGCATCCTTTCGGCAAAACAACGTTGGCAAACCTTGCCGATCGGCAAGGTCCATTGCTAATCGGCCGGCATGACCAAATCGATGCTTCAAACGGGATATCTCCCCGAATCGGTTTGCAAGTTTCCAAGAAAAAAGGGACCGTTTGACATTTAATAAATATGAATGCTTGTGAGGACTAAGATTGCCACTTAAAATCCATGTTGAAGCATGGTTAGGTATGAAATGTGTTGTGAAATGTTATTGGTTGATTTTGTTTAATCTTGAGGCAAGGTTGCCACCCCCTTGTGTCATACAATCTTAACACAACATTTAGTATGGTATAATATTTCTCCACCGAACATATTATATGGTTAATCACATTAAACATACAATTCGTGTTTTTTTTTTTTTTTTTTTTTTTTTTTTTTTTTTTCATAATATTTGTCACCTAAATTACCCACCAAATCATGTAACATGTCATCTAAGTTATCATGACCACTATTGTATGAATATCATCGGTACAATCAGAAACTAGCATGTTACACTTGGGTAGTAATTCACTGGGGAACAACAAGCTAGTATGCAATTTTGTAAATTCAATTGATATCAGGTGTCCGTTAATTTTATTATATACCTTGCCAAATTATAATATTCCATGCTCTGAATTTCGATCTATCTTGTACATTTACTACAAACTCATCAAGATTGTAATAAATAGATGATTTTAAAATTTTTAATATATCTCTAATTTTAATATAGGGATTATTCCAAAAATGACTCGGAGGCATGCCAATACATAAAGAATTGCCCCAATTTTTATTTTAACTCCAGAATACCTTGAACGACTGGGCAACTTGTACCTTCACCAGTCACCACCCATACATCCGACAAGTGTCCCAAATACATGCAAAGTGGCGATTTATGGTTGGTGGATGTACAAGTCGCCTAGTCGTCCGGGATATTCTGGAGATAGAATAAAAATTAGGGCAATTTTTAATGTGTTGGGATGCCTCCACGGCATTTTTGGAATTTCCCCATTAATATATGGGTGATTGCATATATGGTATGATTATGTATTAATGTCGTTCTGGCATAGTAATCTTAACCCATCTTTTAAATACTTTGTCTCATATGTGAACACATGTTAACAGATTAACTATTTAAGTAAATTATTGATAGCTAGCAATTCACCTCAGATTTTCAAAGCATGTGTAAGGGATATCACATATCGACCTCTCCTTAAATGCTCAATCTATACTACTATATAATGTATTTGAAAATATTCTATAATTATAAAGGTTTAAAATTCGGACTTTTACTTGCTTATTACGGAAGGATTTCAAAATTAATTGGTTAGAAAGTAGGTTGGTTAGGAAGTCAGTTAGAAAGCAAGTTGGTTATGACGTTTGTTAGGAAGCAAGTTGGTTGTTCAAACTAAAATTATTTGGCTTAATTATCTCTATTTGTAAAGAATTAAAACAACTAAATGTATAACCGAATAATCGAATAACGCAAAGTATAGTCACATGTACACGCCGTCGTATGTATCGTTCTAGTATTTTAATAGACATTCGCTTACTAAATGAGACAAACTACTTAAAAAGCAGTCGACAAATGGGGAATATCCAGAAATAAACTCTATTAGGTCACATCTATACAGGTATCATAACGAAGGCGAATGACAATCCAAAAGTAATCATTATTTTTATCTCTTCTTTTATTTTCTTTTATTCAAAACTTAGAAACAGAGGGTTAGAGCCCATTTTCACTAAAATGAGGAGCTAGTAAGAGGCTCTGCTAGAAAATATGTTGATGAGAGCGTAATTGTAGAATGTTTTCAAATCCAAAAGTTTCAGCCTTGGTATTTTTGCTACCCGTGGGACTGTAACATACATGAAATATATAGTAACAGTCATTTTTTTGTAGCTATAGGTTTCGACTTTTTGGATAACTAATTAATCGATGATGCTTGTACCCACTGCCATTAGTAACGAAAACCAGGTTCGATTGCCCAAGCATCGGTCAAACTTGAAATATCTCACTAGTTTCATATTTTGATGATGATAGTTACACGCGCTATGTCAACTCGACTATCCTTGTAGTTTACGTAGCCACCATTTTGGTTACCTGTGTACAATGAGTAATATCACACATGGTAAAGCTTTTGCAAACGTTGATAAAATATTCGAGGTTGTATTAATATATTTACTAACCACGAGTTACCCTAATTCAAATTTTGTCACTATTAATTTAATAAATATTCTTTCACAACATAAATATACAACTAAAAGAATCTTATATTTATTTTCCGTTGCATGTGGCCGGTTTAAAAACATGTGCTCTACATTTCTTGATTCGACATAAACAAAAACGACACATTTTTTCATGATATATTTTATCTTAGAAAAGAGAAATTGGTCAATTGTGATGGCTCCATACTCACTTCCCATCGTCTATAAATACCACCCCGTTTATTTACATTTTCATCACAAACAAATCTTGTTTCATACATATATTAGTATTTGATATCAGTAAAGTTAGTCATGACAACTGCTACCATCGTAGTTGAAGTTGCTTCTTCAAATCCTGCTGAGACGATTTTCAAAGTTTTTTGTGACTTTCACGTTATTGCACCTAAAGTTAACCCTTCAGTATTCAAGTCTATTGAAACAGTCGAAGGCAATGGCGGTGTTGGAACTATAAAGCTCGTAACATTTGGTGATGGTAATCTTGCTTGAACCATTTCATGATAAGTAAACTCTTTTGATTATCATTTTGAATTCCTTTCTAACTAAACAATGTATCATATAGGTGTTCCATTTACAACCGGGAAGTATAAAGTAGATATCTTTGATGCGAGCAACTTTACCTATGGCCACACATTTTACGAAGGCGACATCTTGATGGGTATAGCAAACTCCATCACCCATCATGTTACGATTACTCCTTCTGCAGATGGAGGAAGCGTATTCAAACAAACAGTCACTTATAACTGCGTAGGCGAAAATAAACCATCTGAGGAGGCTCTTAACTTTGAGAAAGCAGAATATGAGAAAACCTTCAAAGCTATTGAGGCTTATGCTGCTGCTCAATCTTAAACTAGCTTGTTGATTTTTATTCAACCAACATGTTATGGTGGATTGAAACAGTTTCGTTGTCCTCTTCTGTTTTTCTTTTTGTTTGAATAATGGACAACGTGCCATCTTGTATACTTGTGTGTACCTTGTATGCTACCTACGAGTGACGATCAAATAAGTTTTTCTAATGTACCGTGTATAATTTCATATCCTGGTTAATTTATTTTGCATAATGACATTCACATATAGTACGTGACATAAAAAATTTGCACACCTAATAGACATTGTTTTAGTTTATAGAATGTTAATTAGTAAGATTACTACCGAATCTTTTAAGGATGGGTACAATAGTACATAAAG
This sequence comes from Artemisia argyi, assembly GCA_030686995.1. NCBI lineage: Eukaryota > Viridiplantae > Streptophyta > Magnoliopsida > Asterales > Asteraceae > Artemisia > Artemisia argyi. The sequence continues at coordinate 71,747,784 of CM060703.1, forward strand.
ACACCACATTCACAGAACAAATAATAAAAATGCACACACATGAAAAAAAAAAAGAGCGGGTACAGTTCAAGTACTTTGTATGACGGAAAGTGTTTGTATCAATTTTTAAAACCCGACTCAATTTCTACATTTCAGCTCTTAATTCCACTGAAGTCAACTTCATTGTCCCTTGCACGCATTACTCAAGGAGCGGTCATGACATGCTTTATTAGCTTACAACAAAATGAAGTTAAAGCAACACCAATAAAGTGTTGTATTATGCCTTTAAAATGTTGCATTATGCATTATGCGACACTTTACCAAGTGCTACGTTATGTAACTTCGCTTTAGGTATATGCAACACGTATATTGGATTATGCAACATTTATTGAAAGTGTTGCCCATGTTTAGCAATTGCGATATTTCAATTTGCAACACTTTTTACACTCAAGTACAACACTTATACGCTCAAATGCAACATTCTTTACGAACAAATGCAACACTTTTAGATTCAAAAACAACACTTCTCGCGTTGATGTGCAGCACTTATTCATCGAGAACCACTGACCATACAACACTTTAATATATCAAGTGTAACACTTTTTGGTGTTTTATCATATTAGTGCAACACTTTTTCTAATGATTTGTAGCACTTTTATTTCATGCAACACAAATGTTGAATGTGTCTAATACACAGTTTTTCAGGAATCTAATATATAAATTGATACTTCCATTCAATAATAGAAATAATTAAATACAATACAAAATATGATATTGTACATTGACCAATTTGTTTAATGTAAATAGCTAACATACATTAATTGGTAGAAAGAAAAGTTATCTAATCAAATCCTAGAAATCTTGACATCTTCTTTGCAGCTCTCCACGTACAACTTTTTGTTGGTAAAGCCAAAGCAATGTAGCCTGCTATACATGAAAACGATATAAGATCAGTCTTTTTCTTCACATCTTAGAATAAAAAGGATAGCTACCATTAGTAAAATAGTTACCCTGTATATTTAATTATTTAAAAAAAAAATGGAACAAACTCTTATAAATCTGTAAAATGTTATTCAAGTAGTTCTTTGAAAAACTCAATCAATACAAAACTAAAGCAGCTGACATGCAGTTTTAGGTCCTTACAGGGATGGGGCGTGGTGAAATAGTTATCTATTATGACCATATAATCATTTCATATCCTCTAATGCTTACAAAATTAATACGCGACTAATTTCAAGAGATATATAATCCTCATGGTTAAACTAGCACTACATACGAAAGTGTCACATTTACTATTGCAGCATGTAGTATCAAATAGAATATGAATTACGAATTCATACCTTCTACAACACTTCGATAATAACTCATGCTAATAATAGTCGGGCACCTCCATACTGCGGGCACCTCCATAATTTTCTATATGCTTTTGCATACCATTTTCAATTAACTTGTCTCGCTTGTTGTCAACTTCTTTGCACCTTGCATCTAGTTCAAGATGATCCTTTCTGATCTTTGAATTCCAGCCAACCTGAGTATTTTCAGCTTCTAGTAGCCCATATTCTCCCTTGGACCAGATTTGATGCCTCATCGCCATCCACCTTCCTTATCAGCTCACTACTACAAAAAAGCTCACAGAGCCATGTTGAAAAAGGTCATAAAGAACCACATTTTTCAGATGGGTCGTAAAGGGTGGGGACTCTGTTAAACACAAATAGAGCCCTGTTTTAGAAACGGGCTCTATACCCGGTTATAGAGCCCGATTTTCCGTTAAAGAACATGATTATGTTGGGGGGAAATATATTAAAAAAAATCTTCTAATGTTATATTTCCGGTTGTTATGTCAAATATTGAGGTGAAAAAAGAACCGAATTAACAAATCAAAGACAGAATTAGGAAAATGGATTAACAGGAGCTTGTATCAGGAGTAATTTTGTTCACATACCTGATAAAGTAGAAGTCTTTGATATTGTATTCTGAAAGGTGACAAGCTTATCAACCAATTGAGGATCTATAGCAAGTGGAAGTGATATGAAGTGAGTGTTTTCAAGAGTTTGAGATTTTAACGGCCTGCACAAAAATCATGTGTGGAAACCACGTATCAGCATGTTAAGTAAAACGAAAGCTAAAAAAAAGATTTTCAATAAAGCATGATAAATTAATCTACTTAGTTAGCTGATCGACATATTTATTACCAAACATAAAGAACAGCAACTACTGCAACAAGGATCACGTGCTTGTAAATGTGAAAAGATGGGCAGGTTGGTCAGGTTGGGCAACAAGTCAAAACAAGCCAGGGTTGAAACGGTCACTGGTATAGGTCAAAACAGCATAGGTTGGGTTGACCAGTAAACACTTTTTTGTCTTTTTAATAAATCATGAATTACAAATATAATAGTATTACAATTATTTTCTTAATTATTAGAGCAAAACGATTTCAAAGCTTTTATACATTATAGATAAACTTTGGGAGACTTTGAGCCCGTTTGACCATGTCCCCTGACCCATTTGAAATAAAACAAAATCCTAATCAACTCAGTTATAAGAAAATGGGTCGAAATTTCACCAAAGAAAACATACACGAAAACTGGTATCTTTTTCCTATAACCAACCTCGTCAATTATGGGCCGAATTCTTTCAGCAACTCTAGCTATAAATGTATTAAACAGAATATCACTAGATCAGTTAGTGGAAACCATAAAGATGATAGTCACATTAACAGGTCGAAATTCCATCACTTTATGTCAAAATATTAGTTTCGTAAAAACTTGTAACATGACTTTATGCCAATTTACCCATGTTTCATTTTCATATATGTTATATGCAAGTTCATTACCTCCCTCTTGCCTAGAATTTTTTTGTGAATCTTCCAAGAAGTGACATGCAGGACGCACATTAATTGCACAAGTAGAAGCCTAGTTTGTGTATAAGGAGAACAAATGAATATAATCAACGCAAGGTGACTAATGGTTATATCAACTTTTTCAGCCATCAAACCGAGGGATGTGAACCTGTTGTGTCATCATTTTAGCTAACAGAGTAGTCATTAAAATCCAAATAAGTAAACATATCATGAGATTGTCAACATAATACTCGTTTATAACTTTTACAGATATATGAAAATTGGTGTAGTAATACTTTTACTGCTTGGTTTATGTATCATATTGTTTCACACTTTTTTAAAAGTTATATTAAAATGTTAATGTTTGTACCTGATAATCTGAATCACCCGACCCGACATAACCTGACCCGATTCCCACTCGAACCTGATAACCCGATTCCTAATCGGGTCTGGTCGCGGGTTACTTTTAAAATTTTCAAAAGTGGATTCAACCCAACCTGATAACACCCCTAGTTAAATGTACAGCCAGAATTATAAATTTAATCCGTTTTAGGTGTTGGGCAAGATAAAAAATCGGTATTAATGATTATGATAGAAGTAGTTTCAGTCTTATTCCTTACGAAATGCATATATACACAATACACAAGAAGCACAAAAATATACACCTAACTGCCCAAGTAACTATATATGCATCCATCTAACAGCAAGATATAACTGACTTTCAAAAGTCAAAGTCCCATGAAACTTGGGAAATTGAGACAAGTAACAAAACAATTATGCCTCATTTCAAATACACTAAACATGTTCATATTTCTGTTTTTTCACAACGATATACAATTGCACCAAAAAAATTAATCAAATGCTAAATTTAGTGACTAATGAACACAGTTATTCGAAGGAGGATGGTGACGCTAGCAACTGTAAAACAAGTACATGAATTGCCTAAATCAAACTGCTGTAATATTTACGAAAAACTACATAAAGGGCTACAATTAGACCAAATTGATAAATTTAATTCCATTTTGCCCAAATTGATAAATTAAGCATAATAGAGAAGTTTTACGATTTAACCTGTGATGCCGACAAAGATGATGCTTGTTCTAGAGAGTGTCTCGATTAAAAAGTTAGGCAATGGAAATAGAGTGCGTGTGGAGGAACAAATGGGTAGTTTCTTATTTACAGTTTTCATGATGGATGGAATGAACCAGTTTGGTGACTGAGTAGAAGGGCGGTTCTTTTAATCACATTGATGAGTTTTGACTTTTGATGAGTTGGTTATTTTCTTTTTGCGTTTAACATGTTTAGACTAGGTACCTTTTGGTGCGGCGCCCGTCACGTGGGGCTGTAGTGCTGAGTATCGCAGACCCAAGACCGACCGACCGAGATTGAGAAAATTGATCGAACCGAAGGACCATCGGTCCGGTCTCGGTCCCAACATTTTCCTTATTTAAGGCTCAGTCCAGTTCGGTCTGGTCCGATCTTACGTAAAAACCGACTATTACGTCTTCTTGAACCGGACCGGACCGAACTAACCCGGATCGGTCCGGTCCTTGGTCTAAGGTTTTGGTCAAATACGGTCTCGGTCCGGTCCGGTTTTAGACTGATGCACACCCTTATGAGGTTGTAGGTAAAATACCGCCACTATTTTTATTTTATTTTTATTTATTTAAATAAAATAACACATTTAACTAAAATTAAAATTTCAATAATAAAAATATTTTTATTTTATTTTTATTTATTTAAGTAAAATAACACATTTAACTCAAATTAAAATTTCACAAATAAAAATACATTAAAAAAGTATAAAAAATAAATATTAACGATATGTTAACAATAACGATACATTTTAAAAAAAAAATACAACTTATTGATTAAAATTCCATAAATGCTCAACAATATCGTGTCGAAGGTCATCGATAACTTTCCCATCCTGAAGTTGTTTGTTTTTTCTTCGTTATGTCTCGCATCGTTAGATCTAAGTATATCAGCAAGAAGGTTATCAAATAACGATGAACCATATAGAACATTGAGGTCGTTATTTGCCCTCGGAACACCAAAATATGAATGTTACATACACAAATCTTATGACGCAACAGCTTCAAGCATTAGAGTTTGGTAGTATATTAATGTAATTAATATCTTTATAGTAAGTATATTAATTATATTAGTTAATAATTCACGAAATAACTAACGATCGTTAATTTAACCGTTAAATGATTTACTTAACTAATAGACTTTTAATTAACAAGTAACAGACTTGTTACTTTGTGCACAAAACACATGGAACACATGGGGGCGGGGGTTGAAAGTCAGCCAAATCAAAGGGGGTAGAGGGTGTTTGAGTTTGACTTGGAGTCTAAGCTTGTCTATATAATGAATCCTTTGATTCATTATCTGACATCCATGCATAACCTAAACTCAAAGAAAAAACTCTCTCCCTCTGCTAACAATAACAATAAAGTCGATCGGCCAAGATAAAAACCTCAATGGATCCATAAATATGTTATGTTAGTTTACCACTAAATATCGAGAATGGGTAATAATTATGTTCAGCCCATGTCCAATAAATGTTGGCTAACTAATAAGGGTCTAGGATTTTATTTATTTATATATAGAACGACACCACACTTGAAATCGGATCCTCGAGTTAAACCATCCAAACGGGCAGGCCCCGGGACCCGAACCACTAGAAGAGACCCGCGAAAGGAAATCCCTAGAAATCACAGCTTCACACTAAGAGGAAAATCCGGATTTTATTTGTCACTTGCGAGACTCGAACGCGAGTAAAACCCCTCCTCAAGCTCCAGAAGGAATTCAGGTGGCCAACTGAGCTAAGTCAGTTGGTTATGGTCTAGGATCCTTATGTGACATCTCAAATTCAAATACTTCTAGTTGCAATTTGCAAATTCACCAACGCCATTCACTATATCCTTAAATCCATAATGATCGAGGGCTTGTCATTTTCGATCATGGTGGTTTTATGAAGTGAGCTACAACAAACTAATTATTCGTACAAAAGATACACAAAATATAAAAGCATTAGGCGGGTTGTATTAGGAGCATAACTCACGCGTGAGACCCATGTGTGTTAAGCCATTACAATTACACCCTATTAAGTCAAGACCATGACATAACAAAACAAAAAAAAAATAAAAAAAAAATAATAAAAAAAAAAAAACACCTAATTCGGGCAATACTGTTTTATGTATTATTAAAGTAATGGTTCATTGATACATTTATCTTTAATATGATTGGTTCAGATGTGTTTTTCTACCTACCCGAATAGACCCCACCTGAATAAACCCAGACACAACCAACCACATCCTATTAAAAGGGTACCCGCCTATACTTGTTTCTAGTAGGTGGAAAAATATCAAAATTAATAACCAACAAGAAAATATTGATGGACTTCGGCTAAAAAAATTTGTGATATCGGTAAATCCTAAAAATCACATGATCAAGGGTCAGTGAAGAAAGTGTCGAGGCATTGGCCATTTTATTACGGGTCTTCACTGGTGATAATCATACAAGGTGGGAGTGTTTCCGTCAATCTTGTCGTACTAATTATTCGTAGTAGCACTACGCTACAACTTGGTTACATAGTGTTCCGACGGGTTATGCTTCATGTGTTAGGTCGTGTGCTGTGAATGTTTTTTAATCTGTGTTATATCTTAGTAAGTCGGATATTCGATCACCTTGTGATATCTATGTGTCCTAGGGTCGGTTCATTGGTTTGTTATGCACTTATGCTCGAGTCCATGTAGTTTAGCATATATTACCTTTCAAATAAGGGAAATGATTTGCACACATTACTAATTGATTGGCACACTCCAATTCATGCATGCCAGACTTGTACTGTAATAATTTTTGCATTAACTACTTGTACAGTTGAGTGTGCAAATAAAATGTTGAAGTGTGCCAATCATCTCCCTTCAAATAAAGACGTTAGAAATCACAACTAAAAATGGAAAATAGCAAAAATACGTGTAAATTCAATATTAAGGGTCCAAACGTCTAGCTAATCAGAATTAGTTGTTGGGTATCCCCTATTGATGCAGTGAAGCGTGGAAAAAACTGTCCTCCATAACTATAATTAAGCAGTATCATTTCCGTGTGATTGTTGCTGTAACACCCTGAAATTTGATTAAGCAGCGGAAGTCTAATCGGGGTCATTACAGTTTAGTACACAGTCATACTCATAGAAAACAATTCAAAAGATAGTCAATATCATTCCATGAAAACTCAAATATTCAGAGTTACAAACATTTTTTCCAAAATGTTAATTGTTTCGCAAAAGCAGTGATGAGTTTGTAAAGAATGATATAATTATTGAAATCAAAAGGGAGGTCCTGTGCCCTTTGCCAGCTCCGTACCGCCATGCTTGCTAATTTCCTGATATAAACATGCTTAAAAAGTCAACACAAAGGTTGAGTGAATCCATAGTAGTTTAAATAGTAATAGTGTGAACACAAGTCAAGCATTTGAAATAAACAAGCCAAGATAGACAGGTCTTGACTAAATGGGTGTAATATTGCTCCTAAGCCTCACGAAACGCAAGCCTTAACATTGATTAGACATATCATAAAGATAATAACAATCACTTACACCACAGCGGATGTAAATGACAAGGGGCCCTCGGTGACAGGAAATGTGCCAAATTTCCATAATACCTCGAATATAGCACACCTCCTGCCAAGTGATCACCTTGACAGAGGCGGGCTGCCATTCCAATAGATCTATCAACTATATTCGCGCTCACTCGCAAGTGATTAAGGTTCGTGATATGAGGGACTTGTAGCACAGGTGCCAACTTAGGCAATATCAGGTGATAACAGCATACAGAAAAATACTTGTGTTCGATTTATAGCATGTATCTCCCCACGGGGTTTAAAAATAATTAAAAATGTGGGACCATGAACTCACCTGAAAGGTGCGTAATCACAAGGTGCTCAAAAGTGATGGTGTATTGCTATGGCTAGCAATGAAATTCCTCCGACTTGCGACCTAAATAATACATTGTAATCGGTGTTTTGGATTCGTGTTGTAAATGACATGTGATATGTCTCGTGTACGGTGATATCCGTTTCGGGTGTCTTAAATATATTTCAAATAACTTTTCGTAGTTATTGTTAGCGTTGATACGAATCGGTGTTTGATAAATATCAATTTATTCCGTGATATAAATGTCGTTAATAAAAATATTTATACGTAAATATTTTTAGTAAAGTACGTATTTATTTTAAAGTTTACGAAATACCATATAAATTTTAATATTTATAAGATTTATTGTAAAAGTAAATATATTTGTAAGAATATAATTATCATCAAAAGTTACCCTTAACTTTAACAAAGTTACGCTTTTTACCCTTTGGTCAAAAATAATTTCCTCTTAGTCCTTTTTGTACTTTTGACTCTTTATTCCCCAAACTTTTGAAAAATACAATTCCTACCCTCATTTTTCACCAAGCATCGATATTGTCATAAGTTACCCGAAGTTTTGTGATTTTGACGGCTTTAGTCCTTTAACGTGGAACTTTTGCAAAATTGGTCCTTGACCTAGTTTTTCGAAAACTAAACTTTCCATTATACCATAGTAGCATTTAAATTTTGTAAAATACTTATATTTGGTCTTATGTTCCTCGTTTCCTTCCAAGTTTTTGAAACCGAATTTCCCATTTGATAAGTTAAGTGGGCTCGTTAGCCCAAACTAGGCCCATGTGGTAATTTTTACATGCTTGTTAACATAGTTCGACTAGGTTTGATTTGGGTCTAGTTTTCGTGATATAAAATCGTGTATGACTTGCATGTTTGGTTGACTCGGTTAAGCTTGAGTCGAAGATTTAGGGTGTCGAAGAAAACGTATAAGTTGTACGTGTAAATACGAAGAGATGAGCCCATTCCTAGGGGTGTCGAGACATGTGAAAGGTGTCGTTGATAATGAAAGTGTTAACTAGATATATTGTGTGCGTTAGGTGATATGCATACGTGATGAGCATGAAACTAGAGTATGAAAATGGAATAGGAAATGAAGACTTACTACACCAAAAGGTGGTGAAGAGTTCGTGTGACACGAGACAAGTAGACGAGCAAACTAACACTCTTCGTATAGCGACCCTTGTTCCAAATTTGTTACCCAACTCGATCTTAACCCAACCCTTGCTTGTGTACGCCTAGTATACTTCGACAGCAACCAAGAAGAAAAGAAAAGCTTTGTGCTTTGAGAGCTTAATGAAGTTTGAAAGTGTGAGATATGTTGCATTTAATATGGCTTATATAGTGTGGATGGAGGTGGTTCGAATGTCCCTAGAAACAAAACAAGATTCAAGTGGTCACATCTTGCTCGACATCCTTGTCTTGTTTACATATGTAGTGTCTTGTCGAGTTTGTAAGGGTTGAGGGCTACATTCCCATTTTTAATTGTTAGGTTTAGGCTAGGTGAGTACTTGGAAAACTTGTTTATTGTTTGTGTTGAACTTTAAGAAACACACTACCTAATGGTTAAAATGTTTCGGCGTGTACTAAGTTTATCCAAAGGCCAGACGGCTTCCAATGAGGGCTCATTGTCGTGTGAATCAAAGTCAAAGAAAAATGGTATGTGGTTGTCGAGCTTGAGGGGAACAAGTAAAGTGAAAACGTGTGTATATATATTAGCAAGGAAGTTTGTGGTTCTCATTTGTCATTCGTGCGTTGCAACAAAGGAAAATAACAAAGCCAGTGGGCTTGTGTAACTCTCGGCCCAAAGGAAAGTAAAATGAAATGGCGTGGGTGGGCTTGTGAGGGTGCTCGGCCCAACAGTGGACGAAAGAAAAAAAAATGAAACATCATTGGGCTAGTGAGGTGATTCGGCCCAAAAATATCGGGGTGTCGGTGTTCCGTGAAATTTGTGAAATAAATCTTGGTGTCGGTGTCGGTTTGTGAAAACCTCAGATATTTAAACGGTGTCGTCATTCATATATATATATATATATATATATATATATATATATATATATATATATATATATATATATATACTTATATGTATATGGTAATAACAAATTTCATAAAAGTTAATATATATATATATATATATATATATATATATATATATATATATATATATATATATATATATATATATATATATATATATTAATAAAGTCTCAGTGTTCAATTAGGGTGTCGGGTCGCAAGTGGGAGTTACCGGTGTTAACCTCATTGGGTGACATCCAAGAGTGACATTCGGGTGATATCGGGTGACAAACATAATCGGGTGTCAAACAAACGGTGATCAAAACAATCGGGTGTTCAATCAAACAGTGTCTTATATAAAAAAAAAATAAATTAGCCCGCAAAATGGCTTAGTTTAGAATAATGTCGATAATTAGCATTAATAAATGACCTGAGATTTTACGGTGTATTACAGTACCCACCCGTTAGATTGGATTCGTCCCGGAATCCAAAGTTGAATCGGTGCTCAGGGTTGTCTCATCAAATAGTTGTGGGTATTTGGCACGCATTTGATCCTCGAGCTCCCATGTGTACTCGGGTCCTCTCTTAGAGTTTCAACTGACCTTAACAATGGGAATGCGACTATGCTTAAGTCGTTTGACCTCCCTATCCATTATCTCAACGGGTTCCTCAATAAAGTTCAACTTATCATCGATTCTGATTTCTTTCAACGGAATCACAAGTGTTTCATCCGACAAACACTTTTTCAAATTTGACACGTGGAAGGTGTTGTGTACTCTACTGAGTTCCTCAGGTAGTTCCAGTTTGTATGCCACGGGACCGATCCTTTCAATGATTTCGAAGGGTCCAACGTATCTTGGGTTTAGCTTTCCACGTTTTCCAAACCTAATCATTCCTTTCCAAGGTGATACCTTAAGCATGACCTTGTCTCCAACTTGAAACTCTATCGGTTTCCTTCGCACATCGGCATAACTCTTTTGCCGATCTCTAGCGGCTTGTAATCGTTGCCTAATCGTTACTATTTTCTCAGTGGTTTCAAGAATCAACTCGGGACCTGAGAGTTGTACATCTCCAATCTCAGCCCAACAAACTGGTGATCTACACTTTCTTCCATAAAGTGCTTCAAACAGTGTAGCCTTAATGCTAGCGTGATAACTGTTGTTATATGAAAATTCTACTAACGGTAGGTGTTTATCCCAGCCTTTTCCAAAATCAATCACACATGCCCTAAGCATGTCTTCCAGGGTTTGTATAGTCACTTCACTTTGACCATCAGTCTGTGGATGGTAAGCTGTACTCATATCTAACTTAGTTCCCAAGGCTTTCTGTAAAGATCGCCAAAAGTTAGACGTGAAACGGCTGTCTCGATCGGAGATAATAGAAATCGGCACTCCATGCCGGGAAACTATCTCCTTAAGGTACAAACGTGCAAGAACGTCCATATCATCAGTCTCTTTGATTGGCAAGAAGTGCGCTGACTTCGTGAGACGATCGACAGTAACCCAAATTGTATCCAACCCACTCGATGTCTTGGGTAATTTTGTAATGAAATCCATTGTAATCCTTTCCCATTTCCACATTGGTAGCTCGGATTGAATCAAAAGACCGGATGGTTTTTGATGCTCAGCCTTTACTCTTGAGCAGGTCAAACACTTACCGACATACTCTGCAATGTCAGCTTTCATGTTTGGCCACCAATACAACTTCTTTAGATCTTGATACATCTTGTCCGAGCCAGGATGAATGGAATATTTAGACTTATGAGACTCGTGCATGATGAGATCTCGTATTCCTTCATACAATGGAATCCAACTTCTGTCCTTGAAACACAGCCTTCCATCTGGTTTCTTGACAAATACATTCATGTTTTCTGGCATGCCGTAAATCTTCTCGTGCGGTCTATTCTCTTCCTTAAGGGCCTCAGTTTGAACTTCAAGAATTTGAGACGAAAGTGGTGATCTAATTATCATACCCAATGACCTAACTCTGAGGGGTCTAAGTCGTTCCTTTCGACTCAAGGCATATGCTACAACGTTTGCCTTCCCCGGGTGATAACGGATCTCGCAATCATAGTCACTTAGCAACTCTAGCCATCGACGTTGCCTCATGTTCAACTCCTTTTGATCTAAAATGTGCTGAAGACTCTTGTGATCGGTGAAAACCGTACACTTGGTTCCATATAGGTAGTGTCTCCAGATCTTCAGAGCGAATACCACCGCTCCTAATTCTAGATCATGAGTAGTGTAGTTCTCCTCGTGGGGTTTAAGTTGTCTAGAAGCATAAGCGATTACTTTAAGCCTTTGCATCAATACGGCACCCAAACCTTGGATTGATGCGTCACAATATACCACAAAGTCCTCACTCCCTTCGGGTAGTGCTAATATCGGTGCTTCACAAAGCTTCTGCTTCAAGAACTGAAATGCCGATTCTTGCTCTTCTCCCTATTCAAATTTCTTCTTCTTCTGTGTTAATTCAGTCAAAGGTTTAGCAATCCTTGAAAAACCTTCAATAAACCTTCTATAGTATCCGGAAAGACCTAAAAATTGGCGTATCTCGGTAGGACTCGTTGGTGACGCCCAATTTTTAACAGCTTCGATCTTGGCGGGATCAACATGAATACCCTTACTGTCAATAACATGCCCAAGAAATTGCACTTTCTCAATCCAAAAATCACACTTGGAAAATTTGGCGTATAATTTCTCTTCTCCGAGCAGTGTTAGTATAACCTTCAAGTGTTCTGCGTGCTCTTCCTTACTACGTGAATAAATAAGGATATCATCGATGAATACAATCACAAACTTATCCAAATAGGGTTTGCACACTCGGTTCATTAAGTCCATAAATACAGCGGGTGCATTTGTTAGACCGAATGGCATTACTTGGAACTTGTAGTGACCGTATCTTGTCCTGAAAGCCGTCTTAGGGATGTCTTCTTCCCTAACTCTCAGTTGGTGATAACCCGATCTCAAATCAATCTTCGAGTAGACACTCGATCCTTGTAGTTGATCAAACAAATCGTCAATCCTTGGCAACGGATATCGATTCTTAACCGTAAGTTTGTTCAACTCACGATAATCGATACACATCCTGAAGGTTCCATCCTTCTTCTTCACAAACAACACCGGGGCTCCCCACGGTGATGAACTAGGGCGAATAAATCCTTTATCTGACAATTCCTCCAATTGTCCAGATAACTCCTTCATTTCCGACGGTGCAAGCCTATAGGGTGCTCGTGCTACGGGTGCTGCTCCCGGCATCAAGTCAATTTGAAATTCCACTTGACGAGTCGGCGGAAGGCCAGGCAAGTCCTCAGGGAAAACTTCTGGAAAGTTCCTGACTACTGGCACATCCTCGAGTCGCTTCTCTTCTGACTTTTTCTCGGTGACTTGAGCTAAGAAGACTTGACATCCTCGTTCGATGTACTTCACAATCTTGACGCAAGAAATGATGCTCAAACGTGTCTTACTTCGCTCTCCGCGAACAACCAGGGTTTCGTTATTCAGAGGTATGTGAACGACCTTTTCGTCACAAATGATCTTAGCGCGGTTCTCGAATAACCAATCCATTCCTACAACGACGTCGAAACTACCGAGTCTAATAGGCATAAGGTCAATGACAAATGGGGTGTCTAATAGTCGTAGGGTGCAACCTCGGAGTATAGTGTTAGTGCTTACTAGCTTCCCATCGGCTAGTTCAATCTCATACGTGGTGTCTAGTTGGGTGGGTGTAATATTAAGCAGGGGTGCAAGTGAAATAGATACGAAACTTTGATCGGCTCCGGAATCAAATAAAACTTTAACGAGGCGGTTGTTTAGAAAGAACGTACCCGTGACTACGTTCGGATCTTGTTGGACATTTCCATCACCTAGCACGTATGCTCTCCCACGTGCATTGTTATCCTTATTAGGGCACTGACGCCTGTAGTGTCCTTTCTCTCCACAAGCATGGCATACCACAGCCACGGGTTGCAAGTTAGCTCCTGTCGCCTTGCAATCTTGTGTCTTATGTCCAACCCTTGCGCACTTCCCGCACTTAGCATAGCAGGGTCCATTGTGATGCATCTTACACTTGTCACAGAATGGAAGAGGTCCAGCATACCTAGCATCCTTAACTGGTGCAGCGACATAAGCTCTGACAGCTTCCTGTCGTCGGTTCTGTTGGTTGTGGTGAGTGTTTCTGTCATGGTGATAGTTACGGTTGGGGTTACGGTTGTTTTTGTTGCTGCTGTTGTGGTTGTTGTTGTTTGCCCTTCGATCATCAAACTTCCTTTTGTGATCGTTGTTCCCTTGAGCAGAGTTACACTTAATCTCCCGGTCTAGCAGTCTTTGGGCAATGGACATTGCTTCATCCAAAGATTGAGGTTTAGATGAGGTGACATTTCCCTCAATGCTCCTGGGTAATCCTTCAATGTACCTTTCCAACAACTTTTCCAAATCGGGAACCTTTTAAGGGCAAAGTGTGGCAAGCTCCTGAAATCTCCTATCGTAAGCCCTGAGATCATTTCCTTTCACAACCAACGTGTGAAACTCATCTTCTAACTTCTTGATTTCGCCTCTAGGGCAGAACTTCTTCAACATCTTTTCCTTAAAATGAGCCCAGGTAATCTGATAGGCCTCCTCCACACCTATCTTCTGAGCAGTCGCATTCCACCAAGACAACGCGTCTTCCAACAATGTTCCAGTAGCAAACGAGACTCGGCTTTCCGCGGCACAACCGCTCCTCACAAACACAGTCTCAGTTCGCTCAAACCATCGAGCAAGCTCTGTTACTCCTTCAGTCCCTTTGAAGTGAGATGGTTTACAAGCAATGAAATCCTTATAGGTGCACTTCCGAGTCGCAGCGGACTCGCTCTCAGCAGTGGCTCGGTTATTGCTACTAGTTCGTGCCATTGCAGCAGCCTGCTCTTCTAAAGCTGCAGCAACACTGTCGGCAACCAACTTTCTGATAGCAGCCTGGGTCATAGCGGGTGACGAGGTAGCAGTAGCGGTTTTCCTTGGGGCCATAACTCTATAAAATCGTAAGTGCATAAGTACAAATCCCAAACATCAATAACAAGAGAAATAGTGTAACCAACTCATAATAGTCGAGATCATCACAAAGTACATATCACAACCACACCATAAATACATACATCAACATAACCAAACCATTCATAAATAAACATCACGACATGTAACAACACACATGGAAATTATAATGAAACTCAATATGGGAGCATAATAAAAGATCAAACAACTAGAACATCATAAATCAATATCAATACGTTACAATCGTAACCAACATAAAGTTTTAATAATTTTTGAATTCATTGTTACAAAACAATAAGATACAGCAATTATTAATGCCACAGGCGGCAAGTTAAGATGTCTCTGTAAGTAATGACATGTCATAGATCTATGAAGGTCCAGGTGCGCCTCCTGATCTCCTCTCCAGCTTTTTGATGATCCTGATCATCCCCAACATCTCCGTATCTCTGGATCTCTCACGGGCCAGAATCTCCTCAATAGTAGCTGAAAGTGTGTGGATGGTAGAACTAGATGCAGCTAACTCCTGTGCCTGATGCTCCATCATCTCCTGTGTGATGGCCGCAATCGCTCTCAAATCCTCTATCTCATGCCTCTGAACATCTAGTCGATGACCAAACTCAGTGATGGTAGCCTGTGCCTCCTCGATCTCTGTCCCCATCATCTCAAATACCATCTCTAAAGCTGTCCTATGTACCACGAGGTTCGTGACCTCCTCCTGCATACACTCAATCCTCTCCAAGGATATATCCTCAATAACGCTCAACAGCTCATCAAGACGATCCTCATGTCTCACTAACCTAGCAGTCAAAAGAGGGATAGTATGGTGTATCGGCTCCCCAATGACCGGTAACACCGCTGAAGAGCTATCTCCAAGCTCAGCAGCCCTAGGCGATCCCTCAACCAATCTCCATCTACGAATGTAGTCTAACAAAAACGACCATCGACGAGCATCAACCAATCTATGAATGCCAGGTGAGGTGGGTGTCTCGGTGGGAGCAGGTGATGTTACAGGTGATGTAGCAGGTGATGGTATCGGTACAGTGGTAGTCTGTGAGTAGAAAACTGTAGGTGGTGGCATGGGTGGCAAAACCTCAGAGGTGTGGGGTGCGGTGTAAGTAGGCAACATGTACGGATGTGGCTCAGGTGGGGGTGATACAGGTGATGGTGGAGGTGCTGGTGATGCCACAGGGGTGAGCTCTGGCATGGAAAAAGGTGGTAATACAGACATGGGTGATGATACAGGTGTAGGTACAGGTGTAGGTACAGGTGGTGTAACAGTAGAAGCAGGCAAAATACAAACTCGTTTCCGAGCCGTGCATTTGCGGGTATAGTCTCCCTCATGATATCGAAACAACTTACCGAAAGGCTCAGACTCATAGGGCTCAAGAATCCTCACTCGCTTGCGCCGACGAATCGGTGCAGGCGGGGATGATGGTGGAACAGAAGCAGCAGTGTCAGAAGTATCGGAGTCAGAAGACTCGTCATCAGCATCTGAACCGGAGTGGTGACTAGCAGGTGGTGTAGGACGATCATCAGCCGCAAGAAACTGCTGAGATGTCAGGTACTGATCATAAAGGTACTGTCCCTGTGTCATAGGTCCACAAACAGGACGAAAAAGAGGTTGAATAGCAAAAGAATCAATGGGTGTAGAAGCAACCTCACCCTTCTCAAAGGGCTCAGTGTCAGCAGATGGGTCTCCAGATGGAACAGGAGATGGTATAGCAGGTGATACAGGTTGGGTGTCATGGTCAAAATCATGGGTGTCTCGGGTGTCATGGGTGTCATAATCAGATAAGTCAATAGTAGGGTGAGTGGATGATGCTGGCACGACGTCGTCACTGTCGGACAAAATAATAACCGGGGGCGACATGGTACTGTAATATCCCAAAATAGCAGTGATATAAGTCATTTAGTCTACATAATGCTACATGCACAGTGATCATAGTGTCATAGTGAGCTAAATGCGAAGGGTGCTAAAAATCAAACCTTAAAACATAACGTTGGCAAGCGCTGGCACGGAGGGCACTTCGGTGATAATTAGTTTGTTTAAAATCTGGTGAGGTTATAGTCCAATGTTTTGAAAAATCATTTGGTTCTCTATAACCATGGCTCTGATGCCAATCTGTAACACCCCGAAAGTTGATTAAGCAGCGGAAGTCTAATCGGGGTCATTACAGTTTAGTACACAGTTATACTCATAGAAAACAATTCAAAAGATAGTAAATATCATTCAATGAAAACTCAAATATTCATAGTTACAAACATTTTTCCAAAATGTTAATTGTTTCGCAAAAGCAGTGATGAGTTTGTAAAGAATGATATAATTATTGAAATCAAAAGGGAGGTCCTGTGCCCTTTGCCAACTCCGTACCGCCATGCTTGCTAATTTCCTGATATAAACATGCTTAAAAAGTCAACACAAAGGTTGAGTGAATCCATAGTAGTTTAAATAGTAATAGTGTGAACACAAGTCAAGCATTTGAAATAAACAAGCCAAGATAGACAGGTCTTGACTAAATGGGTGTAATATTGCTCCTAAGCCTCACGAAACGCAAGCCTTAACATTGATTTGACATATCATAAAGATAATAACAATCACTTACACCACAGCGGATGTAAAAGACAAGGCGCCCTCGGTGACAGGAAATGTGCCAAATTTCCATAATACCTCGAATATAGCACACCTCCTGCCAAGTGATCACCTTGACAGAGGCGGGCTGCCATTCCAATAGATCTATCAACTATATTCGTGCTCACTCACAAGTGATTAAGGTTCGTGATATGAGGGTCTTGTAGCACAGGTGTCAACTTAGGCAATATCAGGTGATAACAGCATACAGAAAAATACTTGTGTTCGATTTATAGCATGTATCTCCCCACGGGGTTTAAAAACAATTAAAAATGTGGGACCATGAACTCACCTGAAAGGTGCGTAACCACAAGGTGCTCAAAAGTGATGGTGTATTGCTATGGCTATCAATGAAATTCCTCTGACTTGCGACCTAAATAATACATTGTAATCGGTGTTTTAGATTCGTGTTGTAAATGACATGTGATATGTCTCGTGTACGGTGATATCCGTTTCGAGTGTCTTAAATATATTTCAAATAATTTTTCGTAGTTATTGTTAGCGTTGATAAGAATCGGTGTTTGATAAATATCAATTTATTCCGTGATATAAATGTCGTTAATAAAAATATTTATACGTAAATATTTTTAGTAAAGTACGTATTTATTTTAAAGTTTACAAAATACCATATAAATTTTAATATTTATAAGATTATTGTAAAAGTAAATATATTTGTAAGAATATAATTATCATCAAAAGTTACCCTTAACTTTAACAAAGTTACGCTTTTTACCCTTTGGTCAAAAATAATTTCCTCTTAGTCCTTTTTGTACTTTTGACTCTTTATTCCCAAACTTTTGAAAAATACAATTCCTACCCTCATTTTTCACCAAGCATCGATATTGGCATAAGTTACCCGAAGTTTTGTGATTTTAACGGCTTTAGTCCTTTAACGTGGAACTTTTGCAAAATTGGTCCTTGACCTAGTTTTTCGAAAACTAAACTTTCCATTATACCATAGTAGCATTTAAATTTTGTAAAATACTTATATTTGGTCTTATGTTCCTCGTTTCCTTCCAAGTTTTTGAAACCGAATTTCCCATTTGAAAAGTTAAGTGGGCTCGTTAGCCCAAACTAGGCCCATGTGGTAATTTTTACATGCTTGTTAACATAGTTCGACTAGGTTTGATTTGGGTCTAGTTTTTGTGATATAAAATCGTGTATGACTTGCATGTTTGGTTGACTCGGTTAAGCTTGAGTCGAAGATTTAGGGTGTCGAAGAAAACGTATAAGTTGTACGTGTAAATACGAAGAGATGAGCCCATTCCTAGGGGTGTCGAGACATGTGAAAGGTGTCGTTGATAATGAAAGTGTTAACTAGATATATTGTGTGCGTTAGGTGATATGCATACGCGATGAGCATGAAACTAGAGTATGAAAATGAAATAGGAAATGAAGACTTACTACACCAAAAGGTGGTGAAGAGTTCGTGTGACACGAGACAAGTAGACGAGCAAACTAACACTCTTCGTATAGCGACCCTTGTTCCAAATTTGTTACCCAACTCGATCTTAACCAAACCCTTGCTTGTGTACGCCTAGTATACTTCGACAGCAACCAAGAAGAAAAGAAAAGCTTTGTGCTTTGAGAGCTTAATGAAGTTTGAAAGTGTGAGATATGTTGCATTTAATATGGCTTATATAGTGTGGATGGAAGTGGTTCGAATGTCCCTAGAAACACAACAAGATTCAAGTGGTCACATCTTGCTCGACATCCTTGTCTAGTTTGCATATGTAGTGTCTTGTCGAGTTTGTAAGGGTTGAGGGCTACATTCCCATTTTTAATTGTTAGGTTTAGGCTAGGTGAGTACTTGGAAAACTTGTTTATTGTTTGTGTTGAACTTTATGAAACACACTACCTAATGGTTAAAATGTTTCGGCGTGTACTAAGTTTATCCAAAGGTCGGACGGCTTCCAATGGGGGCTCATTGTTGTGTGAATCAAAGTCAAAGCAAAATGGTATGTGGTTGTCGAGCTTGAGGGGAACAAGTAAAGTGAAAACGTGTGTATATATATTAGCAAGGAAGTTTGTGGTTCTCATTTGTCATTCGTGCGTTGCAACAAAGGAAAATAACAAAGCCAGTGGGCTTGTGTAACTCTCGGCCCAAAGGAAAGTAAAATGAAATGGCGTGGGTGGGCTTGTGAGGGTGCTCGGCCCAACAGTGGACGAAAGAAAAAAAAATGAAACATCATTGGGCTAGTGAGGTGATTCGGCCCAAAAATATCGGGGTGTCGGTGTTCCGTGAAATTTGTGAAATAAATCTTGGTGTCGGTGTCGGTTTGTGAAAACCTCAGATATTTAAACGGTGTCGTCATTCATATATATATATATATATATATATCTATATATATATATAGATATACTTATATGTATATGGTAATAACAAATTTCATTCCCTCTAGCCGATTTTTATACATATATATATATATATATATATATATATATATATATATATATATATATATATATATATATATATATATATATATATATATATATATATATATATATATATATATATAAGTCTCAGTGTTCAATTAGGGTGTCGGGTCGCAAGTGGGAGTTACCGGTGTTAACCTCATTGGGTGATATCCAAGAGTGACATTCGGGTGATATCTGGTGACAAACATAATCGGGTGTCAAACAAACGGTGATCAAAACAATCGGGTGTTCAATCAAACAGTGTCTTATATAAAAAAAAATTTAAATTAGCCCGGAAAATGGCTTAGTTTAGAATAATGTTTATAATTAGCATTAATAAATGACCTGAGATTTTACGGTGTATTACAGTTGCCATTGTTACAACTCATGACTGATGACTCTATTTTTTCTAAAAAGATAGTTTGACTATAATTTTTGTAGCCAACCGGCTACAATATTCCACAAAAGATACACAAGAAAGGATTCATGAACCACAAAAAGGACTCAGGTACCTAAAAAACACAAATTATAGCTAGGGATGGCAAAAGCACCCGAAATCGTTGGGAAAACCAAAACCCGAACCGGTTGGGTCGGGTTCGGGGGCAGGTTGGCGGGTTTGGATGCGGGTTTGGGTATTGATATAATTTTTTAGCCGGGTACGGGTTCTGGTAATACTCGCCCGATTACCCGCACCCGTACCCAATTAATTAGAATATATATACATTATATATAATTTTTTCCATTACAATTTTTATATATGTATCTCTATTACATAACATATTTTATTCTGTAATGAATTAATCAAAAGCATTAAATCGTTTTGATATGATATTCATTTTCTTTAACTTAAAAAAATCAATATATTGTGGTGTTTTCCGTTGTTTTTACAGTGGATTTTAGTGTGACTTAATATTAATACAAACATTTTGTCTATATAATATAATATTCAATTGGAGATAACCGAAACCCGCGGGGAAACCCGAAAAACCGATGGATAATATTAATCGGGTATCCGGCAGGTAATGAGACGGATACGAGTTTTGATATTATAAACGGGTACGGGTTCGGGTATACTAAAACCCAACCCGTTGCCATCCCTAATTATAGCCAATTGACTACACAAAATTGTACTCCCTCCGTCCTAAAATTATTGTCCTTTTTGACTTTTTCGGTATTTCTTTCTCAACTTTGACTATAAATATTTTTGTTTGTATTATACATTTTTTGATAAAAATTATACCAATGAAAATACATTTAAATCTGAATCCATTCATATATTTTGTATCAAGTATCTTTTACCTAATAAAATAAAACCCATAGTGGGGACTTTTTCATTTCAAAAAAATCAAATCATACCTTATTAGGAAATAACTGAATTATTATTATATTTTTGTAAAATATGTTTAATGGAAAAAAACCTAAATATTTCCTGATTTAACATAAAATTTTATAAATTCGTTTTTGTATAAGAGATGTAGAAAAAACTTAAAGATACACATGTACTTGGTGGTTATTTTTCAATAGTTTTGGATCAAAGTGTAGATTAAAGAAAAAAAATTAAGCGGAGTTATTCTCCCCTACATTATTCATTCGGCACAAAAAAATAACAAAAACAAAATTACTGCACCAGAAACTACAAACTGCGGCTACAAACAAAAGCTTAAAATCAACATCAGTCAATCTCAAACAAGTGTACCCATAATTCAGTTTCAACTTTGGTTGTTGTTTTGCTGTCACAGCGGGGAATGTTTGGTTGATGTTTTTGCGGTTAAAAAAAGGGGTGGTTGTTTTTGTTCAAACTCACGGTATTGGTGATGTTCTTGATGTTGTTATTCTAATTTTTAATCGTGTTTTATAATTGGTTATATCTTGGAATCGCTTGGTTTGAGCCGTGAGCTAGGATTTGGATTCCAGGCTTAGTTTTGATTTTCTGGTTATATTGTGGAGGTTGTCGAGGAAGGTTTTGACCGTATAGAGTCCGTTTGGTTTACTTAGGTGACGGGAGATGTTAGGCCGAGACCAATTGTTGAAGTTGTTGGTTGTTGTTATTTGGTTGTTGATGTTGTGGGTTGTCACGGACTGCCATGGAACCAAGCCGAGACCACTAGGGTCTCGGCCAAAACATGTTGACATTGGTATTTGGTTGTGCTTTAGTTGTGGTTGGGTGTTGCCGAGAAGGAAAAGAGTTAGGCCAAGAGGTCTCGGCCAAATATGGTTGTAGTTGGATAGTTGTTGTTGACGTGGTTATGATTGTGTTTGTTACAATGGATTTTGGTTATGATTCGCAATTTCTTGGCATCTGGCTGTTGTATTTGCTGTCAAAACATGGATTTTGGTTTTGGGGTTGGTTTGAATATGAGTTTTGTATGGCGCTTGAGAAGTATATTGGGTGTATGATAGAATCATGTATAAGATTATGAGGATTTTGGATTTTGTTGCGAATAAAATGGGTTGGGAAAAAGGTTATATTGTTCGGTGGTCGATTGTTATTTGTTTTAAAATTGAATGCTAAGTCATATCCGTACCGGTGCTGCTGCAGTTTTTTCATGAAAGAAAAGTGTCAGCTTAAAAAGTAGGTCTCTCAATTCTTATCTTTGATTCTATATATTTCAGTAATCAATTCAAAAATGCACATCTAAACGCCCCCAAAATAAGTTTGCTATTATGTGCAAAGGTTGTTGTCGCAATTCTGCCTATCACGAGTTCAGCAAGTCTGGAGCGTGAGAAGATTGATCATTATGAAATAATTTAGGTATTAGGTCACATTCAATCCTGTTGTACAAAATGCTACACTAATATTAGTTACACTTTTTGTTATTTTGAGTCACGATTACCTGTAATCCTATAAAGATAGCATTAATTAATTGATATGCGGCGGCGGGTACCCTGTAACTATATTTTCTGGTAAAGTGATGTTATGCGGCCATATTTTTTTAGCGATTAATTTACAAATAACAATAATTTTAGGGTTGGATTAGTTGGAAAACCCTTTCCATCTTAACCTAGAGGTCAATGGTTCGATCCTCACTCCCTACAAAAGGCCGGAGGTACTTTCCTATCTTAGATAGAACTCGAAGCAGCCTCTCTACCTTAGGTAGGGTAGGCATAGTAAGGCGACCGACATTTATATTTATATTTTTATTTCAAAAAAATCCATCTGTTTTACACTATATATATCCCCTACATTTTCATTTTTAATATATACTATTCACATGAACCAAATATCAAAATTAGCCTAAAATCAACTATACCATACAAATAATATACGGCTCAATTAGTAATTATCTAAAACCATTTTCAGCCAAAACAAACTTTAATCATCAATATCTATTAAGACCCATGATAAAACTAATAAACAATTTGTGATATCATTTGGCCAGCCCAATTAACAACCAAACTGTTATATAACCCAAATCTTAGGACTTATAAATACGTTTACAAAACCTAAATTACCTCATTCCGGCCCTAATTTCCCTCACAAAAATACGCTGTCATGATTTGCAGCCACACAAACATCACGTACTCTTCCTATCTTTTTTATCTTGATAACCAAACATAACCAACAATCTATGTTTGCAAGAAAATCAGACCCTTTTCTTGAATATCAAACGAAAACTCTCTCTAAGGTTTTATGTTGTGTTGACCATGATGGTGGTTTTGAGATGGGGTTACAACTGAGGTAGATGTAGATGTTGGGTTTTATTGTTGCTGTATACTTTCTGTTCATGGACCATAGATGGAATAAGTTTGATGTTTGTTTTGGCTTGATTGATGATTGTTCTTTTCTTCTTTCGTTTCATCTTCGTTTTTGTTTTGATACATTAATTGGTCGAGGTGGGTGACTGGATTGTGAATTTTGGAGCCGTCCGACCTTCATCGATCTTCTGGTTGTAGTAGCGGCGACTTGGTCAGCGCAGGGGCGACCGGTCCGGTCGACCGACCACTGTGCCCAGCCTATTGGCTTTATTTTTAAGTACTTGGCTTAGTAGCTTGATTAGCCTGTACATTATGGTTAAATGATTGTATATTTTGGTGAAGGGGTGAATTAATTAGTTATTAATTATATGTGTTGAATAGATTATTGACCTTAAAATTATTGTGCTTTACATACTTGTGCTTTGTGTTTTATGACTTGTATTTACTTAAAAGCTATTGTACATTGTGTTTAAATGGTTGTAATTTGTGGTGAAGGGGTGTTTTTAATAGCATTAATGTTGTTTGGTAGAATTTTGGTCTTAAAATGACACTACGCTGTTTTTTGTTGTACCATATGCTTACTTTGTTGTAATTCTGAAAATTGGGTGCATTAAAGTGTTGTAAACCATGCATTACTTCTTGTAAATCTGAAAATTTTAGAGAGAGAGTGCTTCATGCATTATATGTAGTATAGATTACTTCATTGTTGACAAATAGCATTGTTCACTTAAAATTGGTTACAACCCTTTGCATCTCAATCTTACATTGGTCCAACTTTAGAGGGCTACAAATTGATCCTAAAAAAATCAAAGCCAATGGAGGAGTCATGGCTATTGGCCGTCTATTACAAGCTACATGTAAACTTATTATATCCGTGATATACCCTTTTTGTTTTCGTTAACTTGAAAGTAATCAATTCTATTCTACTAACAAATTTTTGAAATTTTCAAAAGCTTTCTGTGTTACAACTTTACTTCATGAGATGAAGTGTTGTGCGGAGGATAGTTGCTTTGTTGTTGATCAAATGTCGTCTAACATGTATTGCCCTGCTAACAACGATGTAAATGATTTTAGTTAAATTTGATATTACTTTTTTAATAACTTATTTTAAATTTTTTTAACGTATACATAATTGAAAACATTCAAGAAGAAGAAAATAGGTGTTGGAGGTCACCTCCAAGGCCCAAGCCTGTCCTAAACATATTATTTTAACGAAATGATGATATTGATGTCTAGAATTATTGTTTTAGGTTGTTGTAAGGGTCTAAATGGGCTGCTATCTATCAATAAATTGTTTAAGGATGGAGACAACAAATGATGTATCTTGGATTCCTCACATAAGAGTTTTGTGTTAGTTATTTAACTCTTGCTTTTTAGCCACTTTCTATGTCTTATAAGACCATAATTTGTGTTAGAAAAACCTATCCCAAACACTATTTAT
Organism: Artemisia argyi; assembly: GCA_030686995.1. Lineage (NCBI taxonomy): Eukaryota > Viridiplantae > Streptophyta > Magnoliopsida > Asterales > Asteraceae > Artemisia > Artemisia argyi. The sequence continues at coordinate 71,772,767 of CM060703.1, forward strand.
GGCCTTGCTGACATTTCTCTCTATTATACGGATCATAATATCCCTATGCAATGTTGTAAGCAACATATATATGTGATACAAATAGAGTTCGGGTCCAAACATGCTTGCTACACCCAAAACACTTTCATGGCCATTCGTCATTGGTTATAAATGTTTTTACTATCTTTCATATTTTACACACTTTATATACAACGATCTCCAACTCCATAAGGACGGTGAATGGGTTGGTGTTCCATCTATGAGGCATTCCATTATCATCAATCTTGGTGATCAAATTGAGGTAATTATTCATCAATCATACCCCATGTACAGAAAAAAAGGCGATTTAAGTTATGATTTAACACATGTTTTTATTTTAAATCTTTAGCTGTTTACAGCTACACCTTTTTAAAATTATATGTGGAGTAATCTCAGACTAAAATTTTGGGGTACTCACGTATTATAATGTAGACGCTGGAGCATTATGACGTGTGGTGCTTAAATCCCAGTAAATTGAAAATATAATTAGTAAAGCCACATCGAATATACGTGGCATGTGTAAGTGATAGAGATTCTTATAAATTATTTTTTTTTAAATGTAGGATTCTAATAAATTATTTTTGTTAAAATGTAGGAATGTCAAGGTGCAAGCCACAGTGACACGAGATTTTAGATTTTGACAGTGAAAACTTTTGGAGCATTTAAATTATTGGATTTAGGTGTTCTTGGGGTCTGATTTCAATTTTTTATTTTTTTTTCCTGTGACTGTGACTGATGCACCAGGTTGACGGATACTCTAAAAAACTTGGAATGAAATCCTACTTCCGCAAGAGAGTAAATATGTGCATAAGTGAAATTATGTGACAGCATACACATAAACGAATGTGATACTTATCATGCAAAAGTAGTAAAGAGACATAAGTTGTATAATTTGTCATCTTGCTATACTTTTAGTACTTGCTTTATGAAAAATAGTATTGTTCTAGGCCATTATTACACTTTCCTTACATGCCCAAAACATGTGTTCAGGATCACATTCTTTTATCCTATGGGAATCAAGCAATGGGACATTGTGCGGTTAGGAGCACAGATGATGTCAGTGATCAAGTGCATAAGAAGGCAGGACTGAACAAAACCAGTAAGTACTTATTCCTGTTCATGATTATTGTGTTAAGGTCTTCCTTTATGATATACGGAAGGTTGTTTCGTTGTACATGTTTACGCCTTTTATGCGGAAAGTGGACAAAATCTTTCGGGGGAGGGGTTATGTATTTAGTTTATTTATAGTCTAGGCTTCCATTTGCAAATTAGAGAAGCTGCTGTTTTTGTTATTACATTTATGAATTTGCGACCATTATATATTTCTATTACTTGAGTTGGTTCATTCTGTTTGGAAAGAAGACTCATTGCTTTCTGAAAGGGCAAATAAGCTGCTTTCCTTACTTATTTTCTGAATACTAAAGATCTTCTTTTCACAAGTGGTTTGAGTTTGATCTGAAGGTGTGTCAGCTTTATCGGCTTCAATCTCATATGTGGTGGCTTATTTCAGTATTTCTTTTGTTACAGGTGTATTGTTAGATGATTTTTTTGTTCGCGAATACCTGACTGCATTCACAAGTAGTAAGATTACCTGGAAGGTATGGAATCGACGATGACAGAATGATGCAAGAGGTAAGAAACATGTTAGAATACTTCCAAATAAAGCTTGAAAATTGGTTAGAGCTTTAAATGTTAAACAAAGTTCAACCTTAATTTGAATGGGGTCTATTGGTTAACTTTGTGATTGAATTTGGATTTAATTTAGTGTATAGGAGTAATATAAATAAGCAACTAATTGTTGTTATAAAAAAGTACTGTAATTTTTTCAGGTTTTCTATTTTGCAGTAAAAAGGTCATTTTTTCCATCGAAAACTAACAGAACCACCTTTTTAAAATTCCTCCAAATCATTCCCAAAGTTAACCAATGAAAGTCTTAAAATTAAAATTGAACTACTTTCTACTGGTACAAAACCTAACAAATAGTTGGTTCATTGGCCAGTGAAGGAAATTGAGAAACTAAGGCTGGGACCATAAGCTCTTGCTTATAGGATATATGTTTGGGTTTGAAAATCATATTTTTAAGTTTTAACGCAGAAGTATTTACGTTTATTGACAGGGCCGGTATGGGGTGACTACTTGTCTTTCAAACGAAGCCTCTTCAAATACTTCTGAGTTTCAACACTCCACGTGCACCTAACAATCATCGTTTGGAGGTATATTGGAATATTATCACTTATCTTAATGCTGATAGATTAGAGTAATGCCATAGATAGGAATTAGGATATAAAATTCTCTTTTGCTTGATTTACATCTAAGACCAATTTAATACTAGATCATGCTTTTCCGTTGCAATGGCAACTTACACGGCCGTATTCTCTTTTCTTTGAACTTGCAGGACCCAAGTGTAAACGAATTAGCTGAGCAAATAGCAAAAGATCAGTCATTCAACAAAATGGAAAAGTGACTTTAGAAAACCTTCCAAGATGTTGAAAGCAGGCCGGGTCCCCAGTTTGATACACAACAGCGTACTCCAAAACAAAAGTAACAAATTTGGAAGCATGACAGTTTGAAAACAATGATGCCATAAACTTTGGTCTTTGTGCTTTTAAGTATCTGATCTTTGGGTTTGTGTAGCGCAATATTGATAGCCATATTTGGCGTAGGATCTTTTGGTTTGTGTAGCTAAAATATGTCTGATAGCCATGCGCTCTCGGATTATGTAGTCAAAAATGTACCTAATACTTAACTTTCAATTAGTGTGGGGTGTTGGTTATATGTGTAGAACTTGGTAGTTATATCTCATTTTAGTTTTCAATAGCACAAGTAATTAAGTAAAGGAGTTAGATGTAGAACTACAAATGCATTGTCTAACTTGACGTCCCTTTTGGATGATAGGTTCGCAAGAATGGAACCCGAATGATGCTTACACAAAATCAATTCGACATGAGCAAGACTACAAAAATAGGTTTCATTTGTTGTTATTGTTACTATTATTTTTATTAAAATTTTTCTTTAAGGATTTAATTTATCTATTACGATTTGAGGAAAAGGAAGAAAAAGTATAATTTGATCCTTATCAGGAGAAAGATGTTTTGGAACTCGATAACTTACTTGAAAGATTAGTGCAATATGAGAAAGATATGGATCTATTTCTCTACTTTGGGTCACAGGACGACTGCATATAAGATTACAAGTACATCATGAATGTTTAGTTGGAGGGGGACAAAGATCATGGTATGCAACCATTAGAGATTTGCCCGTTCAAGGGAGTAGATATAACTAAACAAAGTTATAGACATGTACATTACTCTGTCTATGTGGTCCAACGAATGCAATTTTTATCTTGAGATGTGAAGTTTCAATTTATAACTTATAAGAATCAATGTATTAAATGTACAAAAATATTTTTTTATTAGGAATATGTTACACAATAAGTTAATTAACTGCTAAGTGAACTCTCCATCAGGAAACCAAGGTCTGTTGAATTTAGTGTCTATGATTTTAGTGCCCTTTTTATCTTCTTTTGTTTTCGTTTTTAGATCACGTTTTTAGAATTTGTTGATATGAGTTTTTAATAAGCATTTTTGTTTTCAAATGTCACGAGGCTTATCTATTACTTTATGATAAGATGTAATGAGTTGGAGGTGTTTGGACTTTGGATGTGCTTCTAAAGTCACGTCGCAAGAAATGGATCATGATACTAATTACTTAGGGGGTGTCTCGCATTGTGTTTAAGAGGATGCTTTGGATTGCCTTATAAGTCTCATTACACCTAGAAGTGAAAAAAATGTGTGGATCGGGTCGGGTCATGAGTCTATATGGTTTTGGGTCTAAACGAGTCCTGGTCTAGAAGAGTCATTTACGACCACGGTCCGAGTCAGATGGGTCTCGAGTCGGGTTTTCACTATTATGTTTTATTTGAGTGAAAAAGAAAAAGAGGTGCAAAATTTTTTTGATCCGTTAGACCCACCCTGGACCCATTGGTTAATTGTTATACAAATGGAGGTTATATAAAATACTCATTTAGACTCTTAAATATTACCTCCTAAATATTACCCAACTTGACCCATAAATAACCATGGGTGTGCCACATCTAATTACACCAGTTGTATGTATGAGACTTATATATGTAATAGGGAAAGGTGTGGCAACGAGCTTCATCTCCTCATGTGGGGCCCACAGGTGACACATTACCTTACATCCTCTTCACAACTAACCCTCCCTCACCAACAACTAACCTCAACTTACTTATTTGGGGCTCACCACTTACACCTTTATTTTATTTTTCACTCAAAAAAAAAAAAAAAAAAAAAAAAAAAAAAAAAAAAAAAAAAAAAAACCTACAAAATTGTCAGAGGCAAGTTTCGCCGTGCAGACGAGCAAGAGCTAAGTGAGGAGGGATGAGGAGGGGGCGGTGCAGTGGCTAGCCATGAAGAGGTATGAGTAGATTTCATGTAGGAGTGGCGAAGGAGGGTGGCGAGCCACACCTCTCCCTCTAAGGGTTGAGACGGGAGGTTTAATGCACAATTAAACTTTTGCTTTTATTTTATTTATTTCTTTCTTTTTTCTTTTTTATTTTTTTTTTCCGATAGTAAATGTTATTGGTATGATCACTTGAACATGTGCTTGCTTATAGGAAATGCTAATTTAGAAACAAGTAGTTATGTTTTATGTGCTACATGAGGTTGCCAATGAAATGTCGAAAACCTTGAATTCTTATGAATTAACCGAGCATTCACTGCATCTCTTTATGAGTGACAAACCCTAAACTCTTTTTGGACATGCTTTATAAGAATATGTATTGATCCACATGCAATGGGTAATTTCTTGAATGTCTTGCAGATTATTTTACCGGGTGATTTACCTAAAGAAAGTCATTGCAATAGGTAGTAGCAAGGATTTTGGTTTGCGATTTGGAACCTCAAAATCTCAAACTGTCGAGGATGCTTGCTTGACCAATGGGAAAGATATCTATAAACATTGGAAAAATATGACGAATAACATGTGAGTATGAAAGAGAATCACCAGTGCGTAAAAGTGGGGCATGTATACTGTTACCACCAAATCTTCTGGTATTGAAGTGAGGAGAAAAAATCTGGGTCGACGGAAAGGTTGTGGCTTGGGGCAATGGCGAACACGAATGAAATCTTTACTAAGATGTAATTGGACAAATTGGTTGTGCGAGAGGATATGGACGACTACGGGATGGAGAGTTTGGTAAATATATATATTGTAACGAAACTTATTTTGTTCTATTATTGTTGTTGTTGAGTAACCGAACATGCATGTTTATGAATGATGCGGTCCCTCAGATTGTCAAGTTAATTAAAGTCCAAATTAAGAAGTAAGATCCATTACTAAAAAAACAAAAATATAACTATTTGTTTTTTAATAAACAAAAATACCTTATTCTACGTGATGTAAAATACTTTTCTTGGTAGATTAATGCACACCGTATACTATAAAGGTAATTAAATTTTTATGTAATCAATATTTTTTGTAGAGGAGACAATGAGAGCAAAACAAATGTTAGCAAAGATGTCACATGAGATAAGATCTCCTTTATCTGGTTAGCATGACGGAAATTCTATCAACCACAAAGCTTGATAAAGACCAAAACAACTCTTGAGTGTCATGTTATCTTCGGGTAATTTAGTCCTTAAACTTATTAACGACGTTCTTGACCTTTCCAAAGTCGAATCAGGTAGGTATTTGGGTGATGCATTTTTACGGTTAGTTTTTACGATTATATCATACTTTTAAAGCAGAACAAATATACTTGAAATAATATTATCGACCTTTATTTATTAGAAATAAGTAAGGTTGCAACCTCCTATTGTTTAGCAGCATGGCACTTACAAAACCCACTTTTGAGTAATCACTTTGGTGGTGTTTGATATTTTGTATATAACTAAACAGCGTATACTTAGAAGATCAAATGCTTATAATTTGTTGTATTAAAACTCAATATACAGATAAGCAGTCTCAAACAATATATTTATCATTTGTACTGTTGGTATGAACCCGTGTTATAAATGACCTTGATATGATTTTGGATAATACTATAGCAAACAAACTAAAAGCAAATAAGTATCATATTAAAACAAATTAAATTATTAACAAAAAAAAGGCATTTCAGAAAGAAAAAAAAAAAAAAAAAAAGTTATTCAAAAAAATAGCAAAAACCCCGCGCGTGCGCGGGCATTATAACTAGTTATATAATATAAACAAAAATACTTAAGGTTAAAATTAAAAAATAAAGACCGAAAAAATCAAAAGAGGACAATAATTTTGAGACAATAAAGTAGTTAATATATACGGAGTATATTTTTTCTAATATTATCAAATGTCATAAAACTTTCAATACAAATTTTCAAATAGATTTAAAATTTGACTAAAATTCAACTTCTTGTAATGGGTGAAAAGTCCATGCGAGAAGCCCGCCAAATATAATTTGGTGGTCTTGCCCGCTAATTTCCCCGCCAAAAAAAAATACCCCGCCAAATAATTCATCCATAGTTGGCAGTTAGACACGACGTTTGTTCAGCTCCATTCTCAGCCGTACAAACCATGATAACCCACCACCCTTCTGACTCTGTCACCACTACCATCACTTACAATTTTTGAGTGGACAAACCGGCAACAAGGAAGTCACCACTAACAAAACAATGTATATATATCTCGCCATTTACTGTTCGTTGCATACTAAATTTCGTTTATTGGTTGTCTTTTTTTGGTACTTACTTTTGTTACACATTTTCAAATTGTGAATGCCACGTGTTTGTTGAAATGTCTAAATGGAATTTTAGCAATACATTCTATTATATGTGTTTATGTCTGCATTTTTATACATATATTCAATGAATATTGGGGAATGGTTTCGTCTTAATTCATGTAACAAAATAAACGATGATATGTGGCCTCTGTTTGTTGGTTCCCTTTGTGTTATCTGCTGTCATAGGTTGAATACCATCTTTTTTTATTTGAGAAGATGAAGAACTAAATTAGATGACTATTTGTTAAAGTTTATATCATTTGATCAAGTCTAATGAGACATTTACTGTTTGATCACCAATATGGTTAATTTATATAGCTATGTGAATTCATATTAATTTACCATTACAAAATTGTCTATACTAATATTGATATAGAAATCCAAGTTAATATACCTATTTTAGTTTCCTTGCTAAATAACATTGAACACCCATTAGTCTTTCATACTCATTGAATTATTAGATGTATTTGCTTAAGTTCACTACATTAAAACTATAATCTTTTTGCTTCAACGGTAAGAACTATAGCTAATGTCATCATATTTAACATTTAGTCAATCACTTCATATCTCATTTCATTATTGAAAATATAAGCATACTTTTTCGTCAGGGGTGGCAGGTGGCTTTAGGTGCATTATAAAAGTAATTATTAGGTTGTTTCCACTTGAAGTCATAATAATTAGTATTAGTGTTTAGTTATCGATGTTGATAGGATCATTTCACTCAGTCATGTGAAACCACATATAGACTAAAGAAGGGTAAATAATGCTTTGTTTATGGTTAACCCATACACCACTACTGTCTCTTTGAAATTTTTGGTTACATGTGCAAACTTGATGTTAATCTATATTCTTGAATCTTGAGTAATTAGGAACTAATGAATGTTTATTATACGGGTAAGGCTTTGAAAAGAAAAATTATTTGCAACAAGGTTAGTGGACACATTAAGAAAAAATTTAGATTCAAGCCCTTTCGCTTTTTGTCTGTGCTTTATGTTGAATGTTACTATGCAAATATTTTTCTGCATTTGTTTTCGATTTTGTAATCTTAATAAATAATAATATTTAGAAAGTTGGACAATAACAGAGTTTGTATGAACAATAAGAATATCTCACCAATCATCATAAGTAATAAAATTATGTAAACACTTCTGGTAAGAGTTTCTAATGGAACTTTGTATAAGGAAGGGTGACATAACCAAAACTAAGTGTTATCCATTTACATTATTTGCAGAAAACTCATGACTCAATATATGTTACTCATGACTATATTGTATATTTAAACCTGCAAGCTTTTATTAGTATCGAAATTTGAAAGGTCTCTATAGCATTGTCATTTGCCCTAGGTTTTTCTATCTTGGCTTATAGTCATCACTCATCACCAATAACCTCCATTCCCCACACCAGTTTTTTTTAAGGTTGAAGAAGGTAACATGATCTTTTAGGCTTTCCTTAATATCAGTTTTGTTTGGCTCAGATGGTTTGTTGTTTTCTTAAATTTGGGCATGTTGTGTGTTTTCTTGTTATGTGTTTTGGGGACAATTCTTCACTCAAATCTTATTGTTGCTACCTTAATGAACTAATCAAACATAACTAATTAACCACTAATATTGTCTCACCGTGGGTCCATTATCTGCTCAGAAACCTAATCTTATGTGCTAATTGGTTATGATCTCATATAAAAATGGGTATATGCACTCATTTCTATGTTGGTTAGACCTACTACTTCTCTAATTGCTTCAATAAAAAAAGATGGAAAGAGAAAGAAAAAAAAGGTTGAAAATTCACCATGCTTGTGTTAGGAAAAACATTCACACATCGGTTCCATCTCGTGACCCTTTACTTATACAAAATGGCCGTATCCAATCAGTTTGAAGCACTACAAGCAAACACAAACAACCAGTCTGCTATCGGTATAGGAATTAACTAAATGAACCAAAAAGAATAGAAAATAGAATCTCTTAAGATGGAAAAACCAAAAGAGGGAACCTAAGAATTTCATTATCATACCAAGCTGGTATCACTAAACTCATTCCCTGTGACAAAATAGATCTTACAAATAATGGCTATCTTGAGTAGTTGCCTATGCTACTAGGCCAGGGAGAGACACTTTGCATTCTGTCCCACAAACACCTGACACACTCCCCTCAACAACAGATTGTCCTCATTGTGGTGTTGTAAAGTTCTACTCTGAAATGACCAATTTTTGTTTCCAAGGGTGATCGTATTGTGATTACCTACAATGAGCTTGCTGATAATCTGAGACAACTATTGACCTCAAGATTAAAAGATGCAAAGATTAATAGTTTGTTTATGCTAGTTTAACAGTTTCTTTATTTTCAGCTATATTTTGGTAACGTCGTCAAGGATGGATATCATTACAATCTTCAACGATATCGAACAAGCTGAAGATGTACTTGAGTTGGGCTTAAACCAATCTGATGACGGCGAAGGTATATTGTGATTATGTATGTGGTGGGTTTATATGGTTCAATATAATCCTTACTCGTTCAGAAGATTTGTTGATTCCAAGCTTTTCTTTGTAGTACAAGTGACTGGTCGCAAAAAAAGTTAGAGGAGAAACATCTATGCAAAAAATTTGGGCACAATCTGATGGTGATTGTGTTAAACATGTAAGCATCAACATGCTTTTCTTTGTAACACCTAATATAATTGATGGTGCATGAAGATTATTGGCGTCCTATGAATCCATTTCTATTGTGGTGAAAGTTTCATTTTTTTCCCTTGGTCTAGGCTTGTTTGGTTTAGTCTATGTATTCCTCAGTGCTCATTCATGCTTTGGATGGTATTCTGATGCATGAGGGGAGTTTGGGATATGATTATATGGATAGTATGGTGCGTAAGGGGCGTTTGGGAAATGTCGTGGAGAGTTGGTATGATGGATCTGCTATTTCATTTGGGCCTTGGCTCAACAGTTTACTAATGTATTGAAGATGGTTCTTTGCTAGTTTAAATGGTTATCTGGATGGATTGAAAGTCTGAAGCTATGCAAGTTTATATGGAGAAATAAGGGTGGTGATTGTTAAAGTTGCTGCTATTTTGTTGTTGATGCAAATGTTCCCTTTTGTCTGTTTTGGCTCTGAAAAGATCTTGGTTTTTTGCTACTTTGATGAGGGAAATGTGGTTATTGTTTGCGGTAGGATAATTAGAAACGATGGAGTGATTTTAATCTATAGTATGATAAGTAGAATCTCTTGAATGTTATATCTAAAAAACCTAAGTGCCCTTGATCTAAAACATATGTGAATGCAACACTTTTCAAAATGTTGTGCAACACTTTTGAAATGTTGCATAATTGAATAAGATTTACACCATTTTGGACAAAAGTGTTGTAATAATTTTCCTTTGAAAAGTGCAACACTTATATTAAGTGTTTTTTTTTTCCAGGGTTCTAAATAGCGCGCCATAGCGGTGCCATAGTGCGAGGTGTGGCCTCCACGTTACGAAACAGGCCAAGGCGTCTTCTTAAGGCGTAGCGTGTTATGAAGCGCGAAAAAGCGTGGTAAGGCGTGCTATAGCGTGAAGCGTGGCGCTTTATTTTGAAGCTTTTGTAGGATTTAGTGATTTACTATTATTAGGCTAGAAGGAACTTGGGCTTGGGCTAACTTTATAAATCAAATCCTAAAAGATAATATAACAAGTGAATGTGAATATGTGAATGTGATGTTTTATACCGTATGTAACACCCCGAAATTTGATTAAGCAGCGGAAGTCTAATCGGGGTCATTACAGTTTAGTACACAGTCATACTCATAGAAAACAATTCAAAAGATTGTCAATATCATTCCATGAAAACTCAAATATTCAGAGTTACAAACATTTTTCCAAAATGTTAATTGTTTCACAAAAGTGGTGATGAGTTTGTAAAGAATGATATAATTATTGAAATGAAAGGGAGGTCCTGTGCCCTATAAATATATTGTAATCGGTGTTTTAGATTTGTGTCGTAAATGACATGTGACATGTCTCGTGTACGGTGATATCCGTTTCGGGTGTCTTAATATATTCCAAAATAACTCACGTAGTTATTTGTGTCGTTGTTACGAACAAGTGTTTGATTAAATATTATCTCGTCGTGAAAATAATATCGTTTAAAAATATTTATGATTAAATATTTTTAATAAAGTTATATATATATATATATATATATATATATATATATATATATATATATATATATATATATATTAAAGCTAAAGAAGAATATATGTATTTATAAAAATCATATGAAATAATTAGTTATAAATATACCTTGTCATAATTTAACCCTTAACTTTTACAAAATTACACTTTGTACCCTTGGTTAAAAAGTAATTACAATTTTGTCCCTTTTGTACCTTTTTCACTTTAATCCTTAAACTTAGGCCAAATGACAATTTTTACCTCACTTTCAAAGGAGTTCGGTATTTTAGAAATTGGTTCGAAAGTTTGTGGTTTCAACACATTTAGTCCCTCACCGTGGAACTCGTTGCAAAAATAGTCCAAAATATAACTTTTGACAAGTTAACTTTTATTTTTATAAAAGTCACCACTTTTATCGTTTAATGTTTATAAAACTTAATTTTTCTAAATCAAATACCATTTTGAAAATCTTAGATTTCCTAGTTGAAATTCCATACGAAAGTTTAACTGGGCTCGTTAGCCCGTTAGAAGCCCAAAGAGTGGGTGTTTATTCTAAAATCATGTTCGACTAGTACTCGGTTTTGGCTTGGTTCTCATAGTATTCGATCGATTAGGGTTTGCATGTTTGGTTAGTTTGATTAAGCTTGGTTCAAAGAAATAGTGTGTCGAGAGTTATATATACTTCGTACGTGAGAAAACAAGTGTACGAGCCCTTTTCTTCAAGGGTGTCGTGGTGTGAAAAGTCGATATAAATGCAATGAAAGCGTTGACTAAATTATAAAGCGTGTGTCGTGTGATAAGCATACGTGACATGCATGATATTAATATACGAAAAGGAAGGAGGTGAGTAACACTTACGACACCAAAATGGTGGTGATGAAACCGTGAGTACGAGACAATGAACAAGTAACGTGGTTCTCCCTTCCTCGCCAAGCACTCCTTTATCCACTAGAGTTACCCAACTCTTTTAACCCAATCCTTTGCTTGTGAGCTTCTTGCGTACCTTCTTGCTTCTCGACAACAGTTTAGAAGGAGGGAAGAGTGTTTGTGGAAGTGAGTGTTTGGGGATCTTGCAAGTGTGAATAAAAAGCATTTAATGTGACTTATATAGGAGGGCAAGGGTGGTTGAGTGTTTGATCTAGTGAGGCACAATCCCTTAGTTGTCATTCGCATGTAGACAAACATGTCCCCCTTGATCTAGCTCTTGTCATGTCGAGTTGAGGTAGGAGGAGGCAAAAAAGTTGACTTTGTATTAGTTTATGTGTAGCTAGGCTTAGTAGGAAATAAACAATTGAAATTTGGGCACATGTGGTAATCATGTTGGGGAACATGAAACATATGATCCATGGTGTATTAGTCGAAAATGGGTTTTGGGTTTGTCCAAGGGTTCGACGGCCAAAAGAGGTGGCTTATTGTTGCATGTTACAAATCCCAAGTAGAGTGGTATTGTTTGTGTTGTGTTGTGGGGAACCAAGAAGAGAACAAGAGTAGTTCAAAGGTGTGTGTAGGAGCTGAGCTCGTTGGCTTCGTATAACACCAAGAAGAAAACGAAAAAGAAGAAACAGAAATAACAAACCATGTGGGCTCACATATTCGATCCAATAAAAACAAAAATTAAATGGGCTTGTGACTTGTGTGTTGGCCCAGCAGCGAAGCAAAAGAAAGAAAATAAGAGACTTGGGCTTAAGATACTCTACGGCCCAAGTTGTGAAAAAAGTATACGTGTGGGCTTAGTGGTGGTGATTCGGCCCAAAATATCGGGGTGTCGGTGTTCCGTAAAATTGTGATATTAATTTCAGTGTCGGTTCGTGATAACCATAAGTATTTAAATTGTGTATATATATATACTCGTATATATATAGTAATAATAATTGTGATAGTTAATATATATATATATATATATATATATATATATATATATATATATATATATATATATATATATATATATATATATATATATATATATATATATATATATATATATATATATATATATATGTAAGTATATATATACTAATAATTTCTCGGTGTTCAAATGGGTGTCGGGTCGCAAGTGGGAGTTACCGGTGTTAACCTCATTGGGTGACATCCAAGAGTGACATTCGGGTGATATCGAGTGACAAAACATAATCGGGTGTTAAACAAACGGTGACCAAAACAATCGGGTGTTCAAACAAACAGTGTTTCATGTAAAAATTTAAATTAGCCCGCAAAAATGGCTTAGTTTAGAATAATGTTGGTAATTAGCATTAATAAATGACCTGGGATTTTACGGTGTATTACAGTACCCACCCGTTAGATTGGATTCGTCCCGGAATCCAAAGTTGAATCGGTGCTCGGGGTTGTCTCATCGAATAGTTGTGGGTATTTGGCACGCATCTGATCCTCGCGCTCCCATGTGTACTCGGGTCCTCTCTTAGAGTTCCATCTGACCTTAACAATGGGAATGCGACTATGTTTAAGTCGTTTAACCTCCCTATCCATTATCTCAACGGGTTCCTCAATAAAGTTCAACTTATCATCGATTCTGATCTCTTTCAGTGGAATCACAAGTGTTTCATCCGATAAACACTTTTTCAAATTTTACACGTGGAAGGTGTTGTGCACTCTACTGAGTTCCTCAGGTAGTTCTAGTTTGTATGCCACGGGACCGATCCTTTCAATGATCTCGAAGGGTCCAACGTATCTTGGGTTTAACTTTCCACGTTTTCCAAACCTAATCATCCCTTTCCAAGGTGATACCTTAAGCATGACCTTGTCTCCAACTTGAAACTCTATTGGTTTCCTTCGCACATCGGCATAACTCTTTTGCCGATCCCTAGCGGCTTGTAAGCGTTGCTTAATCTTTACTATTTTCTCAGTGGTTTCAAGTATCAACTCGGGACCTGAGAGTTGTACATCTCCAATATCAGCCCAACAAACTGGTGATCTACACTTTCTTCCATAAAGTGCTTCAAACGGTGCTGCCTTAATGCTAGCGTGATAGCTGTTGTTATATGAAAGTTCTGCTAACGGTAGGTGTTTATCCCAGCCTTTTCCAAAATCAATCACACATGCCCTAAGCATGTCTTCCAGGGTTTGTATAGTCCTTTCACTTTGACCATCAGTCTGTGGATGGTAAGTTGTACTCATATCTAACTTAGTTCCCAAGGCTTTCTGTAAAGATCGCCAAAAGTTAGACGTGAAACGGCTGTCTCGGTCGGAGATAATAGAAATCGGCACTCCATGCCGGGAAACTATCTCCTTAAGGTACAAACGTGCAAGAACATTCATATCATCAGTCTCTTTGATTGGCAAAAAGTGCGCTGACTTCGTGAGACGATCGACAATAACCCAAATAGTGTCCAACCCACTCGATGTCTTGGGTAATTTCGTAATGAAATCCATTGTAATCCTTTCCCATTTCCACATTGGTAGCTCGGGTTGAACCAAAAGACCGGATGGTTTTTGATGTTCAGCCTTTACTCTCGAGCAGGTCAAACACTTACCGACATACTCTGCAATGTCAGCTTTCATGTTTGGCCACCAATACAACTTCTTTAGATCTTGATACATCTTGTCCGAACCAGGATGAATGGAATATTTAGACTTATGAGACTCGTGCATGATGAGGTCTCGTATTCCTCCATACAATGGAATCCAACTTCTGTCCTTGAAACACAGCCTTCCATCTGGTTTCTTGACAAATCCATTTGTGCTTTCTGGCATGCCGTAAATCTTCTCGTGTGGTCTATTCTCTTCCTTAAGAGCCTCAGTTTGAACTTCAATAATTTGAGAAGGAAGTGGTGAGCTAATCGTCATACCCAATGACCTAACTCTGAGGGGTCTAAGTCGTTCCTTTCAACTCAAGGCATCTGCTACAACGTTTGCCTTCCCCGGGTGGTAACGGATCTCACAATCATAGTCACTTAGCAGCTCTAGCCATCGACGTTGCCTCATGTTTAACTCCTTTTGATCTAAAATGTGCTGAAGACTCTTGTGATCGGTGAAAACCGTACACTTGGTTCCATATAGGTAGTGTCTCCAGATCTTAAGAGCGAATACCACCGCTCCTAATTCTAGATCATGAGTAGTGTAGTTCTCCTCGTGGGGTTTAAGTTGTCTGGAAGCGTAAGCGATTACTTTAAGTCTTTGCATCATTACGGCACCCAAACCTTGGATTGATGCGTCACAATATACCACGAAGTCCTCACTTCCTTCGGGTAGTGCTAATATCGGTGCTTCACAAAGCTTCTGCTTCAAAAACTGAAATGCCGATTCTTGCTCATCTCCCCATTCAAACTTCTTCTTCTTCTGTGTTAACTCAGTCAAAGGTTTAGCAATCCTTGAAAAACCTTCAATAAACCTTCGATAGTATCCGGCAAGACCTAAAAATTGGCGTATCTCGGTTGGACTCGTAGGTGACGCCCAATTTTTAACAGCTTCGATCTTGGCGGGATCAACATGAATACCCTTACTGTCAATAACATGCCCGAGAAATTGTACTTTCTCAATCCAAAAATCACACTTGGAAAATTTGGCGTATAATTTCTCTTCTCTGAGCAGTGTTAGTATCGCCTTCAAGTGTTCTGCGTGCTCTTCCTTACTACGTGAATAAATAAGGATATCATCGATGAATACAATCACGAACTTATCCAAATAGGATTTGCACACTCGGTTCATTAAGTCCATAAATACAGCGGGTGCATTTGTTAGACCGAATGGCATTACTTGGAATTCGTAGTTACCGTATCTTGTCCTGAAAGCCGTCTTAGGGATGTCTTCTTCCCTAACTCTCAGTTGGTGATAACCCGATCTCAAATCAATCTTCGAGTAGACACTCGATCCTTGTAGTTGATCAAACAAATCCTCAATCCTTGGCAACGGATATCGATTCTTAACCGTCAGCTTGTTCAACTCACGATAATCGATACACATTCTGAAGGTTCCATCCTTCTTCTTTACAAACAACACCGGGGCTCCCCACGGTGATGAACTAGGGCGAATAAATCCTTTATCTGACAATTCCTCCAATTGTCCAGATAACTCCTTCATTTTTGACGGTGCTAGCCTATAGGGTGCTCGTGCTACGGGTGCTGCTCCTGGCATCAAGTCAATTTGAAATTCCACTTGACGAGTCGGCGGAAGGCCAGGCAAGTCCTCAGGGAAAACTTCTGGAAAGTTCCTGACTACTGGCACATCCTCGAGTCGCTTCTCTTCCGACTTCTTCTCGGTGACTTGAGCTAAGAAAACTTGACATCCTTTTTCGATGTACTTCACAACTTTGACGCAAGAAACGATGCTCAAACGTGTCTTACTTCGCTCTCCGCGAATAACCAGGGTTTCGTTATTCAGTGGGATGTGAACGACCTTTTCGTCACAAATGATCTTAGCGCGGTTCTCAGATAACCAATCCATTCCTACAACGACGTCGAAACTACCAAGTCTAATAGGCATAAGGTCAATGTCAAATGGGGTGTCTAATAGTCGTAGGGTGCAACCTCGGAGTATAGTGTTAGTACTCACTAGCTTTCCATCAGCTAGTTCAATCTCATACGTGGTGTCTAGTGGGTGGGTGTAATATTAAGCAGGGGTGCAAGTGAAATAGATACGAAACTTGATCTGCTCCGGAATCAAATAAAACTTTAACGAGGCGGTTGTTTAGAAAGAACGTACCCGTGACTACGTTCGGATCCTGCTGGACATTTCCATCTCCCAGCACGTATGCTCTCCCACGTGCATTGTTATCCTTATTAGGACACTGACGCCTGTAGTGTCCTTTCTCTCCACAAGCATGGCATACCACAACCACGGGTTGCAAGTTGGCTCCTGTCACCTTGCAATCTTGTGTCTTATGTCCAACCCTTGAACACTTCCCGCACTTAGCATAGCAGGGTCCATTGTGATGCATCTTACACTTGTCACAGAATGGAAGAGGTCTAGCATACCTAGCATCCTTAACTGGTGCAGCGACATAAGCTCTGACAGCTTCCTGTCGTCGGTTCTGTTGGTTGTGGTGGGTGTTTCTGTCATGGTGGTAGTTACGGTTGGGGTTTCGGTTGTTGTTGTTGTTGCTGTTGTTGTTGCTGTTGTGATTGTTGTTGTTGTTGTTGTTGTTGTTGTTGTTGTTGTTGTTGTTGTTGTTGTTGTTGTTGTTGTTGTTGTTGTTGTTGTTGTTGTTTGTCTTTTGATCATCAAACTTCCTTTTGTGATCGTTGTTTCCCTGAGCAGAGTTACGCTTAATCTCCCGGTCTAGCAGTCTTTGGGCAATGGACATTGCTTCATCAAAAGATTGAGGCTTAGACGAGGTGACGTTTCCCTCAATACTCCTAGGTAATCCTTCAATATACCTTTCCAACAACTTTTCCGAATCGGGAACTTTTGAAGGGCAAAGGGTGGCAAGCTCCTGAAATCTCCTGTCGTAAGCCCTGAGATCATTTCCTTTCACAACCAATGTGTGAAATTCATCTTCCAGCTTCTTGATCTCACCTCTAGGGCAGAACTTCTTCAACATCTTCTCCTTAAAATCAGCCCAGGTAATCTGATAGGCCTCCTCCACACCTATCTTTTGAGCAGTTGCATTCCACCAAGACAACGCGTCTTCCAACAATGTTCCAGTAGCAAACGAGACTCGGCTCTCAGCGGCACAACCGCTCCTTACAAACACAGTCTCAGTTCGCTCAAACCATCGAGCAAGCTCTGTCACTCCTTCAGTTCCTTTGAAGTGAGATGGTTTACAAGCAATGAAGTCCTTATAGGTGCACTTTCGAGTCGCAGCGGACTCGCTCTCAGCAGTGGCTCGGTTATTGCTACTAGTTCGTGCCATTGCAGCAGCTTGCTCTTCTAAAGCTGCAGCAACACTGTCGGCAACCAACTTTCTGATAGCAGCCTGGGTCATAGCGGGTGACGAGGTAGCAGTAGCGGTTTTCCTTGGGGCCATAACTCTATAAAATCGTAAGTGCATAAGTACAAATCCCAAACATCAATAACAAGAGAAATAGTGTAACCAACTCATAATAGTCGAGATCATCACAAAGTACATATCACAACCACACCATAAATACATACATCAACATAAACCATATCATTCATAAATAAACATCACGACATGTAACAACACACATGGAAATTATAATGAATCTCAATATGGGAGCATAATAAAAAGAAAGATCAGACAACTAGAACATCATAAATCAATATCAATACGTTACAATCGTAACCAACATAAAGTTTTAATAATTTTTGAATTCATTGTTACAAAACAATAAGATACAACAATTATTAATGCCACATGCGGCAAGTTAAGATGTCTCTGTAAGTAATGACATGTCATAGATCTATGAAGGTCCAGGTGCGCCTCCTGATCTCCTCTCTAGCTCTCTGATGATCCGGATCATCCCCAACATCTCCATATCTCTGGATCTCTCACGGGCCTGAATCTCCTCAATAGTAGCTGAAAGTGCATGGATGGTAGAACTGGATGCAGCTAACTCCTGTCCCTGATGCTCCATCATCTCCTGTGTAATGGCTGCAATCGCTCTCAAATCATCAATCTCGTGCCTCTGAACATCCAGTCGGTGACCAAACTCAGTGATGGTAGCCTGTGCCTCCTCGATCTCTGTCCCCATCATCTCAAATACCATCTCTAAAGCTGTCCTATGTACTACGAGGTTCGTGACCTCCTCCTGCATACACTCTATCCTCTCCAAGGATATATCCTCAATAACACTCAATAGCTCATCAAGACGACCCTCATGTCTAACCAATCTAGCAGCCAAAAGAGGGATAGTATGGTGTATCGGCTCCCCAGTGACCGGTAACACCACTGAAGAGCCATCTCCAAGCTCAGCAGCCCTAGGCGATCCCTCAACCAATCTCCATCTATGTATGTAGTCTAACAAAAACGACCATCGACGAGCATCAACCAATCTATGAATGCCAGGTGAGGTGGGTGTCTCGGTGGGAGCAGGTGATGGTACAGGTGATGTAGCAGGTGATGGTATCGGTATAGTGGTAGTCTGAGAGTAGAAAACTGTAGGTGGTGGCATGGGTGGTAAAGCCTCAGAGGTAGGGGGTGCGGTGTAAGTAGGCAACATGTGAGGATGTGGCTCAGGTGGGGGTGATACAGGTGATGGTGAGGGTGCTGGTGATGCCACAGGTGTCAAATCTGGCATAGAAACAGGTGGTAGCACGGATATGGGTGATGATACAGGTGTAGGTACAGGTGGTGTAACAGTAGAAGCAGGCAAAAAGCAGACTCATTTCCGAGCCGTGCATTTGCGGGTATAGTCTCCCTCATGGTATCGAAACAACTCACTGAAAGGCTCAGGCTCATAGGGCTCAAGGATCCTCACTCGCTTGCGCCGACGAACCGGTGCAGGCGGGGATGATGGTGGAACAGAAGCAGCAGTGTCAGAAGTATCGGAGTCAGAAGACTCGTCATCAGCATCTAAACCGAAGTGGTAGCTAGCAGGTGGTGTAGGATGATCATCAGCCGCAAGAAACTGCTGAGATGTCAGGTACTGGTCATAAAGGTACTGTCCCTGTGTCATGGGTCCACAAACAGGACGAAAGAGAGGCTGAATAGCAAAAGAATCAATGGGTGTAGAAGCAACCTCACCCTCCTCAAAGGGCTCAGTATCAGCAGAGGGGTCTCCAGATGGAACAGGAGATGGTATAGTAGGTGATACAGGTTGGGTGTCATGGTCAGAATCATGGGTGTCTCGGGTGTCATGGGTGTCATAGTCAGATAAGTCAATAGTAGGGTGAGTGGATGATGCTGGTACGACGTCGTCACTGTCGGACAAAATGATAACCGGGGGCGACATGGTACTGTAATATCCCAAAAATAGTAGTGATATAAGTCATTTAGTCTACATAATGCTATATGCACAGTGATCATGGTGTCATAGTGAACTAAATGCGATGGGTGCTAAAAATCAAACCTTAAAACATAACGTTGGCAAGCACTGGCACGGAGGGCACTTTGGTGATAAATAGTTTGTTTAAAAATCCGGTGAGGTTATAGTCCAATGTTTTGAAAAATCATTTGGTTCTCTATAACCATGGCTCTGATGCCAATCTGTAACACCCCGAAATTTGATTAAGCAGCGGAAGTCTAATCGGGGTCATTACAGTTTAGTACACAGTCATACTCATAGAAAACAATTCAAAAGATTGTCAATATCATTCCATGAAAACTCAAATATTCAGAGTTACAAACATTTTTCCAAAATGTTAATTGTTTAACAAAAGTGGTGATGAGTTTGTAAAGAATGATATAATTATTGAAATGAAAGGGAGGTCCTGTGCCCTTTTGCCAGCTCCGTGCCGCCATGCTTGCTAATTTCCTGAGATAAACATGCTTAAAGAGTCAACACAAAGGTTGAGTGAATCCATAGTAGTTTAAGTAGTAATAGTGTGAACACAAGTCAAGCATTTGAAATAAACAAGCCAAGATAGACAGGTCTTGACTAAACTGGTGAAATATTGCTCCTAAGCCTCACGAAACGCAAGCCTTAACATTGATTTGACATATCATAAAGATAATAACAATCACCTACACCACAACGGATGTAAATGACAAGGGGCCCTCGGTGACAGGAAATGTGCCAAATTTCCATAATACCTCGAATATAGCGCACCTCCTGCCAAGTGATCACCTTGACAGGGGCGGGCTGCCATTCCAATAGATCTATCAACTATATTCGCGCTCACTCGCAAGTGATTAAGGTTCGTGATATGAGGGACTTGTAGCACAGGTGTCAACTTAGGCAATATCAGGTGATAACAGCATACATAAAAATACTTGTGTTCGATTTATAGCATGTATCTCCCCACGGGGTTTAAAACAATTAAAAATGTGGGACCATGAACTCACCTGAAAGGTGCGTAATCACAAGGTGCTCAAAAGTGATGGTGGATTGCTATGACAAGCAATGAAATTCCTCCGACTTGCGACTTATAAATATATTGTAATCGGTGTTTTAGATTCGTGTCGTAAATGACATGTGACATGTCTCGTGTACGGTGATATCCGTTTCGGGTGTCTTAATATATTCCAAAATAACTCACGTAGTTATTTGTGTCGTTGCTACGAACAGGTGTTTGATTAAATATTATCTCGTCGTGAAAATAATATCGTTTAAAAATATTTATGATTAAATATTTTTAATAAAGTTATACATACATATATATATATATATATATATATATATATATATATATATTAAAGCTAAAGAAGAATATATGTATTTATAAAAATCATATGAAATAATTAGTTATAAATATACCTTGTCATAATTTAACCCTTAACTTTTACAAAATTACACTTTGTACCCTTGGTTATAAAGTAATTACAATTTTGTCCCTTTTGTACCTTTTTCACTTTAATCCTTAAACTTAGGCCAAATGACAGTTTTTACCTCACTTTCAAAGGAGTTCGGTATTTTAGAAATTGGTTCGAAAGTTTGTGGTTTCAACACATTTAGTCCCTCACCGTGGAACTCGTTGCAAAAATAGTCCAAAATATAACTTTTGACAAGTTAACTTTTATTTTTATAAAAGTCACCACTTTTATCGTTTAATGTTTATAAAACTCAATTTTTCTAAATCAAATACCATTTTGAAAATCTTAGATTTCCTAGTTGAAATTCCATACGAAAGTTTTACTGGGTTCGTTAGCTCGTTAGAAGCCCAAAGAGTGGGTGTTTATTCTAAAATCATGTTCGACTAGTACTCGGTTTTGGCTTGGTTCTCATAGTATTCGATCGATTAGGGTTTGCATGTTTGGTTAGTTTGATTAAGCTTGGTTCAAAGAAATAGTGTGTCGAGAGATATATATACTTCGTACGTGAGAAAACAAGTGTACGAGCCCTTTTCTTCAAGGGTGTCGTGGTGTGAAAAGTCGATATAAATGCAATGAAAGCGTTGACTAAATTATAAAGTGTGTGTCGTGTGATAAGCATACGTGACATGCATGATATTAATATACGAAAAGGAAGGAGGTGAGTAACACTTACGACACCAAAATGGTGGTGATGAAACCGTGAGTACGAGACAATGAACAAGTAATGTGGTTCTCCCTTCCTCGCCAAGCACTCCTTTATCCACTAGAGTTACCCAACTCTTTTAACCCAATCCTTTGCTTGTGAGCTTCTTGCGTGCCTTCTTGCTTCTCGACAACAGTTTAGAAGGAGGGAAGAGTGTTTGTGGAAGTGAGTGTTTGGGGATCTTGCAAGTGTGAATAAAAAGCATTTAATGTGACTTATATAGGAGGGCAAGGGTGGTTGAGTGTTTGATCTAGTGAGGCACAATCCCTTAGTTGTCATTCGCATGTAGACAAACATGTCCCCCTTGATCTAGCTCTTGTCATGTCGAGTTGAGGTAGAAGGAGGCAAAGAAAGTTGACTTTGTATTAGTTTATGTGTAGCTAGGCTTAGTAGGAAATAAACAATTGAAATTTGGGCACATGTGGTAATCATGTTGGGGAACATGAAACATATGATCCATGGTGTATTAGTCGAAAATGGGTTTTGGGTTTGTCCAAGGGTTCGACGGCCAAAAGAGGTGGCTTATTGTTGCATGTTACAAATCCCAAGTAGAGTGGTATTGTTTGTGTTGTGTTGTGGGGAACCAAGAAGAGAACAAGAGTAGTTCAAAGGTGTGTGTAGGAGCTGAGCTCGTTGGCTTCGTATAACACCAAGAAGAAAACGAAAAAGAAGAAACGGAAATAACAAGCCATGTGGGCTCACATATTCGATCCAATAAAAACAAAAATTAAATGGGCTTGTGACTTGTGTGTTGGCCCAGCAGCGAAGCAAAAGAAAGAAAATAAGAGACTTGGGCTTAAGATACTATACGGCCCAAGTTGTGAAAAAAGTATACGTGTGGGCTTAGTGGTGGTGATTCGGCCCAAAATATCGGGGTGTCGGTGTTCCGTAAAATTGTGATATTAATTTCGGTGTCGGTTCGTGATAACCATAAGTATTTAAATTGTGTATATATATATACTCGTATATATATAGTAATAATAATTGTGATAGTTAATATATATATGTAAGTATATATATATATTAATAATTTCTCGGTGTTCAAATGGGTGTCGGGTCGCAAGTGGGAGTTACCGGTGTTAACCTCATTGGGTGACATCCAAGAGTGACATTCGGGTGATATCGAGTGACAAAACATAATCGGGTGTTAAACAAACGGTGACCAAAATAATCGGGTGTTCAAACAAACAGTGTTTCATGTAAAAATTTAAATTAGTCCGCAAAAATGGCTTAGTTTAGAATAATGTTGGTAATTAGCATTAATAAATGACCTGGGATTTTACGGTGTATTACACCGTAGTTTTTAGGTTTTACATTTTATCTTTTAGCAGTTTACTCTCCCGGAGAAGGTTTTATTTAAAGAAATGACGAAAAATGCAATAATAGTTTAGCTTTTTGAGTTTATTTCTTATGTATAACGCGTTTTGTAAACTTTGATGTATTATGTATATGAAATATGAAATATGATATAAATATATAAATCTATAAAAAATTATGCCGCCTTGGTCACGCCTCAAAAAACGCTATAGCTTCGCTATAGCTCGTATAGCTTGAGGCTTGGCTTCGCCGCCACGCCACGCCTCACGCTATTTATAACCTTGTTTTTTTCTCTAACAAATGCGACACTCATAAAATAATGTTGCATTAGATCCTTAAATGCAACACTTATATAGTAAAATGTTGCTTTATTAATATTGAAGTATAAAAGGCAACAATTTCCAAAAGTGTTGCTTGTAAAATGCTGCTATAGCTTCATTTTGTTGTAGTGTACCAATAAAAAAACATCATTCGAATGCCAAATAGAGGCGTAAAACATTGAAAGCATTTCTGCAAAACACAAAAGATCGTGGTCTACCCTAAACATAAAGAGGTGTCCTACACCCACTCACAATTTACAAAAAAAACCACTCGCTGACGTGTCAGCGAGCTGATTGGTTGGTTTCTTGTGGCCTACAAAAAACCAACCAATCAACTCGCTGACACGTCAGCGAGTGGGTTTTTTTTTGTATATTGTGAGTGGATCTAAAAATATTCAAACATAAAATGTTCTGGTTAAAGGACATTATAAATGGCCTAAAAGATTATAAAAATGGGAACATCTTTCTTTAAACTAACCACAATCTTAAAAGGTGGGGTTTAAGGACTTGGTAAGGTTTAAATGGGTATTCCATTGCATTCATTTACCTTAATCTGCAACAATCCAACAAAGTTTACCTTTTATTTACGAATATCCTAGCTAATGAGATAATTATAAGAGAAACATTGTATCCAAATGTATTATCCCAACCAGAAATCATGATAATCGATAATCACATATTCACATCCAAACACTGCCTTAGTTTAGTACAGTTGCCGCTCAAACTGTAAAACTATAACAATAAATAACTGAGTTTGTCAAAGAAGAAAGGTGTCCTTTTCATAGATTTTCAACAAAGATTCTCAAAAACAACTTAAAAATACTAGCTAAAAGATACTGTAATTATAACGGGGATAAGAATGATGTGTGCTTATATAGGCCTCATTCTTATGTCGGTTTGTGTATTTTTTTCCATTTATATATTTTTTTTTTACAAAATCTTAATAGATAATGGTATAATACTATGATTTAATATAGCGTCGATTTAGGATTGTTCGTTTTGATGTTTTAACGATTTTGGGTTAGAGAATGTAGCAATATGATTGGCCATATGAAAAAGCAAGCATTCTTATAGGTTAAGAATTTTTCATTATTGATGTACTTTAATATATAAAAAGATGTCTTCTACGTTAAAATTTGTTTTCGGTCTTACTTTAAGGTAACCCAAGTTGATTAACCATCTCTGAAACTTTATGTAATTCTGTTTAGTCGAAGATGAAAAAAGGAAGAGAGACAGAGCTCCGAGCACCCTAATGTGGAATAACTGCAGTAACTAAAGATCCGTGAGCAAGAATCCTTGGGTAGAATGCTTGACGAATGTTTCAGTGATTTAATTATATCACCATATAGATCGATCGTGCTTATATATCCACATGTTCAAAATCAATCAATAGTGTTAGCATGCAAGATCTTAGGTGATGCCTCAACATACCCTTCTTAGAATCAAGGCCAATGAAAAAGTACTAATTTTACAAGAAAAACGGGACGCATACACATTTTCCATGCCATCTATTCGTGTTTGCTCATTTAGTAAAAATGAACGTAAGTTGTTTATCTGTTTTCATTTAATATATAAATGAACTTCTGGCTGAAGAGTTACGTTAACCGCGTTCCATTCATCTACAACTATAATCATATATGTATAGTAATTTTATGTTTCCTATTAACAATACACATGTTACATGGTAACAATAAACATGGTGGTTTTTGACTCTCGCATTGGCGATTGATGAATACAGCTCATGATGCCTGCACGGACTTGAGAAGCATGTTTCTTAATTCTTAGTACAAATTCTTTAAATGCATATTTAATTTGTACAAGATAGTTGTATAATGAATGGTTTATACATTATTGTGGCAAAACATACTTCTACAAGGTGGTTGACTAGTCAATTAAAATCTCAGTTGGCATGTTTTATTTTGAGATCTCACGGTAACGTCAAAAAGAGTGGAGCTTAAATTTGTGTCTCTCAACTATTGGCTTATGTAAAATTGCTGTCTTTGGAACATGAAGTATATATGACACTTTAACCCAATAGATGATAATTGTGGTCTATATAATAATATGGGTTTATTATAGTTATTTTTTATCTTTAACAAGATAAATGACTGATACTCAAAGTTACTCCTAAACGAAATGATGCAAGCTATTTTAGAAGAGTTCACAATGTTGGCTAATTTAGCAGCCTGATAATCTCTTGATAGTAGGATTAAACATAAAACTAGTATAACTCAGATTACTTGCTAAAATGTTCTCAGCTATGTTGCCCTCAGTTCTATCAGCATGCACTTTAAGAAAGGCAAAAATCACTTCAAGATGCATTATACCATACTAATGTGGTATGTGCAAGTAGAATACATGAACTATGAAAACGACGTTTGAGTGTCCAACAAAATCTCATTGACCGGTTATGTTTATTCCAAGTCAAACATGATAATAATCTTTGCATTCCAAATTATTTGTACTTTTGTTGGGGACTCTACAAAGACAAAGACGAGATAAAGTGTTAAAACACCGGAACGTTTGTTTTATTATCCCCAACCAGGTCGACAATGTCTTTGAAAACTTCTCATATTAGTAGGTTCTATAAATTAGGATAAATGAACTGATTTACAGTTGGTGATATATGAAACACATGAAGAATTATTGGAAATTTTTATTCTTAAACTTAGGGCCAAAAAAAAAAAAAAAATAAGAAAGCAGATGGAGAGCATGCTGAACATACTGCAGAAAAGAAGAAGCCTAAACGTACTAATTCAGCACCGGCTGTTGTCACAAAGAAAAAACTTAAAAAGGAAAAAGTCATGTTGGTAGATGAAGATATAAAGATATAAAAAGGAAAAAGAATGAACCCAAATCTATCAATACAAGAATGTCACCGAGAAGTTTGCAAAAAGTTCTTGAGTCATTGAGAACTCCTCAGGTAGAGGAATTTGAAAAGATGGGATTTGGTGCTTTTCATAGTAATTTCAATTTTGATTCTGCACCATCAGAATTAGGGATGTGGATTGTTAGAAATTTTGATTCAAAAACTTGTTCGATAAAAATGAAAAATGGAAGAAAGCTTAAAATTACTCGAGAATTGGTTCGGGATGTGCTTGGAGTCCCAATGGGAGATATAAAAGTTGAAGCAATTGAAGAAAAAAATCTTTTGGAAGAGACTACTTCAAAATGGAGAAATCAATTGCAAAGTATTGTTGTTAATAACAATATATTTATATCAAAGTTGGAAGAACATATACGCGGTCTAACAGAAGTTGATTGGGAATTTCGAATTTGCTTCATTGTCCTTTTCTTCTCTATATTTGGCTAAGGAAACAAAGATGAGGAAGTAAATGAGAGAATTATACCAATTATACTATATACTAACCGTGGTTTGTGATGTGACACTAATTGTTTGCTTAATTTTTTTTAAAGCTGTTATCTTGCTTTCTATTGGCTGGATGGTACTAATTAGCATCATTAATGAGCCCAAAAGTGTTAATAAATATGTGTGGCGAAAGCCCATTGGCTACAAAACATCCCCAAGTTAACTGTTCATGGATTATCACTTCTAATCAACCTATAATGCAGAAAACATGGGCTCTTAACAATTGTAGCAGACCTAAAATTTGTACAACAAAATCACGACCATACATTTGTTACATAAAGACTAATTGAGTATGGTAGCCATGTGCAATCCCTGTGGAGAAGTTTCTTGAACAACTGTTGATGTATATACATCCTCTTTAGTCCATAAAACATATACTATACTAATAAAAACAAACCTCTCATCTAACCGGTCAAAACAAAGTTTGAAGAAGAAAGAAACCAAGAAATAGAAAGGGGGGGGGGGGGGGGGGGGGGGGGGGGGGGGGGGGAACAAGGGGAGAAAGAAGAAGACCACAGATCTTACCAACATATTTGAGGTAAGTTAGTTCTTAAAAACGTATTTGTAGCATGCTTCTTCAATGCATGCATGCATGATTATGATCATTAAATGTCTGTTGTTATGGTATATTTGATGTAACTTAGTCACCAGCTTTTTCCTTCTTAATAGTTGCCTGCATTCGCCTGCTTCATGCATACTGAAACTGCAAAACAATAAAAAAAAAAAAAGAATATAAAATAACAACATTAGTTATAGCATAATGGAATATAAAAAAATGTTTTATGCAAATCAATGATGGATGATAGTTTGTTAAGAGATAATGAAAAAAATAAACATGTGTATGTTGATGAACCACATCCTGCATATCCAAAAGTGCATAAACCATTTGGGGATGTTATCAGCCTGCAAAGCCATGGAAATAATGAAAGTGAAGGTGAAGATGTATCAGTAGAGCAGTCATTCAAACTTTGTGAGACAGATCATGCAATAATTGATCTTATGCCATATGGCCAACAAGAAGTGATTGCACAAAATCAGTTTGTGTTAAATAAATATCGTGTAAAACGAAAATTGCATCATATGTTAGACGAGGGTACAAGTGCCAGCAGAATTGTGGAGGATGACTCACCATATTCAGTTTTGCATAATGATCAAGATACAACAATTAATGGTAGAGGTAAAACTATTCGTTGTCATACTTTTAATTTTATATTATGTCATTACCCTTTTACCTAAATGGTTAGCCTATGATGCAGGGTCTACAATTGGAAATCCAATCTTTGAATTTCAGAATTATGAGCATGACTTACAGGCGCAAACTTTCCAGGATACGCTGTTGGCGTTTACAAAGTATTCGTCAAATAGTAATGTTGAAGACCGTTGTATGCACACCGATAATAATGACATCGTGGATGAACAAAATGGTCAATTGCAGCACATGACTATGATAACAAATACAGAAGATGCGTTCACAACTCCTTCTCGGGAAAACAATGTATGGTACTTTCAAAATCATGCTACACCAGAGGTTGCCAAAAAAATTGATGTCAAGTTTGTTTTATGAAAACTTATTTCACCTTTTATAATTCACAGGTGATATACCAATAAACTTACTTTTCAAATTCTCCAGGTTGTACTTCAGCAAGGCAACCAAATGACAACTTTCTTCTGCAAGCTACAACGCCCAATTTAACAAGCCAATCAAATGAGGGTCGGATTCCGCAAAATAGAGCGGCGATTCCTGCAATTATCGACAATATGGCAGGCACTTCAAGTTCTCAAGGTAAATATTTAAATTTTACATGAAACTCCACTTACACGTTTACTTATTTTAATTTTTAAATTGCCTAATCATTCATCAATTTTCAACAAATTATAGGAAACCACATTGACACCTTCGACACTACTCCTACTAGATACTCACATGGCATACAGAAGGGTGCTTGGGAACACACGAGCACATTACTTAATGCAACAAAACCTTATTTGGACTACATTCACAGAACAATTTCTTTGACCAAAAAGAACAAAAAAATGACTATATATTTTAAAGTTAACCAAAAAAAATACATACATATATACAATTTACAACACAAGTGTAGCAAATAAAATGTGATACCGCAGCATCGAGCGAGCTATTTGGCTCGTTGTCTCTAATACTGAAAACATTTCTCAGATGGATTGGTGCTCGTATGTTGTAGAGTATATTGTGAAGGCGTGTATCGGTTTTAATCCATACTCAAGTTTCAGTGGACCATTACTTTTGTTAGCTGTAAGTTTTCTACTTTTAATAATAACAAGTACGATACACTTATTATGAGAAATATAAAAATATGATGTACTGTTTGCTATGTTCAAAATAGGGTTTTAGTGGTGAAAGCAAAGAACAAGACACCTTATGAGTTATTTAGAGGTAGACCTCCTACTTTAGATTTCATGAGACCATTTGGATGTCATGTCACAATTCTCAATACCTTAGATCATCTGGGTAAATTTGATGGAAAATCAGATGTGGGTTTCTTTGTTAGATACTCTATGGTTAGCAAAGCCTTTAGGGTATATAATTTGAGAACCAAGAAGATTGAAGAGAATTTGCATGTTGAGTTTCTTGAAAATAAACCAAATAATGCAGGTTGATACGTGGGAATCGCACCAGGCTTTACCTCTCAAGGGATCTTGAGAAGCTTACAACCCCACCAGGCAGTGTACCTGGTCGTTGTAGTATAGTATAGTGACAACTACCGGGGGATTGATCGTTCAGCTAGGAATAGTGTCGCTAGGATTAGAAAACCTAAATACTAGTTCTAAAGATGAGGGATGATTATTTTTGTATTTTTATATTTTTTAGAAAGCAAGTAAAAATCTCGGGTTTGAAGGATTTGGGCGGAATTAGTTGCTAATCAACTAACCCAATACTAAAGATGCAATCAAAATAAAATACTAGAAATGAAAATAAACTAAATTAAACTAAGGTTGTGAGCAATAAGTGGAGAAGTTGTGTTTACTTAGATTTCACTACTCCCTAGATATCTTTTACACGTTAATTACTTGTTATAGTTGGGTGGATGACGGATTGTATTCCTTAATACCATTCATGGGGTGGCGCACTTAATTCCCCAATCCTATGAGTGCCTACTTCACTCCTATGTCGAGCCGGCTAAGAAGCTCCTAACATGGGATCATTAGAATTTACTCATGCATTAAATACAACCAATAAAGCCTAGTGCACGTCAGTTCATGTTTCCTAAGACGTTCAAGCATGTTACCATTTGGAGATATGCCAGTTTTCTTAAGCCTAACATCGAATTCATTCATCCAATACAACCATAAACAAGTAATCAACACATAATTAACATCTAGGTTTCATTAGATCCAAGCAAACACAAGATAGATCTAGCCTAGCATGATGTAATTAAGACAAGAACAAGATATAGACAACCAACACATAGTCATATTGATTGAATTAAAAGAATACTTATCTCAATTACACATGAAAGGGTTCAAGGGCTGAGAACCCTTGAAAAACCTGTAAAATTCGTACTAAGTTCGGCCTTAGGGTTTCTCCAAAACTTCTCTTTTTATGAATGAAAATTAGAAAACTATATATAGGAAATTGAGGCTGACGGCGTCAAGACCAAATTGGTGACGCCGTCATCTCGCCGCCAAAAGAATTCTCGGACTGCCTTGATCTACTTTTGACGCCGTCACGTTATAGCATTTTCCAGGCCGTCACGTATTTTACTCTTGACGCTCTACCTCGTGACGCCTTCAATTCTGTACTGGGTCGTCATGAAAATTACTCTTGACGCCGTCAGATTTTTCTTCTTGACGCCGTCACCTACTGTTCCCAACAAGGAAAAATAAGACTTTGGCGTTTTCTTCACTTTTATGCTCCAAAAACGTCCGAATTGCTTCCTTTTCCAGATTTCTCTCCCAAAGTACCTAAAATCACAAAAGGTACGATTTAGGGCAATATTTGATCAAATAAATTCAATTCCGGGCTTAAATGACCCCCTAAAAGTGGTTCATTTTTCGCCTCATCACAGGTGCAGGTCCAGAATGGTTGTTTGATCTTGAGACTCTAACCCATACTATGAATTATGTACCTATTGTTACAGGTACAGACTCTAATGGTTTTGCAGGTTAAGAAGAGTTTGTTGATGATGATGAACCAAGCAAAGATTCTGAGGATGATTAAGATCACATTGTTATGCCATTTTGGGACTTTGTAGATGATGACCCTGTTTTAAAGAATGGAGATCCACAACCTTCCAAGGATGCTGAAAAAGAAGGTGATGCACATACACCCATTGTTGTGAATCTGGATGCTCAGAACAAAGAAATTCCTGAAAGTAGTGCAAATGAAAGTTCCCACTGCTATACCAGAAGTTTCCACTATTGTACCAAATGTGGAAATTGCTACTTCTGCTACTCAGGAATCACATGCTAATGATATTGAAAGCTCAAATATGCCTAGTGCATATGATATTCCTCATACTCCCCAAGCAACCATTCACAAGATGCATCCACTTGATAATGTGATTGGAGATATACAATCTGGTGTGAAGACTAGAAAACAAACAAAGATGGCTGATCATCATGATTTATCGTGAAGTTTATGAATCCAAGAACCATGAAGACAAGAATGAATGTCTGTTTTTCTGTTTCTTGTCACAAATGGAACCTAAAAATGTGTATAAGGCATTAGAAGACTCAAGCTGGGTTAAGGCAATGCAAGAGGAATTACTTCAGTTCAAGATTCAGAAGGTTTGGGTACTTTGTGATTTGCCTGATGGGATGAAGGTTATTGGTACAAAGTAGGTGTTCAAGAACAAGAAAGATGAAAGAGGCATTGTCATCAGGAACAAGGCTAGGCTAGTTGCTCAAGGATACACTCAGGAGGAGGGTATTGATTATGAAGAAGTGTTTGTCCCAGTTGCAAGGATTGAGGCTATCAGACTTTTTCTAGCCTATGCATCTTTTATGGGCTTTACTGTCTATCAGATGGATGTCAAGAGTGCCTTTCTTTATGGGCAAATTGACGAGGAGGTATATGTTTCACAACCTCCAGGCTTTAAAGATCCTGAACATCCCAATAAAGTTTATAAGGTGGTAAAAGCTCTTTATGGTTTACATCAAGCTCCAAGAAAGTGGTATGAAACCCTATCTGCTTATCTTTTGAATAATGGGTTTCATAGAGGGAAAATTGATCAGACTTTGTTCATCAAGAAAGCAAAGGGGATATCTTATTGGTTCAAGTATATGTTGATGATATTATCTTTGGTTCTATAAAGCAAGAGATATGCAAAGAATTTGAGAAGCTGATGAAAGATGAGTTTTAGATGAGTTCTATGGGTGAACTCACTTTCTTTTTGGGGCTTCAAGTACAACAAAGAATAGATGGTATTTTTATCAGTCAAGACAAATATGTGACTGAAATACTAAGCAAGTTTCATTTTACTGATGCAAAGCCTTTAAGCACACCTGCTGACAAGGACACTCATCAACTTTTGAAGGATAGTAGTGGAGAAGCAGTTGATGTACATATGATGAGTGTGTAAATACTCATCATTTTTACCTATTCTGAGCTGCCAAATCATCTAAAAACACTCAAAAATGCATCATAATACTGAAAATATCTCAGGATTGTGTTTTATATGTTTCAGATGCAAAATAATCAAAAACAGATGAAAAATAAACAAAGTTTGCATAATTGGCAATTTCAGTCCCTCATCTTTCAAAAGTTGTCAAATCTAGTCCCTGGTTATTCTAAAAACTTGAAAAAGTCACCAAAGGTCCTTTTAAATCACAAAGTTACATATTTAGTCCTTTGGTACAAAGTTTCACAAAATTGCTAGTTTAGTCCCTGAACTTTGAAAATTAACAAAAATGGTCCCTGGGATATTAAAACTTTGAGAAAAACAAAATTTTGTCCTTGTACTTCTCATATATGGCAGGAATGATCCTTGGGTGGCAATTTTAGTGAAATTACATGTTTGGTCCCTGGAGTTTGAAGATTTGGCAGAAAAAGTCCCTAGGTATTTAAAATGGAAAAATTACATCTTTGGTCCTTTGGTTTATCACAATTGGCAATATTGGTCCTTATGATAACTTTGGAATAATGCCACAATCAGGTCCCTCATCTTTGCAGTATTTACACATTTGGTCCTTGTGGTATTTTTATAGCAAAACCAAACCGGACCCTTAAATTTAAATACCCAAAATTCCAACCCAATCCAAACAAACATCCAACCCACACCCTTCCCCAAGCCCACTCCAACACAGGCCCATCCCCATCCCCTTTGATATCAATACCACCAGGGTCAAAGTTTGACCCTCGGTCAAACTAGGTCAAAACAATACTACCACCCCTTTCCCCCCCCCCCCCCCCAACTTGCAGCCATCACTTCACCACCCCCACCATCACTGTCCCATCCAAACCGCCCAAACCACCTCACCACCCCAATTGCAACTAACAAGCCAAAGTGCATTTAATGCTCCCCTCTCTAACACACGTAAACAGAAGCAATTGGACTCCACCAATTTTGGCGCCAAAATCAGTTAAACGGCGAAGATTGATTGTTAGATATCCAAGGGTCAAGATTGCAAGTGGGAAATGCTCAGAGATCATCACAAACCCTAGAAGACCCCTATTTAAGAAAGAAGATGGAGCATTGAAGGGGGTGTAGTCATTTTAGCTTATTTTTATGTCGAATTTAGTGTAAAACTCAAGTTAGTTGTAATCTTTGGTTTTAAAAGCTTGTACTCAGTTCCTTTAATGTAATTCAACTTTTCTTCAATCATAATTCCAAGTTTTCTTTTATAATTCAATTTATGCTTGTCTTTTCTTAAAATCTCATTTGAACTGTCGAAGTTTTTATAGTTGTGTTTATGGACTATTAAGCTCACTTAAGCTCCCAGAAAGCTCTTAGAAGCTTTTAGTTACTTTAAAATTCAGTGTACAATCAAAATTCAAAAAAAAAATACAAAAAAATCAGTGAAAAATAAAAAAGTTGCAGGATTAAGATTGAAGATTGCTGGAGCATGGTGTATTATGGATGGCCATGGGTTTAGTGGCTTGTGGAAGCCTATAGGATTGGTTCTAAGGTCCTTGGTTCCTTGGCTTTTGGCTGGAATGCACTTTGTAAGTTTCAATCTCAAAAATTTTAGCTTATTCTGTACCATTGCTATTCACTGCTTAATTTTAGTTCTTTTAAGCTTATTTAGTAGTTTCTAGTTGTATTCTTGCTTAAAATAAGTAGCTTGTTAATCAGTATTTATAGTTGCTTAACTTCTCATTTTCTTAGTCAAAACAATATCATATGATTCATGTGTATCAGTTGATTTTGCTGATGTTTTTATGTTAATATAAGCTTTATATATCTTTACAAGTTCACAAAAACCAGTTGCATGATCTAACTTGACCACTATCTTTTGAATTCATATAGTCACAGTTCTTAAACTAGTGTTTGGATTAGTCAGCATCACTGAGTTGAGACCTGTTTTTGTTGTTCTTGTTTGTTGAAACATGTTGCAGTAGGTATAAGTAGGTCACTAAGGTCATAAAACCTAGGTCTTGTTTAAGAAAAAGTCAAATACACCTTTAATCTCAACTTACTTGTTGACTGTTAAGATTTAAGTGTCTAAATTCTTCATATCAGTTCACTAGTTGTTGTTTTAACCTAATTTCATCAGACAATAGTTTATTCAGACAATAGTTGTTGTTTTAACCTAATATATCATATTATAGCTTAATCAGACAATAGTGATCATTGGAAATTGGTAAAAGTCAACTTGGGAGCATTTCTCAAAAGTCAAAAACCAAGACTGTGAAATTGGACAGATCTTTGAGATAATTTGTAGGATTTAATTCTGATTGAGACTGGTAATTTCTTGTTGATTTGTAATAATTGGTTGCTTGTGAGTCTGAATTAAAAGAAAAATACATCATTTGGTCATAGTAATTTGATCTTGAATTTGTCTGTTGAGCTTATAGTCTCCCCTGTGTCACAGCTTTGGCACAATTTTCATAAGCTCCCATAAAGCTTAATAGTGGGCCCCATCCTTTGTCTCTTGGCTTTTTGAGAAGCTTACCAGCTCACCTTGTTGTATCAGTGCTTTATTTGACCTAAGGTAGCTTTGCCCCTAGCTTATTTTGACCCACAAGCTACCCACACCACACTCAGTACACTGAGTGACCAGTGTGACTCACCCAACTTCCAAGGGATCCACAAGCTGCATCAGTGGGCCCCACAGGGTACTTTTTGGTTCTATCAAAAGCTCACCTGGCTGGCTTGTTGGTTCCAAGCTTAATTTAAGCTTTGACACCTTTGCCCCTAGCTTTTCTTGGCAGTTACTTTACCCACAATACACTGAGTATACTAAGTACTCAATGTTTGCATCAAAGTTCACAAGCTTGCCAAAAGCTCATTAGTGAGCCATAAGCTCTGCTTATTGGCTTATTGTGAAGCTTGCCATACCAGCTTTTAGGATCAACTTTCATTTTGGACCCCTGAGCTTATTTGTGGACCCCACATGGGACCAAAGGTTCTTGATTTGGCCTGTTTGGACTGTGTGGTATCATTAAGTGCTTATTTGATTATTTGAGCTTATTATCTTGTTCACTTGTGCTTTTTAGTTTAGTCTCACTCCCTTAGTGTTGTTTGCATCTTATTTTTTAGCTTGTGTCTGCTGTGTAGCTCATTAATAACTTTTGCATCATTAAGATCCAAAAATACCATTTGTTAAGCTATTTGGGGGGTGCACATAGCTTATTTTTAAGCTATTGTAAAAGTCTTTTCACAAAAGTTTCTTATTTTTAGCTTATTATCATCTGTCAAAAAGAAAAACCAACAAAAAACCAAATTTAAAAAGATAGCTTCTATTTAATAGATTTTATCTTTTTAATTTTTCTTTTTAGCATATTAATAAGCATTTCATCATTTCCATATTTTTCTTAATTTCCTGTCACCGTAAGGAATTTTCGGTAATTTTCTTAGATTTTTCTCTTTTGATTTAATAATTATTAGAATTAATAATAGTTTAATTAATTAATTAGATAATATTAGTAATTAAATAGTTTTCTTAATTTTTAATTAACAACAGTAGGTTTTTATATTTTTCCTAGGTTTCATAAATCATTTAAGACTTTCAAAAAATAGTTTCTTAAATTCTACGGTTAATTTTCTAATTATCTTAATTAATTTAGTTAAATTAGATTTAAATTAAT
This sequence comes from Artemisia argyi, assembly GCA_030686995.1. Classification (NCBI taxonomy): domain Eukaryota; kingdom Viridiplantae; phylum Streptophyta; class Magnoliopsida; order Asterales; family Asteraceae; genus Artemisia; species Artemisia argyi. The sequence continues at coordinate 71,808,969 of CM060703.1, forward strand.
AATTAAGTAAATAATTAGTAAAATAGTGTAAATATAATTTTTAGAAACTTTTTATAATTTTTTAGGATTCCTGTGATGGTTAATTAATTTTATAAATTTTTCTATAATTATCTAGTCATTTTTAGTATTTTTAGTAATTTAAAATAGTTTAAATAGTTTAATTAATATAATTAGTATTTAATTAAAAGAAAACCCACAAAAAGACAAAAATATTTATTTTTAATTTTTATATTTTCTTTAAGTTAACTTAGAGGTTTAAAAAATAATTTTGCAAGTTTTTAGTTTAATTTGTAGCCTTTATCATTTTTAGTTTAATTTAAACTAGATTTGAATTACTTTTTAAATAAGTTTTATTAATTAATTAGTGTTTAATTATTAAAATAATCAAGTAATTAATTTCCTTTTCATTTTAAATTTTATTTTTATTTTAAGTTTGAAAAAGTTTGACTTGCACCCCCTGTAGTTGTAAAATTGTTAAATCCCACTTTTCTCTGTCTGTAATCTGATTTCCAATTTATGTTTTTGTGATTATATCTGTATCTCTGTGATTGTTAATATTATTCCAAGTTGTTCAAATACCAAATAATCAGTAGCATAATCACTTCTCAATCATCTTTGGCTACTGTCCTCAGTGCCACTCATTCTCAAAAACGTTTTCAAAGCACCATTGCAATCTCGCTGGGACATAACGACCCGGGGAAACACTATACTATCCACGGAGAATTGGCCTAAGCTGTTTTTGACTTATTTGACCTTGGTCAATAATATCTGACGGTTTAGCACCAATCAAAATTTGGCGCCGCTACCGTGGAGGTTGTTGCGTGTTTTAAAATCGTTTTAAGTTTAGTGGTTTTCAAAACCCTCCCTGTACAAATTTCACCACTTTTGTAAAAAGTTTTTGTAAAAATATCAATCTTATCAAAAAGTTCATTAACACTTTTCCTGAAGTGTTAGCAACAGCAAAAAAATCAAAAACAACAAAACAAACTGTGAAGTTAAATTACTTCGTTATCTTTAAGATTATAACCTATACAGTTGGTATAAGGTAAGTTCTAACATTAAATTGCGAACTGAAGAGAGATCCATTCTTCTCTCCCGCCAGCCTGCGAGTAATCTTAAAGGAACGATTTCGGTTAACGAATCAGTTCCAAAAATATTTCCCAAAGATTTTTGCACACACACCCAACAAGCCCAAAAACAATTTTTCTGTTAATAAATACATAAAATCTTACCACCGCAAACCAAGGCAGAACACCTACCAACTGGGGGTGTGGACATAATAAGTTCCCAAACAAAAGATTAAAACTTGCCATTGTATCCCTGTGAGTGGTGTACCTTTTTTAAAGAAGCCATTCACTTGTGATTATTGGTTTTAAGTTCCCTGTTGTTTTGCCTCGAATTTGTTTTGAAAATTTGTTTTTAGTGCATGCGCACTCGTTCACAAACAAAGCGTTCAGAAAAACGTACCCGAGCTACGTACTGTTATTGAAGAACCTAAAACAGAAATGGACGACGGGCCACCACCACCCCCTGACCCTCCTAAGGATGAGCCAGCTCCCGATCTCCGAACGATGGAGGAGTTGTGCCAGCCTACCATGCAAGGGAGGGGCGGACCTATTGCACCACTCATTATTGAGGCTACGGACTTTGGCCTCAAGCACCACATGATCCAACAAGTCCAAAATTCGTGTCAATTTCACGGATTACCGGGTGACGATGCTAACAAGCATCTTGATAAATACCTTACCATCACCCAAAGCATGAAACAGCATGGTGTCACCGATGATGCCCTCCGACTGTATCTCTTCCCCTATTCTCTCACCCATCATGCCACTGCATGGTTTGACCGACTCCCCAAGAATTCTATTCGTACCTTTGATGAAATGGTAACCAAGTTTTTAGCAAAATATTTTCCACCTTCCATGGTTACCAAGTTACGAAATGATATCAGCAACTTCCGGCAGCGTCCCGATGAGTCTCTATTTGAGGCTTGGGAACGTTATAAGCTAGCAATTGATCGGTGCCCTAACCATAATATGTTACAAGTTACCATCATAGATACCTTCTATAATGGTCTGACATTGAGGCACCGGGATATTCACAATGCTGCTGCTGGTGGGACCTTCATGAAAAGGCGTCCCGAAGAATGCTATGATCTAATTGAGAACATGACTGCCCACCATAACTTTTGGGATTCCTCTGCGGAGAGGGATGAGTCATGTAAATCAGTTATTCCTTCATCATCATCTCCTGAAATAATAGCTCTCACTAAAAAGATGGATGATATCTCTACGGCTGTGTTAAGAATGAACCAAACTATGCAAAATCAACAAGTTCAAAATCAACAAGTGAAAGCCGTGGCCCGAAGTTTTGAAACTTGTGGAGGCCCACATCTGTATTCCGAGTGTCCAGCTACTGCTGGATATCCTCAAGAGAACGTTTATGCTGCTCACGGTTCCTACAACATGGGGGTAATTCTTACCAACCACAAGGGGACCGAAATCTCTTAAGCTAGCGTTCCAACAATTTTCTCGGACCTCCCGGTTTTAACCAAAATCAAAACCGTAACTCGAATCAAAATCAGAATCGAGGAGATTTTAACCAAGGTCAAAACCCGAATTTCCAAAACCCGAACCAAAATCAAGGTCATTTTAATCAAAACAATTTTTAAAATGGCAATCAAAATCAAGCTTTTCAAGGAAATTTTCAAAGAAACCAAGGTCAAGGGAATTACAATCATGGTAATTTTAATCAAAGAAATAATTTTCAGGGTAACAATAACCAAAACCAAGGAAATTTTCAAAACAACCGTGTTCAAAACTTTCCTAACCAAAATCAAAACGTTGTTCAACCCTCGTCTTCCTCCGATGAAGTGCTAAAACAATTCATGAAAGCACAAGAGGAAACGAATCGGTTATTGATCAGCAAGATCTCTGAGCTTCAGAAGTCTTTAAATGATCGACCCTCGGGCCCGGGTACACTACCGAGCAACACGATCGCTAACCCGAGGGGCGATGTTAAAGCGATCACTACCCGAAGTGGAGTGTCATACAATGGACCCACAGCTCCCTCTACCTCTTCTTCTCCTCCTACCAAGGTAGCGGAACGTGAACCTAAGGTTACCACGGACACGGTACTTCCTAATAATAACGGAGGTACCAACAACGTCCACCCTCAAGTTGTCCCGGTCCCGACTCACAAGTCAAAAGTTGTATTTGATCCTCCGAAAATTCCTGATGAAATTCCAAAGAACAATCCCAAGCCTTCAATTCCATATCCTTCACGTTTAAATGATCAAAAGATCCGTGAAAAAGCCAATCATCAGATGGAAAAATTTTACCAAATTTTCCAAGAGTTACATTTCGATATTAGCTTCACGGATACTCTTCTTCTAATGCCCAAATTTGCTTCAACAATCAAAAATCTGATAAGTAATAAGGAAAAACTCTGTGAGATGGCTAAAACTCCACTGAATGAGCATTGCTCAGCAGTGCTCTTGAAAAAGCTTCCCGAAAAGCTTGGAGATCCCGGGAAATTTCTCATTCCTTTCATTTTCTCGGGGATGGTTGAATGCTTCGCCTTGGCCGATCTTGGTGCAAGCATTAACCTTATGCCTCACTCAGTCTGGAAGAGACTCTCTCTTCCTGCTCTCACACCTACATGCATGACTCTCGAGCTTGCAGACCGTATTATATCTCGTCCTCTCGGCATTGCCGAAGATATCTTCATGAAAGTAGGAAAGTTCCATTTTCTGGCAGATTTCGTGATTGTTGATTTCGATGCTGACCCAAGAGTTCCTCTCATTCTCGGGAGGGGTTTCTTAAGAACAAGTCGTGCTCTAATTGATGTTTTCGAAGAAGAAATTACTTTGCGTGTTGGTGGTGAAGCCATCACGTTCAATCTTGATCAGACTTCAAGATACTCCTCCAACTATGACGCTGAAACGGTAAACCGAATTGACATCATCGATGTTGCGTCAGAGGAGTATTCTCAAGAAGTCCTCGGTTTCTCAGCAAGTAGCAGTACCACTCTTTCTTCTGAGCCAATCATCCGACTCTTCCCCTTCTCTCACTCCGTTTGAGGGAAGTGACTTCCTTTTAGAAGAGGTCGAGGCTTTTCTTGCTCAGGATAGCTCAATCCCTCATGAGATTGATGAAAACTATCTTGACCCGGAGGAGGATATTCTTCTTCTTGAAAGATTGTTTAATTAACGATCCTTCACCCTCTCCGTCTCCAAAAGAACTTCATAAATAGGAAATTAAGTCTATTGAAAAATCTGAAGAATTTCCTGAGGTCGAGCTCAAGGACTTGCCTCCTCATCTAGAATATGCATTTTTGGAGGGTGATGATAAATTACCCGTCATTATTGCTAAATATTTGAAAGATGAGGACAAGGCTGCACTCATAAAGGTTCTTAAGTCACACAAGAAAGCAATTGCTTGGAAACTCTCCGACATTAAGGGTGTTAGCCCGGACTTTTGTACACACAAAATCTTAATGGAGGATGACTTTAAGCCAGCAGTGCAACAACAGAGCAGGGTAAATCCCAAAATCCATGAAGTTATCAAACAAGAGGTTCTAAAACTTCTTGATGCGGGATTGATTTACCCTATATCTGACAGTCCTTGGGTTAGCCTAATTCATTGCGTTCCTAAAAAGGGTGGCATAACCGTTGTCACCAACGAGGAAAACGAGTTGACTCCAACTCGTTTGGTCACGGGTTGGCGAGTATGTATTGACTATCGTAAGTTGAATGAAGCCACCCGTAAAAACCATTTTCCTCTACCTTTTATGGACCAGATGCTCGAAAGACTAGCGGGGAATGAATACTACTGTTTCCTCGATGGTTTCTCGGGTTACCTCCAAATCCTCATTGATCCACAGGATCAAGAGAAAACTACCTTCACATGCCCCTACGGAAATTTTGCTTACAGACGTATGCCTTTCGGCTTATGTAATGCACCAGGCACGTTCCAAAGGTGCATGATGTCAATATTTTCCGACATGACCGGGAAAACTATGGAGGTATTTATGGATGACTTTTCAGTCATCGGGGATTCATTCCAGTCTTGTCTCTCCCACTTGGAACAGATGCTAAAATGTTGTAAAGAAACAAACTTGAGTCTCAACTGGGAGAAGAGCCATTTTATGGTTAAAGAGGGCATTGTCCTCGGCCATAAAATTTCAAAAAATGGGATTGAGGTTGACAAAGCCAAAATTTATGTCATAGCTAAATTACCTCATCCCACTATCGTTAAAGGTGTTAGGAGCTTTTTGAGTCATGCCGGCTTCTATCGTAGGTTTATCCAAGATTTCTCTAAAATCGCCAGGCCTATGACCCATCTCCTCAAGAAGGATGCTCCTTTTGTCTTCTCTCCTGAGTGCATAGAAGCTTTTGAAACATTAAAGAAAAAGCTTACTGAAGCACCGATTCTTGTTGCCCCCGATTGGGACCTACCTTTTGAGCTTATGTGCGATGCTAGTGATTTTGCCATAGGTGCGGTCTTGGGGCAACAAAAATCAAAATACTTTCAGCCTATACACTACGCAAGCAAAACTATGACCGAGGCTCAGATTCATTACACCACCACTGAAAAAGAACTATCAGCTGTGGTGTATGCCTTTGAAAAATTCCGGCCATACTTAATACTTACCAAATGCGTAGTGTACACGGACCACTCGGCTTTGAAGTACCTATTTGCAAAACAAGATGCAAAGCCGAGGCTACTCTGTTGGGTTCTCCTCCTGCAAGAATTTGATATCATTATCCGTGATAAAAAAAAGGAGCCGAGAACCTTGCTGCTGATCATCTCTCACGATTAGAAAACCCTCACCAAGATGTATCCGAGAAACAGGAAATAAATGAAACATTTCCTCTCGAGACACTCAATGCGGTTTCTTTTCGTGGTGACTCTACTACCCCATGGTTTGCTGACTTTGCAAATTACCATGCGGGTAACTTCATCGTGAAGGGGATGTCGTCCCAACAGAAAAACAAATTCTTCAAAGACGTTAAACATTACTTCTGGGACGACCCCTATCTATTCAAAATCTGTGCCGATCAAGTCATCAGGCGATGTGTTTACGGACAGGAAGCCGCTGATATTCTCAAGGCTTGCCATGCTGGACCCACCGGGGGCCACCATAGTCCTAATTACACCGCCAAAAAGGTGTTTGAATCCGGTTTCTACTGGCCCACAATTTATAAGGATGCCCATGAATTAGTCAAAGCTTGTGACGCTTGTCAGCGTCACGAGAATATTTCACAAAAGAACGAAATGCCACAAAATGCTATTCAAGTTTGTGAAATCTTTGACGTCTGGGGCATTTATTTTATGGGGCCTTTCCCATCTTCTCGTGGAAATAAGTACATCCTCGTGGCTGTTGACTACTTGTCAAAATGGGTTGAGGCAAAAGCCTTACCCACCAATGATGCCCGAGTTGATGTGAAATTCTTGAAATCCCTCTTTGCTCGTTTTGGAACTCCCCGTGCCATCATGAGTGATCGTGGTACACACTTTTGCAATGATCAATTCGCAAAAGTCATGCTTAACTACGGTGTTACCGTCTTTCTACCGCGTATCACCCACAAACAAGTGGGCAGGTGGAGGTTTCAAACAGTGGTATTAAACGGATTCTTGAGAGGACTGTAGGAGAAAACCGTGCTTCCTGGTCGGATAAACTAGATGATGCACTCTGGGCCTCCCGTACAGATTACAAAATACCCATCGGGTGTACTCCCTACAAGCTTGTATACGGGAAGGCGTGTCATTTACCAATCGAGCACGAGCACAAAGCCTACTGGGCCTTGAAACATGCAAACTACGACCTTCATAAAGCGGGTGATCACCGTAAAGTTCAACTCAATGAATTAAACGAACTTCGTGATCAAGCCTACGAGAACTCTTTGATCTACAAAGAAAAGACAAAGAAGATCCACGACTCCAAAATTAAGAACCACGTTTTCAACGTCGGTGACAGAGTCTTTCTTTTCAATTCAAGGTTAAAGATCTTCTCGGGGAAATTAAAAACCCGATGGACTGGACCATTCACTATTGCAAAAGTATACCCATACGGGACTGTTGAGTTATCTCAACCCGAAGGTCCTAACTTCAAAGTGAATGGTCATCGTTTGAAACATTATTTTAGAGAGGACATACCATCCATGGTTGTCCCGGATCTCCAAACTTTCCCCATGGACCAATGAATTCGGGGATCGAGTCAAGCTAGTGACTCGGTGAACAAAAATTAGCAAAATATGGGTTTTCACCCATATCTCTGACTTCTTTCTACTTTCTAACACCTTAGTGTGGGGGAGTGGCCGTCCCCTACCTTTTGCAAAGTAAATATGTATATAAGTTAAAAAAAATGTGTTTGTATGTACATATAAATAAAGTGAAAAATTAAAACAATATTTCCGCAGTTAGCTTAGAATATTACTTTTTTCCGTTCAAAGAGTCGGTATAATAGCCGGGATTTTGAATATTAAGGACAATATTCAATTCTAAGTGTGGGGGGGGGGGGGGGAATTCTAGCGAATTTTATCACAAAATACTTTCTAAGTACCCCCATTTTGGCCCAAAATTTTACAAAATTTTTTTCACTTTATTTCAAAAATTTTGTGGTTATCTATCCGCCATGTCTAAACGACAAAAGGATTGGCTAATCCAGGAGCAAACGGCTCTTGGTAAAGATATCTCAAATCCGTTGACGGCTTACAATTTGCCCAAAATTGTATGGTATCTCAACTCGCCATATCCAAATAAGTGAAAGAGTTGGCTAGCCCGCAAGATTATGGCTTGCGGTAAAGGCAGCGGAAAAACCATAATTGGTAATCAGCTCACCAAGATGTCGACTATGTCCATCAAGAGTTTGCTAGTCCAGAAGCAAACGGCTATTGGTAAAGACAAATCAAATCCGTTGACAGCTGGTGGTTTGCTAAAAATCACATGGTTATCAGGTGGACCATAGTTCTTACTTGAACAGAAACATTTGGCTACTCCAGAAGTAATGGCTTTTGGTAAAGAGTTTCAAATCCATTAAATTTTTGTCACACCCCGCCACGGCGGAAACACGAGGGTGTAACTTCATGGATATCATCACAACACATGGTGTCTATATAGAGATTAACTACATGCAATAAAAAATAAAGCAATGTACAAACACAAAGTGTTGTAACAATACCCCAAAACAAAATAGCCAAAACAAAATCCGAAACAATACATAAATTCAAACATAGATGCTAAACCACTTCCAATGCAACTAAGGTCTCGTCTATCCACATCCTTCTATCTTATCCTTAGAAAGCTCACCTGAAAATGATGCTTAAAACGTCAACATAATGTAGGTGAGATTCATAGGTTTAAGACTCAAACACACTAGGCAACCAAAATCACTGTGATTATAAAATATAGTTGGACAAATAATTATAGTTATCATATAAGCTACATATATTACTAGGCAACATCACACATATGGCAACATCAGGATGGCTCGTGTCCCCCGATCCCACAATGATTACAACAGGACGGCTCGTGTCCTCCGATCCCATAATAATGATAACATCAGGACGGCTCGTGTCCTCCGATCCCATTAAACCACAATTAGGTCGCATGCGTGAGCAACAGGGTAAGCACCCTCCCAATTGGACCACACAGTTATCACACAACATATCATTACCGTTCACATATAGCATAAATACGATAACATTAAAAAACCAAGCTTTTTAACACCATACACATAATCACAGTAATTCAAATCATTTAAGACAAGCATCATTCCCATCCCAAGTTTAAAACAAGTAAAAATATGGGACTATGAACTCACCGTAAACTCCGCAGCTTCCACAAAACAACTCACAATCTATAGCACACAAAATAATCCACATTACACAAGGTCAAGCTAAAAGATACAACCGATGTAATACTCATATGATGGATGTCTGAGACTCATATGACCCACCATGGATCTCCTAGACACCACACTAACCACTACCATAACTTAAAACTCACTAAATCCCTTGTACCTTTAAAATCAGAAAATGCAGAATTTTTGGGTACATTAGCCCACATAAAATCACGACAAATAAAGCTCAACAACTCACACCAAAAATTTACCATGGTCTCTCATAAGCATAGAAGCTAATCCCAAAAGGCCATGGACCAATAACACACATAAATACTCATAAGAAATTCAAACTTGTCAACTACTCAAATTCGGATCTGAACGCACACCAAAAAGTTTTGATTTTTAATAATTACTTCCACAAGTTTTTATCGCGAATCCTTTTCGTGGTAGTCTAATATAACCTAATACTTAACTATTCCAGAAGGGTTAGTCAAAATACCACTTTTACAACCACAACTCACCTTAAACGTTTACCCAAATTCTGTCCCGGTTTGACAGCTTTGACACCTTAACAAAGAAAAATCAAAAGACCAACTTCCCGACCTTGAAATCAATCGTGGCTAGACTTTTTGGAAAGATATTTCATTAAACTTCAATTTAGACCAGAAATTCATGACTTAACTCTTCACCATCTGTTATTTACACTCACATCTTTACAACCATAGTTTTCTGTCCAAACCCTAACACGTAATCTAAAGCGTTTTACACTCAATTCTTGTAACCAATTACCATATTATTAACAACTAATGATCCCAACATGTTTTACTCTATTAATTTACAGAAACTTACAAACCCTAGATCCATCATACTTAATATTACATGAATACCACTAATTAATCAATTAATTGAACATAGGTTTTAAGGATTTTACCTTGATTCTTGATTTTGGCTTCAAAAACAAAACCCTAACTTTTTCTCCTTCTTTTTCTCTCTTCGTCGACCATAATTTACAGAAAATAGGGGGTTTGGGTCGTTTGTTCTATTCGGATTCAATCCAAACTCAAAGACGTTCTTGAGGGCGTATACTATGGTTTGTGGTGGTATTTGTGGAACTTTCGTAACAAGCTTCTGTTTGATAAGAAGATCCCTAAAAAGGCGTTGGTATTTGATAATTTAGTTTCTAGTTCTTTTTATTGGTGTAAATTTAGATGTAAATCGTCGTTCAAGTGGGACGATTGGATTAAGAACCCTTATATTGTTCTTGTTTGATCTAGCTCCTTGCTAGTTTTTTCCTCAATAAAATTCCGCCGTTCAAAAGAAAAATATGGGTTGGAGGTTGGGCTTGTTTGGGTTGGGATAGGATTATTTGGGCATAAGAGTCATATTTGTACTCAAATTAGGTTTCCTTTTTCCCCTAAAATCCTTCTAGCCGATTTTTATACATATATATATATATATATATATATATATATATATATATATATATATATATATATATATATATATATATCTTTTTATATATTTTTTTATCAAATTAATTTATTACACTCAAAACCTCATACATTTCATATTTTATAAATGCCCGTAACTAATCCTAGCGTCTTACGCGATAAACCTCAGTTTTTACGACAACCTGGAAAAATATCATTTCCAAAAATAAAGTTTCCGAAACATATAACAACAAACACCTATCATCACAACAAGCCACGGCGGAAACGCGAGGGTGTAACTTCATGGATATCATCACAACACATGGTGTCTATATAGAGATTAACTACATGCAATAAAAAATAAAGCAAGGTACAAACACAAAGTGTTGTAACAATACCCCAAAACAAAATAACCAAAACAAAATCCGAAACAATACATAAATTCTAACATAGATGCTAAAGTGAAGAGATGTTTAGTGAGGCATCACTTGATGATGATGAGCTTGACTTGGTGGTTTTGTTGAAGCAACAAGTTTTCACACTAATCCTAGTGGTTTTAGCACATGATTTTGATGACTCGGATGAGGTGTTGGATTTGGTCATTTCAAAGGTTTTGGTTTTGGTGTTTGAGAGAAGAAGATTTGATGGTGTGATTTGAATTGTTGCAAACCTTTCACATTTATAGGATGAGAAAAAGTGTTGAAATAAGTGTTTGGATTTGATGTTTTACTATTCAAAGATTGAAGTTTCACATGATTTTCATGACCATGTCACATCATGTAATGTCAATCCAATGAAATAGGATGGAGTGGAAGACCAAACTAAGCACTCAATGCTTTGTGATCATGGAAGTGGTTTGGTTGAAAATGTATCAAAGGTTTGAAGGATCCTTTAAAAGGGTTCCTTTGGTTGGTTATGTTTTGAATTTGAATTTTGGCGGGAAGTGTCTTACTAATTGTTTTAGTGATTGAGGTTTGTTCCAATATGGTTGTTGGTGTTAATGAAAGATGTTTCTCACTTGGGATAATGATTTGACACTTTACAAGTTATGATCTTAAGAAAAATGTTCACAAATTTTCTGCAGGTACTGGCGGCACCCTGAGACTACACAGGCGGAACCCTGTTTTGGGATCCGCCTGGTCCGTTGGGCCAATTCTGGAATTCCCAGAAATTGTACTGGCGGAACCCAAATTTGGGATCCGCCGGATCCGCCAGGTGACTCCTCCCAAACCAACCAGTCAGCCTTGTGAAGCTGTTAGGCCCACCTGGGAGAAAGTGCAAGTTAATATTGACCGTGGAAGTACAGGAAAATCCCCGGGTCGTTAAGTCCCAACGAGATTGAAATTGTATTTGTAAACGAGTATGAGTGTGAGTGGTACTGAGGACAGTAACAAAGATGATTTGAGGGTTGATTACACTACTGATTGCTTGATATTTGGAAATTATAAAACTATAACAGAAATACAGATATAAGCACGAAATCAGATAATCAAATAATAGACAGAGAAAAGTGGTATTTAACAAGTTACAAATTACAGGGGTTAAAAGTGAAACTTTTGAAAACTTAATATTAAAGAAAATAGAAAATGAAATTGAAATTATGAAAATGATTATTATAATATTTAATTACTATTTAATTAATAAAACTAATTAAAATCTAATTTAAAACTTAATTTAAATTAATTAAAATTACAACTATTACAAATAAACCTAAAAACTTATAACAATAATTTCTAAACCTAAATAAGAACTTGAAGAAAGTATAAAAAATGAAAATAAATATTTTTGTCTTTTTATAAGTATTTTATTAATTATAAACTATTTAACTTATTTAAACTATTTTAACTATTTTAAATTACTATTAATACTAAATTACCTTAGAAAATTATGATAAAATTTATAAAACTATTTAAACACTACAGGAATACTACAAAATTATAAAAACTTGCTAAAAATTATATTTAAGCTAATTGACTAATTAATTACTTATTAATTATTTTAAAGCTAATTTAATTAATTTAAATAAGAAAATTATAAAATGAACAGTAGAAATTATGAAACTATTTTTTAAAAGTCTTAACTACTTTATAAAAATTAGGAAAAATATAAAATTCTACTTTAGTTGATTAAAATTAAAGAAATCTATTTAATTACTAATATTCCCTATTTAATTATTTAAACTAGTTTTAAATCTAATAAATAGTAAACTGCTTAGGAAAATTCTAAGAAAATTATTTTAACTACTTTAAGGTACTAAGTAATTTATAAAATTATAAAATTGGATAAGTGCTTATTAATAAGCTAAAATGAAAATTAATTAGATAATTTCTATTAAATAGAAGCTATCACTATTTTTATGTTTGCTTTTTCTGGTTTTTCTTTTATAAAACTACTTAAATACTTAAATAATGAAACTTTTACAAAAACAACTACTATGGAAATCAAGAATAAGCACTGAGAGTGCTTATTAGCTTAAACGGTTGACTAAGGTTGACTAAATTAAGAATTAAGCTAAGCTGAGGTTATGTGGGGTCCACTATAGTGAAATCTAGTTTACCTAAGTTACTTACACTTAATTAAGCTAAATATGGTGAGATAAGCTCCTAGGATAAGCTGGAAATCCCAAATAAGCACTTGCTTATTTCTCTTCTGACTCAGAAATGGGACAGAGATTGGGGACAATTTAAGGTGGGGTCCACTGATCTATAGGTCAAACTAATGGTCAACTATTGAACCTGGGTAGGAGGGGGGTTATAATAAGCTAAGTAGAAGGTGTGGGGCCCATTGAGTTGGCCACAAATCACCACCAAAGTGGTGGTGATGGCTGTGTATCTGATGTGCAGGGTAAGGCTTTGCCTTGCAGTCCACTTTCAATGAGTTGTGGGGTCCACAATAGTGAAATAGGGTTCAAGCTAAGCCTAGGGGTTCAAAGATGGGTTGGTAAGCTACACAATAAACCAAGAAGCTAAGCTTATGGCTTCCTAATAAGCTCTGTGTGAGCCTTTGGATTGGTGATCAAATACTGAGTGCTCAGTATTGCTTTTTGAAATAAGATACAAACTAAGGTCCTAGAAGCTATGCTATAATAAGCTAAAAGCTAAACTAAACCTAGATATGAAAAAGGTGACTAATAAGCTACAAATTAAGCTAATGGTTGAGGTGTGGGGTCCACTGGATTGATTAGAAATCACCACCAAAGTGGTGGTGATGGACTGGGTCTGAGTGAGCAGGGCACACCTTTGCCCTGCAAGTGAGTTTGAGGGTCTGTGGGGCCCAGATAAAAAAATCTTAAAATTATAAGCTATGTGGGATACTGAAAATAAGCTGGTAGACTACAAATCCACCAAAGCTTAAAGCTTGAATCCTAATACTAAAATCTACAAAAATCCCTTAAGTTTTGAGAAAATCTGATAAGAACAAATTTGACTTTTGAGGAAAACTAACTAGTTTGACTTATATGAGATTCTAACACTTCTAATTGATTGATTAAGTTGTAATAAGCTATGTTAGACCTAAAATAAGCTAAAACTTAAAGGTATGAGCTAATGTGAGGGTTTGTGGTTCACAAATCCTTGACAGTTAACTGTCAAGGGACTTGTAAGTGGATTTTGACTTATGGCTTAAAATGGACTTGTTTTCTAGGTTACATTTACTTGTTTTAACATAAGTAAAACTATTTAGACTATAATCAACAACTGAAAACCTTATTTAAACCTTGAGCTCAGTTAATCCAAACACTCCCTATAAAACTGAAATTGATGATTTCCAAAGATTTATACTAATTTAATCCATGAAACTGATTTCAAACTTCATAATATCATATAATAAGATTAAATGAACACAAATCAACAGTAATACAAGCATGAAACTTAGAAATGGTATTAATACTATTTGACTGTGAGATTTAAGAAAACAATTAACAAGTTATTTCACTAAACAACCTATCAATCTTAAACCACAAATACACTTGATTACACTAATTAAACCTAAGAAACACAGAAAATTGCCATGATAATCAAGATCAATAAGTATGCAATACAAAGATAGTTATGAGATTTTTTTAGAAACTTACAAAATGCTTTCCTGCTTGAAACCAAGAACTCCTATTTCCTCCCCTGAGGATCTAAACCAATACTCCAAGCTTCCTTATGCTTCCAATTCAGCTTTGAATCCCAGATATCAAGAACAAATTGCCACAGTTGACTATCATTGACCAAATTTGTATTTTGTGAGATTTTTTATATTAAGCTGATTAGTAAGTTACTAAAAGCTTTATTGAGCTTTTTAGGAGCTTATGTGAGTTTCTTGAGTCCACAGTAACACAAACTAAGAACAACAATAAGTATTTTTGAGATTTTTGAATTTAGAATTTGCATAAACTAGATTAATACATAAACTTGGAATTTTATTACTAAAAGTAGTTAACAATACACTTGGAAACACTAGTAATGATACTTGAAAGCTTAAGATACACTGGAATTTGAAACTTAATTAATTCGACATACACTTAATACAATTAAAACTAGAAAACTTCTCTTCTGCTTTTCTTCCTTTTATAAGCCCTCATTAGGGTTTGTTGAAGCATTCTGAACACTTCCCACTTCCATCTTGACCCTCCATTGCTCTGAATCAATCTCAATCATTTAAATGAATTTGGCGCCAAAAGTCCTCCACGTTAACTTGGGGGCAAAGGGTTACAATTAAAGATTGTTGGAGGTTTGTGGATGTGTCAGGAGGCAAAGGGTGATGTTTCATGCAAGTTGGAGCTATTTTGAAGAAAACAGAGGTTTAGGAGTGGTTTGGAGTATGAATTGAATTAAATGGGGTGTGGGTTTGTCTGTGAGGTGGAAAGGTGATGTGAGGTGAGTAGGTGGTGAGCTGGGGAGGTGAGGTGGAGGTGGAATACCACCTGGTTTTGGTGGATGCAGGGGTGAAGGAGAAGGGTGTACAGTGGTGGTGGTTTGGGCGGTATTGGATGGTTTGACCGGGGTCAAACCCGTTTTATTTAATAAGGGTGGGTTTGGACTGGGCTTATGAATGGGCTAGGGGTGTGTGTGGGCTGGGTTTTGTTTTGGTTTGGATTAGTTTTTGGTTTTGGATTATGATAACAAGGGTCCGGTTTGGATTATTTCATACAAGGACCAATTTTGTAATTATTCCAAAGTTGAGGGGCTGTTGTTGTAAATCCCCACATGTAATTACAAGGACCTATTTTGCCATAATTGAATAGTACACGGTTATTTTTGATTTTTTTCATCATTTAAAATACCGAGGACTATTTTTGCCAAACTTGCAAAGTTAGATAAACCAAAGACCAAATTTATGATTTTTCCATTTAAAAAAAAATTTCCAGGGAACTTTTCTGTAATTTTTCAAACTCCAGGGACCATTTATGTAATTTTGGATTTTTAAGGGACTGTGATTGTAATTTCTCAAAATGTTATCAAAATTGTTCCATTTTGTCATTCATGCATAGTACAAGGGTATTATTTGTAAATATTTAAGTTTTGAATACCTAGGGACCATTTTGCCAATTTTGTAACTTAAGGGGTAAAAATTGCCAGTTTGTGTAAACTTTTATCCAGGGATGTTTTGTGAACATTTTTGAGTTCCCAAGGACTTAAGTTGACTTTTTATTCATTTAAAACCTTCAGGGACTAGTTTTGACAATATTTGAAACTTGAGGGACTGAAACTGCCAATTATGCAAACTTTGTACGTTTTTCATTTGTTTTTGCATATTTTGTATTTGAAACATATAAAACACACTTCTAAGATATTTTAAGTATTATGATGCATTTTTGAGTGTTTTTGTATGTTTTGGCAGTTCAGATTGGTACAAAATGATGAGTATTTAGACACTCATCAATCCCCCACACTAAACTATTGCTAGTCCCTAGCAATCTATTTGAGAAAAAATTAATGGATTTTATCTCTTAACCAAAAGCCATCACTTCTGGAGTAGCCAGGTGTAAGAACTGTGGCACACCTGATAACCGTGTGATTTTGAGCAAACCACCAGCTGTCAACGGATTTGATTTGTCTTTACCAAAAGCCGTTTGCTTCTGGACTAGCCAACTCTTGATGGAATAGTCAACATCTTGGTGAGCTGATTACCAATTATGGTTTTTCCACGGCCTTTACCACAAGCCATAATCTTGCGGGCTAGCCAACTCATTTGTTTTTGGGGAGTTGAGGAACCGTACAATTTTTGGCAAATTGCAAGCCATCAACGGATTTGAGATGTCTTTACCAAGAGCCGTTTGCTCCTGGACTAGCCAATCCTGTTGTGGGTTAGACATGGAGGATTGATACCATTATTCGCATTTCTAAGTGTGAAAAAACTGGTAATTTTGATCAAATGGGGGTTCTTGATGGAACATGTGTTTTGCATTCGTGAGAACGCTCCCCCACACTTAGAACTGAATATTGCCCTCAATATTCACAGTACTTGGTGTCCCACCAAGACTTTAGAACGTAAGGAGGCAATACTATTAACCTTTTTATTTTACTCTATTTACATACAAACTCACTTTTTTCTTTTTATTTGTCTTGTACCAATTTTTTTTTTTTTTTTTTTTTTTTTTTTTTTGAAAAATATATTACATATGTACAACATGTGGTTCGTCTCCCCCACACTAGGGTGTTAGAAAAGAGAAAGAAATCAGAAATATGAGTGAAAACCCATATTGCTATGCTTTTGATTACCGAGTCACTAGCTTGACTCGACCTCGAATTGATTTGTCCATGAGGTAGCTTGTTTTTGATTCCCGAGTCACTAGCTTGACTCGACCCCGAATTAAAATTGTCCTTGGGGAAACTAGTTTTTGTTAACCGAGTCGCTAGTTTGACTCGACCCCGAATTTATTGGTCCATGGGGTAAGTTTGGAGATCTGGGACAACCATTGGTTGTATGTCCCCTCCAAAATAGTGTTTTAACCGATGTCCATTTACTTTAAAATTGGGACCATCGGGTTGCAATAACTCAACAGTTCCATATGGGTATACTTTGGTTATAGTAAATGGTCCAGACCAACGGGTTTTTAATTTACCCGAGAAAATTTTTAACCTTGAATTGAAAAGAAAAACTCTGTCACCAACGTTGAAAACGCGGTTCTTTATTTTAGAGTCATGTATCTTTTTAGTCTTTTCTTTATAGATTAAAGAATTTTCATAAGCTTGATCACGTAATTCATTTAGTTCGTTAAGTCGAACTTTAGGGTGATCACCCGCTGTCTGAAGGTCGAAATTTGCATGTTTTAAGGCCCAATAGGCCTTATGTTCTAATTCGATCGGAAGATGACATGCTTTCCCGTACACTAGCTTATATGGAGTACACCCGATGGGTGTTTTGTAAGCAGTGCGGAAAGCCCATAATGCATCGTCCAGATTATCCGACCAAGAGGCACGGTTTTCACCAACCGTCCTCTCGAGAATTCTCTTAATACCCCGATTTGAGACCTCCACCTGCCCACTTGTTTGGGGATGGTATGCTGTAGAAAGACGGTGAGTTACACCATATTTCAGCATTACTCTTGCAAATTGTTCATTGCAAAAGTGAGTACCACGATCACTGATAATGGCACGAGGAGTCCCGAATCTGGCAAAGAGAGATTTTAAAAATTTACTAACTACTCGGGCATCATTAGTGGGTAAGGCTTTTGCCTCAACCCATTTTGACAGATAGTCGACAGCGACGAGTATATACTTATTCCCTCGTGAAGACGGGAATTACCCCATAAAATCAATGCCCCACATATCAAATATTTCACAGACTTGGATGGCGTTTTGCGGCATCTCATTCTTTTTAGAAATATTTCCGTGACGCTGGCAAGCCTCACAGGTTTTGATAAGTTCATGGGCGTCTTTATATATCGTGGGCCAAAAGAATCCTGAATCAAACACCTTTTTGGCGGTGTAGTTTGGGTTATGATGTCCCCCCGTGGGTCCATCATGACAAGCTTTAAGAATTTCCATGGCTTCTTGGCCATGGACACACCGTCGGATGACTTGATCCGCACATATTTTGAACAAGTAGGGGTCGTCCCAGAAGTAATGTTTTACATCTTTAAAGAATTTTCTTTTCTGTTGGGACGACATCCCTTTCACAACGAAATTTCCCGCACGGTAATTTGCAAAGTCAACAAACCATGGGGTGGTGGTATTATCCCGGGTAGAGATTAGATTTAAAGTCTCCAGAGGAAAAGTTTCATTTATTTCTTTTCTCTCGAGAATATCCTGATGAGGATTTTCTAACCGGGACAAGTGATCAGCAGCAAGGTTTTCTGCTCCTTTTTTATCTCTTATGAGAATATCGAATTCCTGGAGGAGCAGGACCCAACGGAGTAGTCTTGGCTTTGCATCCTGTTTAGTGAACAGGTATTTCAAAGCCGAATGGTCCGTATACACCACGCTTTTGTTTAAGATTAAGTAAGACCGAAATTTTTCGAAGGCATATACCACAGCTAATAATTCTTTTTCTGTGGTGGTATAGTGTGTTTGAGCTTCATTCATGGTCTTACTTGCGTAGTGTATTGGCTGAAAATGTTTGGTTTTGCGTTGCCCCAGAACTGCACCAATAGCATAATCGCTAGCATCGCACATGAGTTCAAAGGGTAAGTCCCAGTCGGGGGCAACAAGGATTGGTGCCTCAGTAAGCCTTTTCTTTAAAATAGAAAAAGCCTCGATGCACTCAGGCGAAAAGATGAAAGGAGCATCCTTTTCAAGAAGATGAGTCATAGGCCGGGCTATTTTGGAGAAATCTTGAATGAATCTCCGATAGAAACCGGCATGGCCGAGGAAACTCCTTATTCCTTTAACAGTGGTGGGATGAGGCAGTTTAGCAATAACATCAATTTTGGCCTTATCGACCTCAATCCCACTTTTTGAAATTTTATGGCCGAGGACAATGCCCTCCTTAACCATAAAATGGCTCTTCTCCCAGTTTAGACAAAGATTAGTGTTTTCACAACGTTGAAGCATTTTTTCTAAGTGGGAGAGGCACGAGTCGAAAGAATCCCCGATGACTGAGAAGTCATCCATGAATACCTCCATGGTTTTTCCAATCATGTCATGGAAAATAGCCATCATGCACCTTTGGAAAGTGCCAGGAGCATTGCATAACCCAAAAGGCATGCGACGATAGGCAAATGTCCCGTAAGGGCATGTGAAGGTAGTTTTATCTTGATCCTGTGGATCAATGGGAATTTGGAAGTAACCCGAGAAGCCGTCAAGGAAACATTAATACTCATTTCCCGCTAGTCTTTCGAGCATTTGGTCCATAAAGGGCAGAGGAAAATGGTCTTTGCAGGTGGCTTCGTTAAGCTTTCTGTAATCAATACATACTCGCCACCTTGTAACCAAACGAGTTGGTATTAACTCGTTGTCCTCGTTTGTGATAACCGTAATGCCACCCTTCTTTGGAACACAATGTATTGGGCTTACCCAAGGACTATCTGATATAGGGTAAATCAATCCCGCATCAAGAAGTTTGATAACCTCTGCTTTTATGACTTCGTGGATTTTTGGATTTACCCTTCTTTGATGCTGCACGGTAGGTTTAAAGTCCTCCTCCATTAGGATTTTGTGTGTACAAAAATCCGGGTTAATACCCTTTATGTCTGAGAGTTTCCAAGCAATTGCTTGTTTGTGGGACTTTAAAACCTTGAGCAGCGCGGTTTTCTCCTCATCCATTAAGTCTTTTGCAATAATGACCGGTAACTTATCGTTACCTTCCAAAAATGCATATTCTAGATGAGGAGGCAGGTCCTTAAGTTCAACCTCGGGGAAGTCATCATTTTTCTCAACATATTTGACTTCCACCTTATGAAGTTGTGGAGGTAGATTAGGAATGGGAGAAGGATCTTTGTTCAATAACTCCTCAAGGAGAAGTATATCCCCCTCCGGGTCAATCTCTTGGTAATCAATTCCTTCGGGAACTGAGTCACTTTTGAGAAAGGCCTCTAATTCCTCAAGGACGAAATCACTTCCCCCAAACGGAGTGAGGGAAGGAGAAGAATTAGCGATTATGGGATTAGAAGAAATAGTGGGATTGCCATTCGGAAATTTATCAGTGAATCCAAGGAATTCCTGAGCATACTCCTCGGATGCAATGTCAATGACATCAATTCGGTTGACCGAATCAGCATTATAATTCGAGGAGTATCTCGAGGTTTGATCAAGGTCGAACGTTATCGCTTCATTGCCAACTCGTAACGTAATTTCCTCATTGAAAACATCGATTAATGCACGTCCCGTTCTTAAGAATCCCCTCCCAAGAATGAGAGGAACTCTTGGATCTGCATCGAAATCAACAACAACAAAGTCCGCCGGAAAATGGAACTTTCCCACTCTCACAAATACGTCCTCGGCAATACCGAGGGGACGTGAAATTGAACGGTCTGCAAGCTCGAGAGTCATGCATGTGGGACTAAGTGCCTGAAGAGAGAGCTTTTTCCAAACTGAATAAGGCATTAAATTGATGCTTGCACCAAGATCGGCCAAGGCAAAGCATTCAACCATACCCGGGAAAGTACATGGTATTAGAAATTTCCCGGGGTCTCCTAGCTTTTCGGGAAGCTGTTTTAACAGAACCGCAGAGCAGTTCTCATTAAGTGGAGTTCGTGCCATTTCAAACATTTTTTCTTTATTGCTCAACAGGTTTTTGATTGTCGACGCGAATTTGGGCATTAAAAGAAGAGCGTCCGCGAAACTAATATCGAAGTGTAGTTCTTGGAAAATCTGAAAGAATTTTTCCATCTGATGATTAGCTTTTTCACGGAGTTTTTGGTCTTGCAATCGTGAGGGATATGGAATTGTTGTTTTTGGGTTGGCTTTTGGATATTCAACAGGACCTTTGGTAGTTTCAAACACGACTCTTTTAGTGGGAGTCTGGACCGGGATAACTGGAGGAGGGATGTTATTGGTACCTCCGTTATTATTAGGAAGTACCGTATCCGTGGTATCCTCAGTTTCACATTCCTCTACAGGGATAGGAGATGAGGTAGAGGGAGCTGTAGGTCCTTTGTGAGAAACTCCACTTCTTGTGGTGATCGCCTTTACATCGCCCCTCGGATTAGCGATCGTGTTGCTAGGTAAAGTTGTACCTGAGCCCGAGGGTCGATCATTTAAAGACTTCTGGAAATTAGACATTTGACTAACCAGCATTCTGTTTAGTTCTTCTTGGGATTTCATAAACTGTTTTAATAACTCATCATGTGATGGTCCAGTTGGAACAATGGCTTGATTTTGGTTTTGAAAATTTTGAGCCCGATTGTTTTGGAAATTCCCATGTTGCTGATTGTTGTTACCTTGGAAGTGGTTTTGTTGTTGAAAATTACCCTGTGGGTAATTGTTCTGACCTTGATTACGATTATAGTTCCCTTGGTTCTGATTTTGAGGAACCTGGTTTTGACTAGAGTTGAAATTCCCTTGGTTGTGATAACCTTGGTTCATCCGGTTCTGGTTCTGATTCTGGTTAAAGTTCTGGTTCCTATTCTGAGGTTGATTAAACCCTGGTGGTCCAATATAGTTATTAGAACGGTAGCTCAAAAGGTTTCGGTCTCCTTGCGGTTGGTAAGAATTACCTCCCGTATTATAGGAACCTTGAGCTACGGATATGTTTTCACGAGCAAAGCCACTGGAGTGTGGGCACTCCGTGTAGGGATGTGGACCACCACAAGTTTCACAACTCGGGTTAACAGTTTTGACCTGATTAGGATTATTCTGATGGATACGCAAAACTGCTGTAGACAAATCATCCAGCTTTTTAGCTAGGATTGATATTTCATTGCTTGCCGGAGTGTCTGACTTAAATGAGTCGTTCCTCTCAGCAGAGGAGTCCCAAAAATTATGATGGGCAGTCATGTTTTCAATTAAGTCATAACACTCTTCAGGGGTCCTTTTCATAAAGGTGCCCCCAGCAGCAGCATTGATGGTGTCACGATGACGGAGTGTCAAACCATTATAAAAGGTATCAATAATGGTGACAAGAAGCATGTTATGATTGGGACACTTATCAATGGCAAGTTTGTAGCGTTCCCATGCCTCAAATAAGGACTCTTCGGGAAGCTGTCTGAAGTTGCTGATATCATTCCTCAGCTTTGTGACCATAGATGGTGGAAAGTATTTGGCCAGGAATTTAGTGATCATCTCATCAAAAGTGTGGATCGAATTCTTAGGAAGTCGATCGAACCATGAAGTTGCATGATGAGTGAGAGAATAGGGGAACAAGTATAAACGTAGGCCGTCTTCGGTGACGCCATTTTGTTTCATGCTTTGGGTGACAGTTAAAAATTTGTCGAGATGCCTGTTGGCATCGTCACCCGGCAATCCGTGGAACTGGCACGTATTCTGGATCTGTTGTATCATGTGGTGTTTTAATCCAAAATCCGTGGCTCCAATAGTGAGTGGTGCAATTGGTCCACCCCTCCCTTGCATGGTAGGTTGACATAGTTCCTCCATAGTTCGGGTGTCAGGAACTGGTTCATCCTTGGGAAGGAATGGGGGCTCGTCGTTCATTTTTGTTGTGTGTTCTTTTTCAACAATACGTAACTCGGGTACGTTTTTCTTCTTTTTATTCTTTGCTTGTGAACGAGTGCGCATGCACAAAAATTAGTTTTCAACACAAGATAGAGGCAAAACTACAGTGAACTTAAACCCAATAATCACAAATGAACAGCTTCTTTAAAAAGGTACACTATTCAAAAGGATACAATGGTAAGTTTTAAATCTTAGGTTTGGGAACTTATTATGTTCACACCCCCAGTTGGTAGGTGTTCTGCCTTGGTTTGCGGTGGTAAACTTTTATGTAATTATATTCACAGTAAAATGTTTTTGGCTTTTTGTGTATAGGTGAAAAAACTTGGACAATATTTTTGAAACTGATTCGTTAACCGAAATCGTTCCTTTAAGATTACTCGCAGGCTGGCGGGAGGAAATAAATGGATCCCTCTTAAGTTCGCAATTTAATGTCAGAACTTACCTTAAACCAACTGTATAGGTTGTAATCGTAAAGATACGAAGTAATTTAACTTCACAGTTTTGTTTTGTTGTTTATGATTTGTTTGGTGTTGTTAACACTTCAGGAGAAATGTTAATGAACGTTTTCTGATATGATTTTGCTTTTCTTAAAAATTTACAAAGTGGTGATATTTGTACAGGAGGGTTTTTGAAAACCACTAAACTTTTACCGTTTTAAAATACGCAACAACCTCCCCGGCAGCGGCGCCAAATTTTGGTTCCTCCCAAACCAACCAGTCAGCCTTGTGAAGCTGTTAGGCCCACCTGGGAGAAAGTGCAAGTTAATATTGACCGTGGAAGTACAGGAAAATCCCCGGGTCGTTAAGTCCCAACGAGATTGAAATTGTATTTGTAAACGAGTATGAGTGTGAGTGGTACTGAGGACAGTAACAAAGATGATTTGAGGGTTGATTACACTACTGATTGCTTGATATTTGGAAATTATAAAACTATAACAGAAAGACAGATATAAGCACGAAATCAGATAATCAAATAACAGACAGAGAAAAGTGGTATTTAACAAGTTACAAACTACAGGGGTTAAAAGTGAAACTTTTGAAAACTTAATATTAAAGAAAATAGAAAATGAAATTGAAATTATGAAAATGATTATTATAATATTTAATTACTATTTAATTTATAAAACTAATTAAAATCTAATTTAAATTAATTAAAATTACAACTATTACAAATAAACCTAAAAACTTATAACAATAATTTCTAAACCTAAATAAGAACTTGAAGAAATTATAAAAAATGAAAATAAATATTTTTGTCTTTTTATAAGTATTTTATTAATTATAAACTATTTAACTTATTTAAACTATTTTAACTATTTTAAATTACTATTAATACTAAATTACCTTAGAAAATTATGATAAAATTTATAAAACTATTTAAACACTACAGGAATACTACAAAATTATAAAAACTTGCTAAAAATTATATTTAAGCTAATTGACTAATTAATTACTGATTAATTATTTTAAAGCTAATTTAATTAATTTAAATAAGAAAATTATAAAATGAACAGTAGAAATTATGAAACTATTTTTTAAAAGTCTTAACTACTTTATAAAACTTAGGAAAAATATAAAATTCTACTTTAGTTGATTAAAATTAAAGAAATCTATTTAATTACTAATATTCCCTATTTAATTATTTAAACTAGTTTTAAATCTAATAAATAGTAAACTGCTTAGGAAAATTCTAAGAAAATTATTTTAACTACTTTAAGGTACTAAGTAATTTATAAAATTATAAAATTGGATAAGTGCTTATTAATAAGCTAAAATGAAAATTAATTAGATAATTTCTATTAAATAGAAGCTATCACTATTTTTATGTTTGCTTTTTCTGGTTTTTCTTTTATAAAACTACTTAAATACTTAAATAATGAAACTTTTACAAAAACAACTACTATGGAAATCAAGAATAAGCACTGAGAGTGCTTATTAGCTTAAACAGTTGACTAAGGTTGACTAAATTAAGAATTAAGCTAAGCTGAGGTTATGTGGGGTCCACTATAGTGAAATCTAGTTTACCTAAGTTACTTACACTTAATTAAGCTAAATATGGTGAGATAAGCTCCTAGGATAAGCTGGAAATCCCAAATAAGCACTTGTTTATTTCTCTTCTGACTCAGAAATGGGACAGAGATTGGGGACAATTTAAGGTGGGGTCCACTGATCTATAGGTCAAACTAATGGTCAACTATTGAACCTGGGTAGGAGGGGGGTTATAATAAGCTAAGTAGAAGGTGTGG
The DNA here is from genome assembly GCA_030686995.1 of Artemisia argyi. Lineage (NCBI taxonomy): Eukaryota > Viridiplantae > Streptophyta > Magnoliopsida > Asterales > Asteraceae > Artemisia > Artemisia argyi. Next base: position 71,834,030 of record CM060703.1, read on the forward strand.
GGCCTACTGAGTTGGCCACAAATCACCACCAAAGTGGTGGTGATGGCTGTGTATCTGATGTGCAGGGTAAGGCTTTGCCTTGCAGTCCACTTTCAATGAGTTGTGGGGTCCACAATAGTGAAATAGGGTTCAAGCTAAGCCTAGGGGTTCAAATATGGGTTGGTAAGCTACACAATAAACCAAGAAGCTAAGCTTATGGCTTCCTAATAAGCTCTGTGTGAGCCTTTGGATTGGTGATCAAATACTGAGTGCTCAGTATTGCTTTTTGAAATAAGATACAAACTAAGGTCCTAGAAGCTATGCTATAATAAGCTAAAAGCTAAACTAAACCTAGATATGAAAAAGGTGACTAATAAGCTACAAATTAAGCTAATGGTTGAGGTGTGGGGTCCACTGGATTGATTAGAAATCACCACCAAAGTGGTGGTGATGGACTGGGTCTGAGTGAGCAGGGCACACCTTTGCCCTGCAAGTGAGTTTGAGGGTCTGTGGGGCCCAGATAAAAAAATATTAAAATTATAAGCTATGTGGGATACTGAAAATAAGCTGGTAGACTACAAATCCACCAAAGCTTAAAGCTTGAATCCTAATACTAAAATCTACAAAAATCCCTTAAGTTTTGAGAAAATCTGATAAGAACAAATTTGACTTTTGAGGAAAACTAACTAGTTTGACTTATATGAGATTCTAACACTTCTAATTGATTGATTAAGTTGTAATAAGCTATGTTAGACCTAAAATAAGCTAAAACTTAAAGGTATGAGCTAATGTGAGGGTTTGTGGTTCACAAATCCTTGACAGTTAACTGTCAAGGGACTTGTAAGTGGATTTTGACTTATGGCTTAAAATGGACTTGTTTTCTAGGTTACACTTACTTGTTTTAACATAAGTAAAACTATTTAGACTATAATCAACAACTGAAAACCTTATTTAAACCTTGAGCTCAGTTAATCCAAACACTCCCTATAAAACTGAAATTGATGATTTCCAAAGATTTATACTAATTTAATCCATGAAACTGATTTCAAACTTCATAATATCATATAATAAGATTAAATGAACACAAATCAACAGTAATACAAGCATGAAACTTAGAAATGGTATTAATACTATTTGACTGTGAGATTTAAGAAAACAATTAACAAGTTATTTCACTAAACAACCTATCAATCTTAAACCACAAATACACTTGATTACACTAATTAAACCTAAGAAACACAGAAAATTGCCATGATAATCAAGATCAATAAGTATGCAATACAAAGATAGTTATGAGATTTTTTAGAAACTTACAAAATGCTTTCCTGCTTGAAACCAAGAACTCCTATTTCCTCCCCTGAGGATCTAAACCAATACTCCAAGCTTCCTTATGCTTCCAATTCAGCTTTGAATCCCAGATATCAAGAACAAATTGCCACAGTTGACTATCATTGACCAAATTTGTATTTTGTGAGATTTTTTATATTAAGCTGATTAGTAAGTTACTAAAAGCTTTATTGAGCTTTTTAGGAGCTTATGTGAGTTTCTTGAGTCCACAGTAACACAAACTAAGAACAACAATAAGTATTTTTGAGATTTTTGAATTTAGAATTTGCATAAACTAGATTAATACATAAACTTGGAATTTTATTACTAAAAGTAGTTAACAATACACTTGGAAACACTAGTAATGATACTTGAAAGCTTAAGATACACTGGAATTTGAAACTTAATTAATTCGACATACACTTAATACAATTAAAACTAGAAAACTTCTCTTCTGCTTTTCTTCCTTTTATAAGCCCTCATTAGGGTTTCTTGAAGCATTCTGAACACTTCCCACTTCCATCTTGACCCTCCATTGCTCTGAATCAATCTCAATCGTTTAAATGAATTTGGCGCCAAAAGTCCTCCACGTTAACTTGGGGGCAAAGGGTTACAATTAAAGATTGTTGGAGGTTTGTGGATGTGTCAGGAGGCAAAGGGTGATGTTTCATGCAAGTTGGAGCTATTTTGAAGAAAACAGAGGTTTAGGAGTGGTTTGGAGTATGAATTGAATTAAATGGGGTGTGGGTTTGTCTGTGAGGTGGAAAGGTGATGTGAGGTGAGTAGGTGGTGAGCTGGGGAGGTGAGGTGGAGGTGGAATACCACCTGGTTATGGTGGATGCAGGGGTGAAGGAGAAGGGTGTACAGTGGTGGTGGTTTGGGCGGTATTGGATGGTTTGACCGGGGTCAAACCCGTTTTATTTAATAAGGGTGGGTTTGGACTGGGCTTATGAATGGGCTAGGGGTGTGTGTGGGCTGGGTTTTGTTTTGGTTTGGATTAGTTTTTGGTTTTGGATTATGATAACAAGGGTCCGGTTTGGATTATTTCATACAAGGACCAATTTTGTAATTATTTCAAAGTTGAGGGGCTGTTGTTGTAAATCCCCACATGTAATTACAAGGACCTATTTTGCCATAATTGAATAGTACACGGTTATTTTTGATTTTTTTTCATTATTTAAAATACCGGGGACTATTTTTGCCAAACTTGCAAAGTTAGATAAACCAAAGACCAAATTTATGATTTTTCCATTTTAAAAAAAAATTCCAGGGAACTTTTCTGTAATTTTTCAAACTCCAGGGACCATTTATGTAATTTTGGATTTTTAAGGGACTGTGATTGTAATTTCTCAAAATTTTATCAAAATTGTTCCATTTTGTCATTCATGCATAGTACAAGGGTATTATTTGTAAATATTTCAGTTTTGAATACCCAGGGACCATTTTGCCAATTTTGTAACTTGAGGGGTAAAAATTGCCAGTTTGTGTAAACTTTTATCCAGGGATGTTTTGTGAACATTTTTGAGTTCCCAAGGACTTAAGTTGACTTTTTATTCATTTAAAACCTTCAGGGACTAGTTTTGACAATATTTGAAACTTGAGGGACTGAAACTGCCAATTATGCAAACTTTGTACGTTTTTCATTTGTTTTTGCATATTTTGTATTTGAAACATATAAAACACACTTCTAAGATATTTTAAGTATTATGATGCATTTTTGAGTGTTTTTGTATGTTTTGGCAGTTCAGATTGGTACAAAATGATGAGTATTTAGACACTCATCACCAGGCCTGCAAAACTTCACAGTCCGCGTTTTTGACCCGCGAAACGATTTTCAAAATTTTCGAAAACTCTTGGAAATGAAAATTTACTATATGACAGATTAGGAAATGCAAAAATTGGGCATATAGACATTCATCTCTTAGGACTTTGACCGGGGGCTAACGATTTTCACTTAACTTGGTGAATTTTACCATAAGCATGAAATTGACACATACCACCAATATTGTCATTAATCATAAAAGAGCATACAAAACATAATCCATCAAACGTAATAAGAAATGAATATGAGAAGTAATACAAATCACATAATTCACATAGTTTTAACACAAAGACGCTTCTAAGGCACACATAAGACAAACGCTCCTTAATCTTCTTACAACCGGTCAATCTTCTTTTTGAGCTTGTTTAGGTACCTTCCAAAACACTTGAACATTCCTTTGGTTTGCTTGAATTCTTCGGAAGCATTGTCAATGATGGGGAGAGCTTGAAGATATTCTAAAGGAGGTAACTTAGAGTTTGGTAGTTTATCATCGTCGCTCATGCCGGATGATGATGAAGATGGAGTAGGTGATCGAGTACGTTTGCCCTTATTTTTGAAAACTCATTTATCACTTAGAGGAACGAAGGTGTGAGGAACTAGAAAATAGTCAAGGCGTATTCCATCTTCGTTAGGAGAAATGGGTGAGATTCCTCTAAAGAGGCGAGTAAGAAGCATACCATAGGGAAGAGCGGTTGTTCCAACTAAGGATATGTCGGTCATCCTTTTGGCTAGGTAGTAGGCTAAGTTGAAGGGTTGACCGGTTGAAATGCTATAGAGCATATAGCAAAGACATGTGTTGATGTGATCTCTATTTCCTATGGTACTTATGACGTTAGCCCTAAGAATTTCTTCCCATTTCTTAAATTGCGGTTTAAGCTCATTGAGCTCCATACCAAAAGGATCTTTATCTATAGTATTCCCCGAACGGTTCACCCTAGTGGTAGAGGTTCTAACAAAGAGGTGTTCCTTAATAGTTTCCTTACTAGCAAGAGGTGTATCGTATGGATAAAAACGATCAATAGTATCAAGACTTGAAATGGGCCACTTATCCGTGTAGAGGCAAGTTCCCTCATTTGGTACACCAAGAATTATAGCTAAGTCTTTTAAATCTATATCATGTGATATTTGATTGGTTGTGAAGTTTAATGAGATCCTACCACCGGCACATGAGGAAAGGTTTACGGTTGCATAAAATTCCAAGATGAACCTAGGACAAATGGGCTCATCTATATCAAGGAGACAATCAAAGTGAATTGTGGCAAAGTTTTGGCGAATAGAAGTTCCTTCTAGAAAGGATGGATCAATGGTTCTACCTTCGTGAACATAGCGTTTTTCTAATGCCTTAAAGGTTTCTACTTGAACCGGGTTGAGACCTTTGGTCATATGGTGTTTGGGCATGTATTTAAGGGTTTCTTTGTGATCGGATTTGTTTGTGGGAGGCATGTTGATTCCTAGAAAACACAAAGAATTATATGTTAATGACTTTTAATCAATGTGCATGTTATAATGTGTTCCTATATGCACACAATGCGGAGACTTGGTTATCTTGACTCATTTTGATGCCCAAGTTGTTTTGTTTGAGAAGTAATGTTATGAAAACAAAAGATAACCAAAAACTCTCCTAATTGAATATATCTTCGATTGAATGTACCCGAAAATACATATTGGTTATGTATTCCCTTTAGCATTCAAGAGATAATATGCAAGTGATGTTTCAATGATGTTTTTCATTTGTTTTAACAATGTGGTGATGAATTGTGTTCTAGTCTTGGATTGTATTTAAAAGATAATGCACTTGGTGTGTTTTGTAAATCAAAGTAAAAACAAAGAGGATGCAATACCTAACTAATGGAAGACATGATTAGTTGGCCACCAAGTTTTTCATGAATTAAGAGGTTTTATGCATAAACCCTAAGATTCTAGTTAATGAATGTAAATGAAAATGTTATTCTTGAATCAAAAATGCAATTATGATTAGAACACTTACAAAGTTTGTTGGATTTGAAGAGATTTGATTGAAAGCCCTAATTTCCGTATGGTTATGTGTTTTTGAGAGGGTAATGGCAGTTTGAAGGTGAATGACTAAGTTAGGAGGGTGTTTGGTTTTGAAATTTAGAATAAAAACAATCTGTGGAATCGGCGGACCAGGCAGAACCAAAAAATGGGTTCCGTCCGTATGGTCTGAGGGTGCCGTGGGTGTCTGCAGGAAAAATCAAAAAGGGATTGTCTTGATTTTTGTGGTTTTACCCTAATGTTCAAACCTAAGATTTTAAGTCTTATTGTGTATGACTAAACCTAGGAATGATGAATGTTTCACATTCAAGTGGTTTAGTGAAAACGTTGATGGATTGATTAACGTAGAAAAACTTTCTTAGTTAAGATGTTCCTCAATGAACAATTTTAACAAGACAATGATGATGGATCACAATATGTCTGTAAAGACTGTGATGATTTAAATAGTTGCTGAAGTCGATGCATCCTTTGTTGACGAGATAACATTGTTGATGAAGAAATTCCTTTGTTGATAAGAATTAACTTGTTCAAACGGAGCTTGTTGATGTGCTTCTTCATTAAATTCTCAAATGAGATCCTTCAGTGTTTTGGAGAATCATTGGGTAAGTAAGTATTAAAAGTGCAAGTACCACTTGTGCTTTTCTTATCAACTTATTACCGATGCAATTCTATTTGGCATACACTATGGTTTCTAATCCCATTCTTTTGGGACACCATAATCCTAGTGGTGCAGTACTTCTAAATGAATCCAAGCAAGCTCTTTCGAAAGAGTTGTTTAAGGATCTTCTCTAAAATCGAGCACATAGACAAGCACTAAACATAATGTTGGGTTACATTTGTTGTAAGAACAATTATACTTCCAAACATATCTCTATGTTTAGCTCTACCTACGGATTTACTAATCTCATTCTTGATAAGTCATAAAGGACTTAATCATTGTGAACAAGTGAATAACTAGGAATGTTTTTGAGTGATTATCCCTTACTTTTGGAGCTTACTTAGGTAAATAAATAGTCTTTCAAAGATTAACATTCTTTTCTATTTTGAAAGTCTATTTTGTTTTAGTAATTGCTTTACACTAATGTCCAAAAACACTTTTTATTAATTTGTTTCAATTACTATTATGACCCATGTTTCATGTTTTTATGACCTTGTTGATATTGCTTGACTCAATGTTTTATACAAGACGAAAGGATGTTGTTTTTCAATTTTTAATAGTCCATCTTCCTTGTTATTGATCTTGACATACTTGTCTTATCAATGTTGGGCTTTCGACTAAGTCATCATCTACCAAAGATGATATCTTAGAAGGAGGTGGTCTTTCATTGAATTTTAAACTCAATGATTCCTCGACTCTTTGGGTTTATTTTCTTAAGACCTCACAAGTGTAAATGTCTAAGATATGCAACATCATAAGACTATGGGTCGAATTTGATGTTCACATCCTAGAAGTTTAATAAATCATTTTCGCCCAATCATTCAAATAAAATTCAACTGATTTATTTTACTTTGTGTGTCTTTCGTGAAGCTTTTAGCAAAAGAATGATTGGACTTAGGATGCTATTGAAAATATAGGGTATAATACCAAAAGACTTTTGTACTACAAGTGTTTATGAAATGTTTTGGTTTTGCTAGATTTGCAAGCATCACAAAAGTGTTGGTTGTCTTATCACTTAAGAAGTTCTTAGTTCACTCACTTGTAGATAAGAATTAAGTGAGACTTACTCAAGAGTTACTCGTGTATTTTCCCGAAAGATTAAACGAGGCAAGACACCTTATATCTCCTACTAGAAGTAGTATCAAACTACTTTACCTATGAAGGATCTAATCCTTATTGTTACTCACACAGTCATAGACACCTTATAGTAAAGACTACTACTAATACTTATGACAAATCATACTGTTAATCAACAAGAAACATTTAAAAGGTAAGTTGAAGAGACGTGTACCTTTTAAGCTCCATCGATTAGCCATCACGAAGAAAAACATAAAGCAAATAATCTTGATACGTAGAGAGGCTAAACACAACTTCTTATAAATCCAAGAAAGTTAGAAAGACACATAAAAGTATTGACCATGATATTTTTATCCCTTTATCATGTGTTCCTATTAGAGCTAGAGTAACTTCTACAATACACTCTTAGGTTTCACAAACACAGCATGTTTTGTTTTACTTGTTGATGATTTATTAGAGTTAAATCCTAATCCGGTTCTATCTCTAAATGACCTTTGATTCTTCAAACAACTTTCAAGAGTTTTTGAACTTTCTTCAAATTTAGGAAGCATTTTTCCTTTTTCATTTTGTTTTAGAATTTCATGTTTGTACTCTAGACATACTTAACATTCTAAATCAATTTCAACATGACTCTCAAGTCTAGACATCTTATCTTCTAACATGATTTCATTTTCAAAAGTGTTTACACAAGATCTTGAAGTTTCATTGTTAAAGATAGTTTTTAGGTCCATGTTGCATGAAAGTTTAGATTCATTTTCTATTTTAGAAAACTCTAGGATAAATGTGTCAAAGCAAAAATGTTTGGTTTCAAAATGTACCTTGCTTGGTGATTTAGCTAAGAGAGAATCACAAACCGGATGGTTGACTTCATCTTCATCCGTGTTAGTCCATGAATCACAAGCAAGTCCACCAAGAGCTTGACATGAGAAGTCATCTTCACTTACACCTTCATTTAAAACATTTAAACTAGTAGCACATGTATTAATCTCAACTAAATATCTATCAATTAACTTTTCTAAGACCTCTAACTTAAATGTGAGATCAAATTGATCATCTTGGTTTTCAAATTTACTTTTCCATTTAAGCACGCTTTCTTTTTCAAATAGCGGTGGGTTTTGAATCGGCTCCCCTTCTTTGAGATTTTCAAAATCCATGGATTGATCCAAGTTTTAAAATACAGTTTATTTTAAGGAACTTGGGTAACGTAGCTCTTGATGCCAATTGTGGAAAACTAGAAGGGGGGTTGAATAGTTTACCTCTTTTTAAAATCCTTTTCAACATAAAAATCCTTTAATAACTTTATGTTTGCTCAATAATATAAACACACCATTATATGTTTGTTTCTTTCAAAAGCTTTTAGTGTAAGTATCAATTCTAATTATACTTTTTTCTTACTTTGAAAAGCTTTACTTGTGATGATCCTAACTTTGCTTGTTTAGTTCTTTGAAAAGCTTTTACACTTGTTTGAAAACATAAAGATAACTTTAATTGTTTTACTTCTTTGAAAAGCTATATATGTGGTTAACAATTCTAACTAAACAATAACATGCAATAAGCAAAGATAGAGAAAGAAACGATCAAACCACAACACGATTGTTTATCGTGGTTCGGCTACAAGGACTCTTTTTCCTTGCCCTACATCCACGCCTCGAGTTTCCAACTCGAGAGTTATAAACACTAATCAACAAGCTCCTTTCACCGGCGGAGAAAACCTTATACGTCGCTTATACTTTTACCGACACAAAGCTAGATGTCGAGTTCTTTTACAAGGGTACAACCACTCCCATTCGTCGCTTACACTTTTACCGACACAAAGCTAGATGTCGAGTTCTTTACCAAGGGTACAACCACTCCCGTTAGTTCTTTTACTAGGGTACAACAACTCCCAACACACTACGTATTTTGAGGCCTAAAATACTAACCAACAACTTCTACATACATGACACAAATGAAGTATAAACTACCAAAGCTTATACATGACCAAGCTACCAAGACTTACAACTTTAGAGTTGAAGCTTGCAACTTCTTGAATGATCTTGTGGAATTCCTTGCTACATAAGAGAATCACACAAGTCAAGGGTTACTGAGTTAGTTTAAAGAATATGTGAAAATATGTCCTAAAGGGTTACACAAAACAAACAAATGGTTTGGTATTTATAGCACACTATTCTGCAAGTCTGGCGGATCAGGCGGAACCCTGAGATGGGTTCCGCCCGTGTACCCCCAGGGTACCGCCGGGTCTGCAGTAGGTTTTTGCAATAACTTCCCAAACCAAACAATGTCTTGTCTCATAACTTCTAGCAACCAAACAATGTCACATCACTTAAAGTAAGTCAAACATGATACTTGCAAGCAACATGAAAGCAAGTCAAACACATAACTTGCCATAAATACATAATGACAAAACTTGCCATAAATGTGATGTGACTATTTCTAATTTAAGAAATAAAACCAATGTTTAGTTTAAAAGGAAATGTAAACATTAGTTAAACAAGACTTAAATACTCAAAGTGATAATTTACTTTTAGCTAAAGTTCATACTTTGTTATTAACAAAACTTAGCAAAGATCGTAAAATATAAATAATGTTTTTAGGCGATATTTGTATTAACAATTTGGTCATAGTAATTTGATCTTGAATTTGTCTGTTGAGCTTATAGTCTCCCCTGTGTCACAGCTTTGGCACAATTTTCATAAGCTCCCATAAAGCTTAATAGTGGGCCCCATCCTTTGTCTCTTGGCTTTTTGAGAAGCTTACCAGCTCACCTTGTTGTATCAGTGCTTTATTTGACCTAAGGTAGCTTTGCCCCTAGCTTATTTTGACCCACAAGCTACCCACACCACACTCAGTACATGAGTGACCAGTGTGACTCACCCAACTTCCAAGGGATCCACAGGCTGCATCAGTGGGCCCCACAGGGTGCTTTTTGGTTCTATCAAAACCTCACCTGGCTGGCTTGTTGGTTCCAAGCTTAATTTAAGCTTTGACACCTTTGCCCCTAGCTTTTCTTGGCAGTTACTTTACCCACAATACACTGAGTATACTGAGTACTCAGTGTTTGCATCAAAGTTCACAAGCTTGCCAAAAGCTCATTAGTGAGCCATAAGCTCTGCTTATTGGCTTGTTGTGAAGCTTACCAGACCAGCTTTTAGGATCAACTTTCATTTTGGACCCCTGAGCTTATTTGTGGACCACACATGGGACCAAAGGTTCTTGATTTGGCCTGTTTGGACTGTGTGGTATCATTAAGTGCTTATTTGATTATTTGAGCTTATAATCTTGTTCACTTGTGCTTTTTAGTTTAGTCTCACTCCCTTAGTGTTGTTTGCATCTTATTTTTTAGCTTGTGTGTGCTGTGTAGCTCATTAATAGCTTTTGCATCATTAAAATCCAAAAATACCATCTGTTAAGCTATTTGGGGGTGCACATAGCTTATTTTTAAGCTATTGTAAAAGTCTTTTCACAAAAGTTTCTTATTTTTAGCTTATTATCATCTGTCAAAAAGAAAAACCAACAAAAAACCAAATTTAAAAATAGTGATAGTTTCTATTTAATAGATTTTATCTTTTTAATTTTTCTTTTTAGCTTATTAATAAGCATTTCATCATTTTAATATTTTTCTTAATTTCCTGTCACCTTAAGGAATTTTCAGTAATTTTCTTAGATTTTTCTCTTTTGATTTAATAATTATTAGAATTTATAATAATTTAATTAATTAATTAGATAATATTAGTAATTAAATAGTTTTCTTAATTTTTAATTAACAACAGTAGGTTTTTATATTTTTCCTAGGTTTCATAAATCAATTAATACTTTTAGAAAATAGTTTCTTAAATTCTACTGTTAACTTTCTAATTATCTTAATTAATTTAGTTAAATTATATTTAAATTAACAATTAAGTAAATAATTAGTAAAATAGTCTAAATATAATTTTTAGAAACTTTTTATAATTTTTTAGGATTCCTATGATGGTTAATTAGTTTTATAAATTTTTCTATAATTATCTAGTCATTTTTAGTATTTTTAGTAATTTAAAATAATTTAATTAATATAATTAGTATTTAATTAAAAGAAAACCCACAAAAAGACAAAAACATTTATTTTTAATTTTTATATTTTCTTTAAGTTAATTTAGAGGTTTAAAAAATAATTTTTCAAGTTTTTAGTTTAATTTGTAGCCTTTATCATTTTTAGTTTAATTTAAACTAGATTTAAATTACTTTTTAAATAAGTTTTATTAATTAATTAGTGTTTAAATATTAAAATAATCAAGTAATTAATTTCCTTTTCATTTTAAAATTTCTTTTTATTTTAAGTTTGAAAAAGCTTCACTTGCACCCCCTGTAGTTGTAAAATTGTTAAATCCCACTTTTCTCTGTCTGTAATCTGATTTCCAATTTGTGTTTTTGTGATTATATCTGTATCTATGTGATTGTTAATATTATTCCAAATTGTTCAAATACCAAATAATCAGTAGCATAATCACTTCTCAATCATCTTTGGCTACTGTCCTCAGTGCCACTCATTCTCAAAAACGTTTTCAAAGCACCATTGCAATCTCGCTGGGACATAACGACCCGGGGAAACACTATACTATCCACGGAGAATTGGCCTAAGCTGTTTTTGACTTATTTGACCTTGGTCAATAATATCTGACGGTTTAGCACCAATCAACATACTTATAGATTAATGATTGGATCCTTGATGCATCTCACTTCATCAAGACCAGACATCATGTTTGCAGTATGTGCTTGTGCAAGGTTTCAAGTCACTCCAAAGATATCACATATGACTGTTGTGAAGAAGATTTTCAGATATCTTAAAACATATCCTAACTTAGGATTATTGTATCCAAGAGAATCTCCTATGGAATTGGTCACTTACTCAGATAGTGATTATGCTGGTGCAAGTTTGGATAGAAAATCAACCACAGGAGGATGCCAATTTCTAGGATGCAGGTTGGTTTCATGGCAGTGTAAGAAGTAGACAATGATAGCTACTTCATCAACTGAAGCAGAGTATGAGGCTGCTGCAAGTTGCTGTGCTCAAGTATTATGGCTTCAAAACCAACTACTTGACTATGGGTACCATTTTATGAATACCATTATCTATATTGACAATAGCAGTACTATTTGCATAATTAATCCTCTGCAACACACTAAAACTAAGCACATTGAGATTAGACATCATTTTATAAGAGATTGTTATGAGAAAAAGTTAATTCAAGTTGTCAAAATTCATACTGATGACAACTATGTTGATTTATTAACAAAAGGTCTTGATATGGGAAGGTTTCAGTACTTGGTAACAGGTATTGGAATGCTTAACCCTTAAAACTCTGATGTCTAAGTGTTTCAGTTGAGTGTAGGATTTCTGTACTGCTAGTTGTGTAAACTGCCTTGTATAGTTTGTACTGATTGTGTCATAGTTAGTCATCTATGATCATTGGTTTAAAGGAAATACTTTGGTTAGTATTTTCTTGGTTTTGGACTAACTAATGCAGGTGAATATGCAAATTTGGTTAGAGTTGATTATAGGAAGTGTGTATTTAAGACACGCCACAAAATGGTTATTGGTTCACCATGTCTAACCCACATAAGAACCAACTAGTCCAGAGCAAATGGCTACTGGTAAAGACTTCTCAAAGCCGTTTATGGTTGATAGTTTACCAAAAACTATATGGTTATCAACTTACCATACTTTACAAGTTAAGAGTTGGCTAGTCCATAGCAAACGGCTCATGGTAAAGACATATCAAATCCGTTGATAGCTAGTAGTTTGCTAAAAACTATGTTAGAGCAGTCAATATTCAAAATTATTATATTCCCACTACTCTTAGAAATTTTTGTGAAAAAGTTTCCACTGCTAGTTCAAAGTTTCCACTGTTTATGAAAATGTTTCCACTGTTGAACTAGCCGTTGCAACTGTTGTGTCAGTAACTAATTTTTATCTAGCCATTGAGTTTAACCGTTTTTCTAGGGATTTAGTCATGGGAATTATCTTTTCTCTTATTCACTTTTATTCTTTACCAAAGACAATTTGTTTCTTAAGATAATTCTCACACGCGTATTTCTCTCAAACCCTAGCAATATAAAATCTCAACTCAAATGGCTTGTTATACTTTCAATTCTTACACATCCGACCATACTTTTGTAATACAAATCTTTCTATCATGGCTGGTTTAGTGTTTGTTGATGCACACAATCAGGTTGCTTATTTGGAGAAAACAGAGGTCAAAGATGGACCTATTTTTCATCAGATTGTGGATTTTCTGAATGCTACAGACATCAGGTATGCTTTAACTATTAATCCCATAATCTATGTCTCCTAAATCAAAAAGTTTTGGTGGACTGTTACTGCCACAACTATTGAAGACGAGGACACACATGAATCTATTGTTGAACTTAGAGCAACAGTGGATGGGGTAACTATTGATGTTAGTGAATCATCCTTGAGGAGAATTCTCCAATTGGATGATGTTGGTGGTCTCATCACTTTACCCAATCCTGAAATTTTCAAATATATCTCTAATGTGGGCTATGCTACATCCAATCAAAAACTTACTTTTAAAAAGGGATGTTTCTCCCCACAATGGAGATTTTTCATTCATACTCTTCAACATTGCTTAAGTCCTAAACAAACTTCTTATGAGCAATTCAGTTCTACTATTGCTATACCTCTTATTTTTTTAGCTACAAACAGGACTTTCAACTTTTCAAAGCTTATTTTTAACAATATGGTTAGCAATGTGAAGAGTAAATACAAGTTTTTGATGTATCCAAGATTTGTTCAAGCTATTTTACAAAAACATCAGTTGATATAAATAATGTTTAAAAATGTTATTAATATCTCTCAATAAACCTATGTTTTGATAATCACAAAACTCAAATCAAATTAAGTCAAGATTAAGACGTAAACAAGTATTTGGTAACAAATATTTACCTCTACATCTAATATCACTTAAGGTATGCATAAACTAAGCATCTTATGCATTACATGATCAAAGGAAACCTTGTCTTAAGACATAACTTTTTATAAAATGAATATTAACATTTTATATATATTTGTAAATCATTTTTGGTATTGTTATATTAAACTACAAAGATATGATTTCAAATTTCCAACCAAAAAGGGCAAATTTTATCCAGAAAAACTTTTCCAACGTTCAGGAGGGCGGCCCCCTTAATTTTACTAGGCGGCCCCCTTAATCATTAAGGGGACCGCCCCCTAATTAAGGGGACCGGCACGCTCCAGAACAGTGTTTTCTGGCCCTATAAATATTGGATCATTTCACATATTTTTCTCACCTTTTTGCACTATAAACTTTCTGATCCAACCTCCATTTCTAGATCTAAAATCCTTTGATCATATAATTCATAAGTCTTTGTTTCCAAGTGATCAAAAGCTTCATCCACTCAAGTGCAATAAGAAGAACACTCCTCTACATCCATCTAATTGTAGTAGTGTTGTGATTAGCTAGTTTCATATTGTAGTGATATTTGTAAAAGTGTTGTGTGAATTTGTTGATTGTAGAAACTAGGTGTGTTGTAAAGTAGTTTAGTAGTTGTGACTTAGTTGTGCATAGAAGAAGGTGTGAAGTTGACAAGGTGTGAAGAAGGTGTGAAGTCTTGAAGAAGTTGTGAAGGTGTGAAGAAGGTGTGAAGCCTTGAAGAAGTTGTGAGATTGGTTCTAGCTACGATTAGAACTCGACATTTAGCTTAGTGTCGTTAACTCATGTAAGCCAAGGTGTGTAAGGTTTCTCCACCATAAGGAGTTTGTTGACATAATGAAGTACTCGGGGAGTGGAGTAGGGCAAGGAAGGTGTCCTTGTAGCTGAACCACTATAAATTCGCGTGTTGTAGTTTGATCTTTCTAACTCTATCTTTTCTTCATTACATTTCAATACTTTCATTATTAGATTAGAATTGCTTATATTTGTTGTCACTTGAATTCACTTGAGATCAAATCGAAAGTTTTTAATAAGCTACAAAATATTTTGGTAATAAATTTAAAAAGGACGTAAAACTATTCAACCCCCTTCTAGTTTTTCACAACAGGCAACTAGTGGTTATAATGGGGTAGTAATTGCACATTTTCCACAAATGCTTGCTTTAATTGGTCAGGTACAGGGTGAAAGGCCAGAAAACACAACTGAGCCTTAACACACACCCCCAATCACAGTTCCATCTACCTCTCATACCCCACCAGTTACTCACACTTATAGGAGGAGGAGTAAACAGCCAACTCCCCCTATCACAACACTACCTGTATCTGAACCTTTTGATGTAGGTACAAGCAGTGGTGGTTTAGGAGTACTTCCTAGTCCAACTAGGGAGGAAACTGAGCCAATGTCCCATGATTCACTTCTCCCAGCAGGTAACACAGCTAGAAGGGCTGAGGGCAGTGGTAACTTATATGAATTGATGGACAGATGTACCACATTGGAGGCCAAGGTTCAATCCCTGGAAGATGAGCTCAAGCAAACTAAGCAACTTTACAAGAATGATCTCTCAAAGATTTTGAAGCAGATGCAGACTATGCAAGAAGAGATCAACACACTTAAGACATAGAGGGCTGCTCTAATCTTGTAGTTTCTTCTCCATCCTCAAGACATGATGGTGATTCTGATGCATCAAGTGATGATATGGGTGATTCTCCCAAATAGGGGAGGAAAACAGATGCTAGAACTGAGGGGAGGAAACTGGATTTTGAACAAGGAATTGAAGATGTTGGAGGATTTGAAGGTTTTGATGAGCCAATGGATGCACATGTTTTAGAAGATCAAGAAATAGAGGAATTGGATCCACAACAACAATCAGAAGAAATGGCTCAAGATGTTCCAACAGAAATCATTGATCTGGATGCTCAGATTATACCGGAAGACTTTTTGGACACAGGATCTAATCAACCAAAGGTACAAGTAGAAGGAACTGCTGCATCAACTGCAAAAGCAGTTGAAACTTCAGAAGGTACTGCTTTCATAAATGAAGAAGAAACAACTTATGCAGAATATGAAAGAAGGAAAAAAGAAACGGGTAAAGTTCCTGCTATTGAAGAGTCAACTAAGCAACCAAGAAAAGTTAAACCAAGAAATCAAGCTCAGATTGATATGGATGCTGAAGTAGCTAGGAAATTTGAGGACGATCATATAGCAAGGTTTATGGAACAGTAAAGAATTTATAAGGAGTTCATAGAACCTGCAGAGATAGTTCCCATTCCAATCATTTCAAGTTCTTATCAGCCAACTAAAGAAGAGATTGAACATATGATTAATATAGATCCAGTAGTCAAGAAGAAAGCTATTGAGCTTATTACTGATCAAAGCCTTTTAGCTGAACAAAGGTCAGCTCAACTAACTGATTTTATTATGATGAAGAATGATCAAGCTCTCAATGTTATGACTAATTCAATCAAGAAGAATCAGAAGAAACAAAGACAACCATCCAAGATTCAAGTTATTGCTGGAATGAAGAAGCTTCTATGTCATGTAGCTGGATGGAAGATGTATCAGCTCAAAGGAAAATCCCATGATGAAGTTGAAGGATTGTACTATAGGGCTTACAGAAGAGATAAAGATTTTGTTCCAATGGATTCAGAAGAAGAAGCTAGAAGATATAAAAGATCAGGTGCAACCATTGAATCCAAAGCTGCTAAGAAGTCTAAAACTCAAGAGTCATCTCAAGCAAAAGAAGATGATGTCAAGTTAACAGAAGAGTATTTTTCAGGGATGATTTATATTGAACCAGAAGTGTTGGATGTAGAACCTTTACAATAAAATCACCCTATCGTTGGATGGGAGATTTATTCTGATGACTTTGGGGATGCTTGGAAGATTATCAGAATTGGAGGTGTTACAAGTATTTTCAAAGATTTTAAAGACCTTGTCAGATCATGTGACAGGGAAGATTTGGATACTTTGTGGAAGATGGTTCAAGATCAGTTCAAGAAAGATGAACTCATTGAAGTCAAAGCTAAGGAGTTATGGGTTCACTTCAAAAGATTATATGAACGTGATCCAAGTGACAGATATTGGAGATTTGAAGCAGAGAATCTAACTACCTTGTGGAAATTTTATGACTCAAGTGCAGTACATCATGTTTCTACACAAGGTGGTGTTGATGTTTTTATGTTAGCAGAGAAAAAATATCCTTTGAGAGCAGGAATTCTCACTGTTATGATATATGTAAAGCTAAGATGCTCGGAAAGGACAAAGTTAGTTGAAGATTTGCTGCAAAGAATCTATGATCAAAGTGTAAGAGCTGATAAAGAGTTAAGGAAAAGAAGATAGGTATTTGGAAGAATCTCCCATCATCAATGAAGAAGGTTGATTCCAAGATACTTAGTGATTTGTATAGAAATCATAAGTTTAGGGGAGGATTGTTGGGAATAATACTAACAGTTACAACTGTCAGGCATGGAAGTAGACACTGCTGCAAGAATGCACTAGCAGTGGAAACCACATTACCACTGCTAATACATATACTTACCACTGCTTACTAGATTAACTGTTTTATGTATTAGCGTATTAGATAAGTATAGAAAAGATCTTGTGAATATCTTATTAAGTTAGAGTTATACTTATCTTGTAAAGGACTCCTTGTCCTATAAAAAGAGGTCATAGGTTTAGGTTTGATATACGTATCAATAGCAAAAGCTTCAAGGTGTAACCCTAGTGATAACAAAGATCACTCGTATTATTCTTAATAATATTGAAGCTACAAGTTTGGTTAATCCCTGTGTTCTTACAGTTTCATTTATAAACAAATCATACACATCACTCAAACACATCTTCTAAGTACTTTGTGGTAAATTCCGCGTGCTACATAGTATATACTCAAAGTATCTATCTAACAGGCGTGTGTTTAGATCCTCATCAGTAGGTAAGACATAAGGGATTTAATTCCTTTGTGGTGAAAACAGAGATGGGTCGATTGTTCGTTTAATATGCTCGGTTAAAAAAAAGGCTATATTTGTTTTATTATTTATTTGGTAGTCGATTGTTCGTAGGGCTTTATTAACAATCGAATAAAGTTGATCGTTGGTATCATTCCCTAAAATACACCGTTGGTACGGTTTTGTTACCAGTTGATTTAGCCGACCGTTGGTACCAGTCAACTAAAGTCGACCGTTGGTACGGTTTCGTTACGAGTTGACTAAAGTTATTCTTTCATTACATCAATGTTTTGTGTTTCTTTTCTTTTCTAGTATACTACTCCAGTCCAAGCTTTCACGATTTCGTCGCTCGAACTGCGGGCTAGTATTAGTGGATAAATAGGCCCAAGCCCGGTTTGTGGTTTAGTGCATCTAGGGTTTTCACCATTATAAATAATGGTCGATAATAATGTTATACCTACGGGGAATTATGTAGTCTAACAAAACATTTGTTATTACTAGAGATAATATTCCGCAACTATCTCTCATAAAAGCCTTCACCTTCAACTTTTAAAGTGAGACTGATACAGTTGTAATGTAAAAATGGGTAATATTAAATGATCATGGTAAAGATTGTGTAACTATGTCCTTATTTATAATAAACATAAGTTATTTTCATTTGCTCAAACTTTTGTTTATACAATTCATGTTGTTGCACAAAATACAGGACCAACAGATTACGACCCAATAACATAGATGTATAAAAAATGTAACAACCTACTCTTTCCTTGTTATCTATACTACATATAAAATAGGAAGCATATTTTCTTTCTTAATTTTAAGACTTACAACTCTAAAGCTTATTGTATAATACTTTACAACACCAAAACTATACAAGCACTCTCTTTTTTAATTTTAAGTGAGCAATTCATGTGATAAATAAATATAGTTAATGAAGTTATTAAAATACCCCTAACATAACCATTACAAATTACTAAGCATATTGTATAACTAACTTAAACACAATTTTTGCATTAAATGTCACTAAAATAATAAAAATACTAAAACATATTATACAAACTATTCAAACACAAAAACTATAATTTAAGAAATACAAATAATAAAGCTAAAACTATAAATAATTTTTCTCTATATTTTATCATACTGCACATATTTCTAACCCAGCCTCAATTTGTTTAAAACTACTACATGTATATAAAACACGGTTCGATTCAGGTAATCGCTGATATTTAAAAATAAAAACCGAATCGAACGCGATAAGAGGTTTATCGATTTCTAGTTTTTTCGGATTCTATTTTTTATTTATCATTTTTTGCTGTTTCATATTATGCGGGGTGGCTCGGTTTGTCGGTTTCACAAATTTCTCTAACACCCGTATCCATAAAACTTAGCTTTATATCGAATAGATATTTTGAACGACTAAAAAAAGATTGGTGAATAAAATATTTATTATTAGGATCGTATAATGCACTGCCATTAGTTAAAGAGTTGAAATACGTCACATGTAATTCTTGATATTTGTAAATTTATTGTCAAAAAGAAAATAATAAATTAGAATACATGATTCACTCAAATTTTTTATTTCAGGATACCCGTCGCCGTAACGAGCGAATACTGCTAGTATTAAATAATTGGGGGGCCTCTCCTATCTTACTACATATTGAAAGGTAAAACCTTACATGTCTCACATCTCAAAGGACCCAAAACCAAACTCTCCACCTGAAGTAAACAACATTTTCACCACCATTATTAATTGAAAAGTCTTCATTTCCATTTTTAATTCTCCATATTTCTCTCTCTGCGACAGCCGCCACCACCACCGACCATAAACCACCGTACTCCGGCGAGATCAAACTCAGGTAATAAACCCAATCTTGAATTTCACACAAAACCCACATCAGATCTCACATTTTTGCATCACTTTAATGGCTATAACACCATCAACTTTATTAATTATATTCATATTAGTATTCACTAAATCTTATGCTCAAAACTGCCCTCAATCTAATACATCTTTAGTTAATTTTACTACTCAGTTTGTTATGGTTCAAAAACAATTAAGAGGGTCTTTTAGTATTATAAATGATTGTTCTTTTAAGGTTAGTGAGTTTGATATGCTTAGTCCTAGTGGGGATAATGTTCATTGGTGGGGTGCTTTTGGTGATGATTATGAGAATTTGACATCAGGGTTTGTTATATCTGATCATAAGTTGAATTCATCAAGTTATAAAAATGAAAGCTTTGTTGTTGATTTGAGGGAGAATGTTACATGGGATCAAGTTAAGGTTGTTTCGGTTTGGGATACGGAAATGGCGGCTGATTTCGGCCATGTTTTGTTGCCGGATTTGGGTGATGGGGGGAGTGGGAATTCGAGTCGGAATGTGAGTCATGATCAGCCGACTATGTTTGAGAATTGTAAGGTGTTGTCGGATACGTATAGGTTGAGATGGACGTTGAATGAGGAGGATAATGTGATTGATATTGGTTTAGAGGGTGCGATTGGGATTCAGAATTATATGGCTTTTGGATGGACGGAGCCGAATAGGGAACATGATCATATGCTTAAAGCTGATGTGGCGGTGACGGGTTTTGATGAAGATGGTGTGCCGTTTGCTGATGATTTTTATATTACTAAGTATAGTGAGTGTATAAAGAATGATGATGGTACGGTTGAGGGTGTATGTCCGGATACTATGTATAATGTTTCTAACCCGAATGATTTGGTTAATAATACTAGGTTAGTTTATGGTCATAGGAGAGATGGGGTGTCGTTTATTCGTTATCAGAGACCGTTGAAGTCCGTAGACAAGAAATATGATTGGGATATTGATGTTAACTCCGAAAGGGTGTGTATTTGGGCTTTAGGTTTGATTAAACCACCTGATTCCCTTCGACCTTATTACCTTCCGCAAAATCATGGAAAGACTTATGGCCATGTTCATGTTAACGTTTCCGAGAGAGTTAATGATTGTTTAGGTCCTCTTGATGCCGAGAATAAGGAAGATCAAGAAGTAGTTATTGCGGATAAGAAGGAACCGATTGTTGTTACTTCAGGTCCGAGTTTGCATTACCCGAACCCTCCAAACCCTTCAAAGGTTTTGTATATTAATAAGAAAGAATCACCTGTTTTGAGAGTTGAAAGAGGTGTCCCTGTGCAATTTTCGATACAAGCGGGTCATGATGTTGCATTCTACATTACATCCGATCCACTTGGCGGGAATGCAACATTGAGAAACGTGACTGAAATGGTTTACACCGGTGGACCAGATGCTCAAGGGGTGCAGTCGAGTCCGAAAGAGTTGACATGGGCACCAGACCGAAACACACCCGATCAAGTCTACTATCAGTCTGTTTATACCCAAAAAATGGGTTGGAAGGTTGAAGTTGTTGATGGTGGTTTGAACGATATGTATAAAAATAGTGTTCTTTTAGATGATCAGCAAGTCAATTTCTTTTGGACACTCTCGGATAAGACAATATCTATTGCAGCTCGTGGTGAGAAGAAAAGTGGGTATCTTGCAATTGGGTTTGGGTCAGAAATGGAAAACAGTTATGCGTATGTCGGATGGGTGGACGTTAATGGCACGGGTCGGGTAAACACGTATTGGATAGACGGAATGAATGCTCAAAGTCTCCACCCGACCAATGAAAACCTGACATATGTTAGATGCAGATCGGAAAACGGAGTCATCACCCTTGAATTCACCCGACCTTTGAATCCTTATTGCAACCGGAAAGAACGAATTGAGTGTAACAACATAGTCGAACCCACAACTCCTCTTAAGGTTATCTGGGCCATGGGGGCAAAATGGTCGTTAGACCATTTAACTCAAAGCAACATGCACTCTGTAAAAAGCAATAAACCTGTTCGAGTTTCTCTTATTCGTGGTTCAGCCGAGGCTGAGGAGGATTTGAGACCTGTATTAGCTGTTCACGGGTTTATGATGTTTCTAGCTTGGGGTATGTTACTTCCTGGGGGAATTCTAGCTGCCCGATACACAAAACATCTGACGGGTGAAGTATGGTTCAAGATTCATGTCTACTCACAATACTCGGGTTTAGCAATCACCTTTCTTGGGATTCTTTTTGCTGTAGCAGAGCTTCGAGGGTTTCATATCGGCTCGGTACATGTCAAATTTGGAGTCTTGACTATACTTATGGGTTGCATACAACCCATAAACGCATACTTCAGACCTAAAAAACCTGCAAATGAAATCCCGTCAACCAAAAGGGTTATTTGGGAATATGTCCACACTTATGTTGGAAGATCCGCCATTTTGGTGGGGATTGCAGCTCTTATTAGTGGTATGAAGCATTTAGGAGAAAGATACAATGACGAAACTACCCCCGGATTAACATGGGCTTTGATCATTTGGGTATTATTAGGTGCCATCACGGTTTTGTATTTAGAATACTATGAACGAAAGCGTAGGCGTGAGACTATAGAAAGAAGCAGTTGGGTTTTGGGTAATGGTGAAGATGAAGATGCTGACCTTTTAACCTCAAACGGGAACCATGGAGAGAAAGAATCAGTAACATCTGAGATAATGGAAGTTCAGCTTGAACCCGTGTCAGGAGGGAGGTATACTGTTATCTAAAAGTCGGGTTTTTCTCAAGATCTGTTGAGCCGTTATTGTTTAACTTTTATTCACTTATGTTAACTGTCACGACCCAACTGCCAGTTTTGATCTTGGACGGCTTCGCGTGTGTATAAAGTGGGATTTACATGAGTTCTAGAGAGGGAAAATGACATGTTATCTAGTTGTTCTTTACACTTAATATATTTGTTACATTCATCGACATCTAAATCTCTTTACAAGCATATAGAAATGGAAAGTTTGTGTTTCTGCATTGTTTTTGAAGTATCTTGCAGGATGCCAAAAAATTTATGCTGTCAAAATCTGCTGGTCAATTTTCATAGTGTTACAGGTAACATCAAATTTCTGCCCAAATTACATAGGAATAGCAACTTCTGATCAATTCCTATCTTAAGCATATTTACTGTCACAAATGGTAGAAGTATAACATGTTAACATGGCTTTGACAAGTCTATATAAATATTTCAAAATTGTCATTAATCTTTAATGCCTAAACACTTTAGCTATTAAACTTAGTGAAAGTGTTAAATTTTGGTCATTTTACAGTGACTGATGAGTAAAAGAATTCCAAGTTTAATTAAACTAGACGAGTACCCGTGCATAGGGCTGAGCATCGGGCGAAAACCGGACCGGACCGACCAAGACCGGACCGGACCGAGGACCGAGAACCGGAAAAACCATAGACCGAGACCGGACCGAATATGGTCGGTCCGGTCTCGGTCCGGTCCGGTCGGTCTTCGGTCGGTCCGGTCCAATTAGGCAAGTTTTTTCGGGTTTTTGGTCGGTCCGGACCGGACCGACCGGACCGGACTGACCGGACCGAGGACCGAATTTGGCAAAAAGCTTAGACCGAGGACCGGACCGAATGTGGTCGGTCTCGGTCCGGTCGGTTTTGTCGGTCGGTCCGGTCCATCCGGTCCGTTTGCTCAGCCCTACCCGTGCATAACAACGAGATTTTATAGGGACAAATAGTTTATTGATAAAAAAAAGTTTATAGGTTATAAATGAAAAATAATAAAAGTTTGAAGATTTGGGAATTAAACATAATGTTTTGAAACCCGGTTCGACCCGGGTGGTTCAACCGGTTGAACCGTTCCGGTCGAAAAATTGGTCAATTTAAACCGGGTCAACTTGCTAGGTTGGGTCGAAAACAGGTCAAATTAAACCGGTTCAACTCGGTTTGTGATTTATATTAATTGTTTTAATTGGTTATACTCCGTATTTGTACAATGTGAATAAATCATTGTACTTCTAAGTAATGGGGTGTTTTAATAAGAGTATTAATTACTTTTCATAATTTTCTTTAATAAAATTTTTTAACATTTCACATTACTTGACTTTTTACTTTTCCACTTTGACCATTTTTCATTTATATATAGATTATATATGGTATAGATCTAGATTAGAACTGGTTAACGAACAAAGATCAATGTGTATCACTGAGATAATGTTGCTATTTTATAAAAGGGAATTAAAAGTACCACTACTCTACTACAAACATTAGGTTCCAAACTAGTTTTGTTACACGAGTTCCTCAAAGGACAAAATACTAGAGTCTCTGTAAACCTCATACAACACTACAGATGTGGTGGGCCTTTTCGAAGTTCACAAACCTATATATTGGAGCCTAGATAGACATGCTTGTCGTGGTTATCTTGTTTTAACTGAACATAAACATGTAAAAGTGAGAATAATAAAATTTTGTTTTGAAGATTTATCTCAATTATTAGTTTATGACTGCTACATGCAATTTCCTGGACCTATATTTATAGTTCAAAAAAAAAAAAAAAAAAAAAAAAAAAAAAAAAATCTATTTAGTATTTATAAGTAACAATGCAGTTTGTTGCTAAGATACCATCTCGCTGCAAAAAAAAAAAAAAAAAAAAAAAAAAGATTGTTAAGGTTCCGCTTATCGAATGAATAGTTGGTCCAATGGCTAATGGTGGAGCTGTTAAGCATTCGACCCAAAATACCAGAGTTTGAAATCATGTTTTCACTTTTTGTTTTTTTAAGTTTCAGTGAACTACCAAATAGCGCCTTTACACAATGAATTTTCTTAAGTAACAAAACAACCCATGTGCTTATATTATAAATTTGAGACATGTATATTATAATATTTTATTTATATATTAAAATGGTATGTTTTGAGATCCGCCGCAACACGAGGACTCAAATTCCTTGTTTACATACATAGTTGAGCACAGTAGAAAGATAATTAAGTTAACCATGCTTGTGAAGCTTTACTTGAAATAGTCCAATCCAAATCTTGACCTAGGGCCCAAAAGAAATACCCGCCTAATAACTGATCCCGTGCATACTGAAAACCTTGGATTCAATCGATCTAACATCATCATACGAGATCCACGAATCTCTTGCATACGAATAAAAGGAAATCCTTGTGGTGTCAAACACAATTGTTGCATTGTTCTCTGTATTAAAATCTACGACTTGCGAGTAGACTAATGTGCCATTTCCAGGGCCTGTACCGACGGTAGGGGCTCCGACTGTGTTGACGTTTGGTTCCTGGAGCGACCATGTTCGCCCATAGAGTGGTAGCCCCATGACAATCTGTTTCGGAGGCACTCCTGCTTGTATCCAAGACTTAATGCCGAAATCTGTGTTAAGATCACTGTTTGGGTCATATAATGCAGAATGCAACCCAGTGAAGTTTTCCCAGTTGCCATGATAATCATAACACATTGGACTAGCTAATCCAGTCAAGGCATTGCCTTATTTCTTGGATTGGGTATGATCGAGGTTCACCATCGTAAGGCATTCTAGAGGCATAATAGACGGCTGAAGTCAATATCAGGCGGGTATTTCCGGTCACTTTAGCCTTATTTTCAAGTGCCTCGCGCCATTCCTTAAACAACATACCTAAGTTCGACATATCCAACTTACTTGACGGATATTCCCAGTCAAGGTCAATCCCATCAAAGTAGTAATCTCGAGCTACCTTGATAGTAGAATTAATGAAACTTGTACGAGAGTTCTCTTGACTAGCCATTTGAGAGAAGATGTCTGACAAATTAGCACCTCCACCACCCCCAATGGCTAACAACGTCTTAGCAGGAGGATTCCATCTACTCGATGAATTTGCAAACTCAAGAAGCTTCTCTACATCAAGTTCTGTGATGTTGAGTGCATAAGTTGTAGGAGACGGAAGAACAAACGCATAGTAAAGGTGAGAGAAGTACGACGTGTCGATGGAGGAAGCTGGAAATCAAAATAATGAATTCCAATATGCAGCCCTAACGCCTTGATCTTGAAGCAGCCCCTCATTTAACGAGGCTACCAAAATTTGAGGTTTGGACGCCACTGAAAAAGAGGATGTGTCACCATGATTAAAGAGGTAATACAGTATAGTAATAAAAAAGAGGAATGTGATTCTTTGGCTAGCCATTGTTAACTTATCTCTTGATTTTGACGAATGAGATCCATTTATAGACTTAGTAATGCCGTAAAGATATTTGTCTCCTTAGTTATGAGCATTGTTTCCGGTCGTAGAATAACGTGTGGAAAAAATATCAATGAGGTTGATAATTTGAGCATTGTGTAGGTTCACCCTTTTAAGAATCTTCAACAACCATTTACAATTCGACTTATGACCCCTTTACTTTCTTTTTAATGTTAATTGTAATCGTAGTTTTTAATCAGTGATGTACTTTATAGACCCATTAGGTTGTTAATTATATAAGTTACTTTTTTTTTTTTTTTTTTTTTTTTTTTTTTTTTTTTTTTTCCCTCAAGAAGTACTTTAAACCATTAGTTCCATTCTCGTAATCAAACTCATAATTCAAAATTTCCCATGTTACATTTTTCTAATGGAAATGGACTATAGCCGTCTATACGCTATAGGGTTGTTACTGAGTCAAGCACACTAAAGCTCGGAACTGCTTCAAACAACACTACCAACACAAAAGGTAAAATGCCAACATACATGACAATGTGAATGGAAGCTACTAAGTACTTCAAACCAAACAACTAGCACAAAAAGAATTCCAAGTTTAATTAAATTAGAACCGGTTATATAGTAGAGAGCAATGTGTTCACTGAGATAATGTTGCTATTTTATAAAAGTACCACTTACTACAAACAGTAGTTCCAAGCTAGTTTGGTTGCACAAGTTCGTCACAGGACACCAAATTGAGTCTGTTAACCTCATACAACGCTACAGATGTGGCGGGCCTTATCCAAGTTCACAAACCTATTTATTGGAAACTAGATATTCATGGCTGTCCTAGTTATCTTGTATTAACAACTTAAACATGTAACTGGGAATAATAAAAAGTTTGGTTTAAAGATTTTTCTCAATTATGACTGCTATATTATCTTGGACTTGCCTATTTACAGTATTAATAAGTAACAATGCAGTTTGTTGCTAAGGTTCTGCTTATCGGATGAATGGTTGGTCCAATGGCTAAAGGTGGAGCTGTTAAGCATTCGACCCAAAATACCAGAGTTTGAAATCATGTTTTCACCTTTTGCTTTTTTGAATTTGAGTGAACTACCAAATAGCTTTTACACAATGAATTTTCTTTAAGTGACAAAACAACCCATGTGCTTAAATACATACTCAATTATATTACGGAGTATTTATTATTTATATATTAAAAGAGTATGTTTTGAGACCCGCCGCAAGGAGGACTCAAATTCCTTGTATACATACATATTTGAGTACAGTAGGAAGATAATTAAGTTAACCATGCTTGTGAAGCTTTACTTGAAATAGTCCAATCCAAATCTTGACCTATGGCCCAAAAGAAATACCCGCCTAACAACTGATCCCGTGCATACTGAACCTTGGATTTAATCGATCTAACATCGTCATACGAGATCCACGAATCTCCTGCATACGAGTAAAAGGAAATCCTTCTGTTATCAAACACAATTGTTGCATTGTTCTTCCTGTTAAAATCGACGACTTTAGAGTAGACTAATATTCCACTTCCAGGGCCCGTGCCGGTGGTTGGGGCACCGACTGTGTTGACCTTTGGATCCTGGAGCGACCATGTTGGCCCATAGAGTGGTAGCCCCATGACGATCTGTTTCGGAGGCACTCCTGCTTTAATCCATGACCTAATGCCGAAATCTGTATTAAGATTAGAGTTTGGGTCATATAATGCAGAATGCAACCCAGTGAACTTTTCCCAGTCACCATGATAATCATAACACATCGGACTAATCCAGTCAACATATTGCCTTATTTCTTGGATTGGGTATGATCGAGGTTCACCATTGTAAGGCATTCTAGAGGCATAAACATAATAGACGGCTGAAGTCAATATCAGGCGGGGATTTCTGGTCACTTTAGCCTCATTTTCAAGCGCCTGGCGCCATTCCTTAAACAACATACCTAAGTTCGAGATATCCAGCTTACTTGACGGAGATTCCCAGTCAAGGTCAATCCCATCAAAGTTGTAATCTCGAGCTACCTTGATAGTAGACCTAATGAAACTAGCACGAGAGTATTTGTGACTAGCCATCTTAGAGAAGATATCTGACAATTTAGGACCTCCACCACCCCCAATGGCTAACAACGTCTTAGCAGGAGGATTCCATCTACTCGATGAATTTGCAAACTCAAGAAGCTTCGTGACAGCTTTGTCCTCTGCTACTATTGTTTATTGTGATAATGTGAGTGCCGTGTACTTGTCCTCTAATCCTGTTCAGCATCAGCGGACGAAGCACATTGAGATTGATATTCATTTTGTTCGTGAATTGGTTGCTACTGGTCAAGTTCGAGTTCTACATGTTCCTTCTCGGTTTCAGTATGCTGATATTTTTACCAAGGGTTTACCGTCTGCCTTGTTTGCTGAGTTTCGTGACAGCTTGAGTGTTCGGTCTCCTCCCGCTCAAACTGCGGGGGAGTGTTAGACGATGAGTATTGGGTATTTAGGCCCGTTGGCCCATATTGTATCTTATTTATTCATTCACATGTACCAAACTTATTCATTCAATACATACGGTTCTATTATTCTACATAATGTTGAGTGCATAAGTTGTAGGAGACGGAAGAACAAACGCATAGTAAATGTGAGAGAAGTAAGATGTGTCAATTGAAGAAGCAGGATATCCAGTGAATGAAGGCCAATATGCTCCCCTAACGCCTTGATACTGTAGCAGCACTTCATTTGTTGAGGATACCAAAATGTTAGGTTTCGACGCTACTGCAAAAGAGACTGTCTCGCCATGATTAAAGAGGTAATACAGTATAGAAATAAAGAAGAATGTGATTCTTGGGCTAGCCATGCCCATTGCTAACTTATCTCTTGATTTTGACGGATGAAAACATGTATCTATCCATTTATAGGCTTAGTATATTTAGTAATGGTGTAAAGATATTTTGTCTCCTTAGTTATGAGCAGTGTTTCCGGCCGTAGAACAACGTGTGGAAAAAATGTCATTGAGGTTGTCAATTTGCATTGTGGAGGTTCCACCATTTAAGAATCTTCCACAACCATTTACAATTAGACATACGACCCCTCTACTTTCTTTTAATGTTAATTGTACTAGTAGTTTTAATCAGTGATCTACTTTAGACCCATTAGGTGTACAAGTTACTCGTATTTTCAAGATGTCCTTTAAAGTGTTACAAATATCATACATAAACTTCAAAAATTACCAACATCGTATATGTACCTTCAAAATTCGTTCCAATGTCATTACCAATTATTATTTTAATCTTTATTTTCTATATGTACATGACACGATATGACGTGATTCGAACAATAACCTTTTCTGCAAATTAAACTCTTGTGCAGTTTGATTTCCACCAATTTGTAGACAATTTGATCATAATTTGATTATATGGTGTTAACTAATACAATGACAAATTTTATGACATCAACATTTTATGTTGTTGCTTATACTATTACCAAACTGTTGTTTCTTATCCATTACCCATCGCGACTTATGTTCCTACTTAAATTATTAACAACGCAGTGACTAACTGCACATTTAGGCTCTTCTTAATCATTTGTAATAAGTATTACTTTGGACTAAAAACACTTACTCCGTATATTACAAACTTCCATTACATTCAAATAAAAAACACAATTCCATTAGCACATGAGATAGCGATTTACGGAATCTAGCTAATTACTTGATATACAAACCAAAATCTAACGTGAGAGTGAATGACGTGGTGTTGATGTAAAATCCCACTAGTGAATCTTACTTCGGTAAATGTCCTTTGAATGAACTCCTCCGGGTATTTGTTGCTTCCTACACACAAGAAACATGTACGTTAGACTCGCTTTGGGTTTTATCCCAAAACCAACCTTCGACGTGAGAGTAAGAATATGTTAATACGAAGGGTAAGATAACAAATGAGAGTGAATGTAGTAAGTGTGTGTTAGTTGAAATCATAAATGAGGTGAAGGTATTTATACTACTCACACCTCGTTACCTGTAACATAATCTAGTTGGTAGCTGTCAGGTCACATGCGGACACTATCCCGGGAAATCCGGGTTGGCGGCGTGACGACGGTCCATGCGATTGTCCATAGGATAAAGCAGGGTTCTTAGATAAAAGACTATACCTTGCGTGCTCTTCGGTTATTCTCTTCGGCAAGGTATCCGGAGGTAGACGGCTTACTCTGGAAGACACGTATCCGGAAGGCACATTATTCTCGAAGATACGTGTGCAAAAAAAAAAAAAAAAAAAAAAAAAAAAGGCATTACTCGGAATACCCTTATATATATACTTTATTATACTTCTAAATAAATTTGAGACATATATGAGAAAAGTTATTTTGGATAACAAACATTCCTTGCATACGGAGGAACTCATTCTCATCCATTTAAAAAGAAAATCATTAATTGTGATTGAAAGCATTTTAGCATTTCATTTATTTTTTATAATTTAGATATCTCATGCCCGGTCGACAATTTTTTTTTTTTTTTTTTTTTTTTTTTTTTTTACGTCTATTTTTTCCTTTTTTCTTCGTTGTTGAAAATAGCATAAGACATTACATGTGATTAAACACTAATTTGAATATTCTAAAAATTACATGTGATTAAACACTAATTTGAATATTCTAAAAATCACATGTGATTTTATAGATTATAGTATTTCAGTTTTGAAAATCACATGTGATTGAGACCAGGCGTGAGAAAAATCACATGTGATTGAGATATGTGTTAGAAAAATCACATATGATTTTACTAAAATTTGGTGTTTAATCATATATGAAAACATGCAAGTTTCAATAACGAGGAAAAAAGAAAAACAAAGACGAAAAAACGGAAAAAAAAGGTTTGTCGAAAGTATCTAAAAGTACATGTCTATTAAAAGATAATTAAATACTTGTTGTGATGGTATTTTTTTTCACTTAATGATTAACGATTTAAAATATGTTAATATTTGAGAAAAAAAGAAAAGAATCATTTATTAGATCAAATAAAAATAAAAAGTATTGGTCATATAATATACTAGTTATAATGCCCGCGCACGCGCGAGTTTTTAAAATTTTTTTAATCATATATTTTTATTTATTAAAAAACAAATAATTTAATCTTTGTTTTGTTTGATTTATGATGTTTAATTATAGTTTTTTATTATTAAAGATAATTATTTAAAACTTTTAATCCTATTATTAATTGCATCTTATTTATATTTTTTGTATTTATCTTCTACTTGTGTTATGGATAAATATAAAATGTTACCTAATGAGAAAATAATATTTTTTAAATAAAATTATTACTAAATAGAAGAAAATTCAAATGCATACTCTTATTTTGATGCATACCAACGGACAAATTCCTACCATCCATCTAATTTGATCTAATAGTGGGGATTAACATAAGATTTAATATGCAACCTAAGTCCATGTTTTTTTTTCTTGTCTTTTTCTTTTTCTTTTTATTCACTTGTTTTTTACTTTTTTTTTCTTTTTTTTCCTTGTTATCTTTTTTTTTCCTATTCACGCTTTTTTTTCCTAGTCTCTCATTTTCTATTCACGTTTTTTTTTCAAACTTTTTTTTTAATAAACATCTTTTTATTCACTTTTTTCTTTTTAAAAAAAATCACGTTTTTTTAATTCACGTGTATTTTTTTTTTAAAAATTCACGTTTTTTTCACTTTTTTACGTTTTTGTACGTTTTCATCCGTTTTTATCCGTTGTCATACGTTTATACATGTTTTCGTCCGTTTTCAGACGTTTTAATACGTTTTCTTTTGTTTTCGTCCATTTTTCATATATTTTCATCTGTTTTTAGACGTGTTTTTACGCTTTCATATGTTTTTGTCCGTTTCATACTTATTCATCCGTTTTCTTGTGTTTTCGTTTGTTTTCATTTGTTTTCATCCGTTTTCTTTCATTTTCGTCCTATTTTTCATACGATTTCTTCCTTTTTCATACGTATTTTTATGCTTTCATACGTTTTCATACATATTCTTTTGTTTTTTTACACTTCATCGTTTTCATTCGTTTTCGTCTATTTTTCAATGTATTAGGCCATTCTCAGACATTTTCATATGTTTTAGAATATCACAAGTGATATTCAGAATATCACTTGGGTGATATTCTGAATATCACAAGGGATATTCTGAATATCACAAGTGATTTTCTGAATATCACATGTGATATTTTGTGATTTTCTGAATATCACAAGTGATATTCTAAGTACCACAAATGATATTCTGAATATCATAAGTGATATTCTGAATATCAATTGTGATATTCTGAGTACCACAATTTTCTGTTTACTTATGTTTTCGTTCGTTTTCATACGCTTTCGTCCATTTTCATATGTTTTTGTCTATTTTCATATATGTTTTTACGCTTTCATACGTTTTTGTACGTTTTCATACGTATTCGCCCGTTTTCTTATGTTTTCGTACGTTTTCTTATGTTTTTGAATATGACAAGTGATATTCAAAATATCACTTGTGATTTTCTGAATATCACTTGTGATTTTCTTATGTTTTCGTCCGTTTTCATAAGTAATCGTCTGATGCGTGGAATTGCACCCTCGCAAAAGGTTTTACATCTCAAGGGATCTTGAGAAGCTTGCAATCCCCACCATGCAGTGTACATGTTCGTTGTAGTATAGTATAGTGACAAGTACCGAGGGATTGATCGTTCAACTCTAGGAATAGTGTTCGCTAGGGTTAAAATTCTACTAAACTAGGTCAAGGGGTGAGGGATGATTCTTTTTGTATTTTTATATTTTAAGGAAAGCAAGTAAAATCTCGGGTTTTGAAGGAGTGAGCGGAATTAGTTGCTAGTCAACTAACCCAATTAACTAAAGATGAAATCAAAATAAAATAAAATAAACTTAAACTAAATTATGGTGTAAACAATAATGAGAGAAAGTGTGTTTACTTAGATTTCATTACTCCATAGATATCTTTTACCGGTAGATTAGCTTGTTACAATTGCATGGATGACGGGTTATACTCCTTAATACTAGTCGTATGGCCATGTACGATCTTCCCTAACTCTATAGGCTTCAACCTCAATGATATGTCGAGCCGACTAAAAGCTCCTAACATGGTATCCCTGGAAGTTACCTATGCATTAAATATAACCAATTAATCATAGTACACTTCCGATCATGTTTCTTAAGACGTTCAAGCAAGTTACCATTTGGAAGTCTGCCAGTTTTCTTAAGCCTAACATCAAATTCATTCATCCACAACAATTATAAACAAACCATCAACCAATAATTAACATCTAGGTTTCATTACATCTAAGCAACACACGAAAGAAACCTAGCCTAACATGTTAAAGAGAAAACAAGCGTAAGATATAATCAAACAACACATAGACATATTGAATGATTTGGTAAAGTACTTATCTTCAATTGAACATGGAAGAAAAAAATAGTTGAAACCCTTCAAATAGCTGGAAAATTCGTCTAGGGTTTTATTCCCTTAAAGTTGCACACAATGAATGAAAACTAAAAAAACTATATATAGATTTTGTAATCTGACGGCGTCAAGAGTTAAGTTTGACGCCGTCAACTCGCTGCCAAATTAAACTCGTATTGCCTAGATCCACTTCTGACGCCGTCACTCTATACGGGTTCTAGGCCGTCACTTTTTATGATAACTCGATAGCCTTGGAATTTTTGTACATGACGCCGTAAGACCCCCTTCACAAAACATTCTGCGCGCGTCACATGTATTTGATTTATCCACCCTTTTGTTAACTCATGACGCCGTCACTAACACCTTGTGACGCCGTCAAAGGCAATTTCCAGCATGCTTTTGAGACTTTGTCGTTTTCTGCACTTTTTCGCTCTAAAAACGTCCAAAAATGCTTCTTTTTGTAAAATTCCTCTCAAAAGTACCTAAAATGACAAAAGGAACGACTTAGGGCAATATTTGATCAAATAAACTCGACTTTGGCCTTAAATGACCCCTCAAAAGCGGTACACTTTTCACTTCATCAAATACCCTTACACTTGATATTTGTTTGTCCTCAAGCAAATGCGCTTTTATTCTAATCAAAATACAAGTTAGGAGTCATCTAACACTAATATAAAAGTAATTACAACAAATAATCGTTCCACTTCAACCAAAAACAAGCACGGAAATTATATACTAGCACCTCACAAATAGTGTTTAGATACTCACATCTCTCGGGTGTAATAAAGTACATATCACAATAAGAAAATAGAAAACATCTCTCACTACCTGTCATAGCAAATAGATTACAATAGGCTTGGGAAAGGATAAAACCTCCACCACTTGGCATAAGCACCTAGGATAAACTATCAAAGAGGTCTTTTAAAGGGTTATAACGTTAGGTGTAGGGATAGGATAAACACGTTTTTGTTGGATAAAGGCAATATTTACTGGTGGTGAGTTAATCATCTTGGTTAATTATATATACAATGTGGCGTTGCTACGCCAAGACTCGACTCGACTTAAACTAATAAATCAAAAACTTAAAATAAGCATAAAGGAAACGGGATGGTAGTCCGTATGTTTTTTCTCTTTTTCTTTTTCTATTTTTTTTTTCTTTTTCTTGATTTTTCATTTTTCTTTATTGCATACACTCTTACCCTACCATCCAAAATAATACATCATAGGGGATTTGCATTCCCCTTACACTTAAACTTTTACATACTTTACAATCGACTATTCTAATGACTCGAATCAAGATAATCAAAACACTTGGAGTACTTTTTAAGATTAACGCACATATGGGGGTAATATATGATGTTCTTCCCCATTACTCCATAAGACAAGTACTTTACCCATGAGTCTCAATCGTCCCAAAACAATATGTACAAGATATGACTCGACTTAGCAACCATGTAATCAATTAGACAATTAACTAAGGGTTTAAACAAATAACAATAATGCACTAAAGATGAGTGCATACACAGAAGGCTAAGGCAATTTGGTTGCACATTTGGGGTGGATTGTAAACAAATTCTTCCTTTAAGTATAATGCTTAAAGTTAGAAATGAAAAGATAGGCTCAGAGGAGTGTACTAGGGGTATCGTGTGCTAAAATGAGAACAACGCAAAGGTGTGGGAAAAATTAATTGACTTTGTTAGTCAAGTTAATTGACTTAAATGGCCAATTAATTATAATACGGGTTTAACACAAGGGTGATACTAATGCCTCTTATCATGTAGTAAATCCTAACTACACGAATGTAGTCTCACTAGCGGTCTCGAGATGCATCACTAACGCAAGTTCTATAATCTAAGTACTACCGGTACACTCATAAGCACTAATAATGAATGCTTTTTCCTAACAAATCTAAAGGCGAACCTCACATATTTGGGTGGAAAATTTTTTTGAGTGGTACGGTTTTTTGTGCTAGTCATACAACTCCTATCAATGAGACGCTCATTAAGGCTAAAGCTTCACTCCTAAATGTTGTAAGGAATTTTAAATTTTGCGCTTAAATTGCCCTATCAAGTATTTCTCTTAGTTTTATTACACACCTACTATTGAACAAACAAACTCAAGCGTAATTGTATTCTCTAAGGTATCATCATTTACCCTTCCCTTACACTTAATCTGAACATTGTCCCCAATGTTCAATAAAAGGATGTAAAAGTAAATAAGGTAAAAGAATGAAAACAAATACTCTCTTGATTCGTTCAAATGTTGATAAATCATTAACATGGCTAAATCCTCCTCCAAGAAAATATTCGTTGAAAGCTTCCCTTCTGAAATAATAAATCATCTCTTGTCCAATATTACCTGTTAAACCTGGGAAAAAAATCATGGCAACCTCGCGTAAAATCGGCGGCAATCTATATATATAAGGATATAATGCTTGTGGAGTGAATCTTTGCAGATTTTCTGGAATTTATAAAACTAAAGAATTAACAAAAACTTTAAGACTCCGTTAGAAAAACAAAACTTGTAAAATTTCCAGAATTTTACACCTGACGCCGTCAGGTGTTAATCCTGACATCGTCAGAGTGTTCTGACAGAAATCTCATGTTAAGTTTCCGGAAAATTTCTGGAAAAACTTATGCCTTAATCCCTGGAATTTCCTGCAAAACATCATTATGAATTGATACAAGCATTTGACTCAAACAAATACTAATATACATGTTCATTTAATATTGTTGTGGTTCCTATTCAATTTCGTTCTTATAAACAAATTTAGATTTCCATTACACTTATCTTTTGCGAAATGCCTTTTATGAAGTTAAGACAAACAGCAAAGTAAAGTATTTTCACAATTTAATATGAAACATGATCCACAAACAATAAAAATAAAGCATGCATACGGAAACAAATAAAATCAAACAAACAAACAATCAAACAAAACAAAATAAATAAAACATGGGTTGCCTCCCAAGAAGCGCTTTTCTTTATTTACAAGTCTTGTAGCTAGACTCAAAGTCATGGGTTATTACGTGACCTCGTTATCGGTTCCTGTTCCTAGGTCATCCTCGATCTTGGTTTTGTATTCCGGACCTAGTTGCAAGCATTCCTTGTAAAAACCAAATATCTTATTCATAACATAGTCTACTCCTCACGTCTATCCTCATCACTGCTATAGTAGACTGCTTGCTTGTGTTCCTTTTCGATGTTTGATGGAAGATGAAATTGTTCAATCTTATAAGGCATTTGGTAAGCTATCTCATCGTTCTCATCTTTAAACCTAACTATCCCTAGAGACGGGTCATAACTCATCTTAGAAGCCTCAACAAATGGCTTTCCGAACACTACTTGACTTAGGCAACCATCTATTATCGGACGAATATCCTCCACAATCACAAAATCGGTAACATAAGTGAAATTTCCTACAAAGACGTGCAATCCTTTCACTCTTCCCACAGAGTTACTCATCCAACTCATGTTGGGCATCATCCTGTATCCAAGTTGCTTTTTTATTACCCAATTGTAGTGGGTCCTAGTCATAATATTTATGGGAGATCTAAGATCGATGTAGGCTTTCCATACACGCATATGCCCAATGTTGCATGGTATGTTGATGTTAGAGGGATCACCCGCTTTTATGATTGGTGAACCAAGGACGTATGGTGTCTCAGGGTCATCGAATAGATCCTTATGGTATTCCCGTTCTTCCTTGGTGGGTAACTTATCAAAGTATTCCTCTACATTTTCTACTTCCTCTACTTCCTCTTCCTTTTTCTCTATAACTTCCTTAATCTCATCCGTATCACTTTCTTCCTTATTATTATCAACTGGCTTAATAGTAACTATATTGACATAGTGGACGTGTTTAAATGATGAGGGGTCCTTAATTTGGGTTCCGCTACTAGTGTCCCTAGTGTCCTTCTTTGGTGTAGTTAGCACTTGGTTGTTGAGAGCTTTCAACAAGTTGTCAATTTTATTGGTCATCTCCGCTTGTTGTTGATTGAATTCGGATTTAAACTTAGCTATGCGGGCCTCTTGAGATGCCATAAATTTGGACATCAATCCTTTAAGATTATTGGTACTACCATAGTTGTTGGAAGGATTGTTGTTGAAAGTACGGTTAGAGGGTGGACCGTTTGGTTGATAACGATTAGGTGGAGTGGAAGAATTGTTTTGGGGCAGGTTTTGATTTTGTTTCCACCTAAGGTTCGGGTGATTTTTCCAAGAGGGGTTGTATGAATCACCGTAAGGGTTTTGCTCGGGTTTGAAAGTGTACCACTTGTCTCCCGCTCTGTCGGTACGCAAGGATGCGTAATCCGCGAAAGCTTGTTCGGGGAGTTCCATGGAATCACGAGTGTCGTGGGGACTACTACACAATTCGCACGAAGAAGTGATTTTGTTCACTTGGCTTGAAGGTTTAGGAGCTTCGTAGGATTTCATGAGAAACTTGACTTAGTCTTCAAGTTCCATGACCCTACGGTCGGTTGTGCTTGAATTGTTCGAAGGCAAAGATATTGCCTTGACCGTTTTGTTCAAATCACGGGGATCATTCCAACTTTCTTTGTCATAGAGAGTAAGATCTTCTATGAGTTCCCATGATTCTTCCACGAGTTCCCATGATTCTTCCACACTTAGATCACGAAGCTTGCCACCGGCCGATTGGTCAATGGTTCGCCTTGTGGAGAGATCGATATGGTCATAAAAAATTTGGACTTGGAGACAAAGATCTATGCCATGATGAGGGACTTTTTGGAGTAAGTCCTTGAAACGAGTCCATGCTTCATAGAGAGTTTCACCTTGACGTTCTTGGAACATCAAGATATAATTTCTAAGCTTGGTAGTTCTCCCCGGTGGGAAAAATTGAGCAAGGAAACGAGTTGTGAGATCATCCCAAGAGGTGATGGATCCCGTGGGTAAACGCTCAATCCATTGACAAGCTTGGTCACGCAGAGAGAATTGGAAGAGACGCAATCGGGTCGTCTCTCAAGTTTCAACATCAAGGTCTATGGAATCTACGATTTTAAGGAAATCATTGAGATGTTGATTAGGATCTTCGGAACGAAGTCCATGGAATGCACATCCGCTTTGCACCAACCGGATGGTGTCGGATCGCAAGGGAGACACATTGGCTCCTTGAGTGAGCTCAATGGTGTTTCGATAGCCTTGGTGGCTATGATGGGAGTACTCTCCTAAGGTTCGGGGTCTAGGAGGTTGGTTTGCTAGTGGTGGGTTTATGGGATCAAAGAGATTACCACCTTTCATGATGGCGGATGGCAAAGGTTACGAATAAAGGAACGAAGAAATAAGATAGACTAAAGAAAACTGTAAAAATAAAATAAAAATCTTACTAGAAAGGAATCTAGCAAGGAGACCTAATAAAAAGAAATTCTAACCTAGACAATAACTATTCCCCGGGCTGCGGCGCCAAAAACTTTATGCTTGGAATTGCACCCTCGCAAAAGGTTTTACCTCTCAAGGGATCTTGAGAAGCTTGCAATCCCCACCAGGCAGTGTACCTGTTCGTTGTAGTATAGTATAGTGACAAGTATCGGGGGATTGATCGTTCAACTCTAGGAATAGTGTTCGCTAGGGTTAAAATTCTACTAAACTAGGTCTAGGGGTGAGAGATGATTCTTTTTGTATTTTTATATTTTAACGAAAGCAAGTAAAATCTCGGGTTTTGAAGGAGTGGGAGGAATTAGTTGCTAGTCAACT
Source organism: Artemisia argyi (assembly GCA_030686995.1). Classification (NCBI taxonomy): domain Eukaryota; kingdom Viridiplantae; phylum Streptophyta; class Magnoliopsida; order Asterales; family Asteraceae; genus Artemisia; species Artemisia argyi. The sequence continues at coordinate 71,872,925 of CM060703.1, forward strand.
AACCCAATTAACTAAAGATGCAATCAAAATAAAATAAAATAAACTTAAACTAAATTATGGTGTAAAAAATAATGAGAGAAATTGTGTTTACTTAGATTTCATTACTCCATAGATATCTTTTACCGGTCGATTAGCTTGTTACAATTGCATGGATGACGGGTTATATTCCTTAATACAAGTCGTAGGGCCGTGTACGATCTTCCCTAACTCTATAGGCTTCAACCTCAATCCTATGTTGAGCCGACTAAAAGCTCCTAATATGGTATCCCTGGAAGTTACCTATGCATTAAATATAACCAATTAATCGTAGTACACCTCCGATCATGTTTCTTAAGACGTTCAACCAAGTTACCAATTGGAAGTCTGCCAGTTTTGTTAATACAAATATCGCCTAAAACGTTATTTATATTTTACGATCTTTGCTAAGTTTTGTTAACGACAAAGTGTAAACTTTAGTTTTTAGTAAAACATGATTATAGTTTAAGTCTTGCATACATTCACATTTTCATATAAAACATTACATTTACTTATTTCTTAATATAGTATATGTTACATCACATCATGCATTTATGGAAAGCTTCTTACACAATTGTATGTTTGACTCTCCATAAGACTTCTTATACAATTGTGTGTTTGACTCTCCATAAGACTTCTTACACAATTGTGTGTTTGACTAGAAATATCTTGATGTGACATTGCTTGATATGGAAAGAGTTCTTGCATGTTTTCCTGTCCCTTGCGATAAATGCATTGCTTGATTACGAGTCAAGATAATTTGTTATGTATGAACTTTGGTAATTTATACTCATTTGTATCTTGTGTAGAAGTGATCGGTTAGTATTTTAGGCCTCAAAATACATAGTGAGTTGGGAGTTGTTGTACCCTTGTAAAAGAACTATCGGGAGTGGTTGTACCCTTGTAAAAGAACTCGACATCTAGCTTAGTGTCGGAAATAGTGGATAGGTGACGTTAGGTTGGTTCTACCTTGAACTAGGACCCGGTATCTAGCTTTGTACCGGATAAAGTGTAAGCAACGATTGTAAAGGTTTCTCCACCCATGAAAGGAGCTTGTTGACTAGTGCTTGAAACTCTCGAGTTGGAAAATCGGGGCGTGGATGTAGGGCAAGGAAAAAGAGTCCTTGTAGCCGAACCACGATAAAAAATTGTGTTGTGGTTTGATCGTTTCTTTCTTTATCTTTGCATATTACATATTGTCTTTATTTAGAATCGTTAATTACACGTAAAGCTTTTCAAAGATTAACAAGTATTTTGAGTTTATATCTTTGATCAAACGTAAAGCTTTTCAAAGATTAACAAGTAATTTGAGTTTATATCTTTGATCAAACGTAAAGTTTTTTAAAGATAATTAAGTTAAAAAGCGGTAAATTATTCAATCCCCCTTCTAGTTTTCCACAATTGGCGTCAGTAGCTACGTTACTCAAGATCTTTAAAATATATTGTATTTTAAAACTTGGATCGATCCATGGATTTTGAAAATCTCAAAGAAGGGCAACCTATTCAAAAGCCACCGCTATTTGAAAAAGAAAACTTCCTTGAATGGAAAAGTAAATTTGAAAACTATGTGAAATCAATTGATCAAGATCTTTGGCATATTATTTCTACTGGTGATTTCAAACCAACGAAAACAAGTTTTGAAAATCAAGATGATTATCCTAAACTTGATAAAAATACTAAAGCTAAGGTAATGATTTATAAAGCTTTACCAAGGACTGAATATGAAAGAGTGTATTTTTGTCAAACGGCTAATGATATTTGGAAAAATATGTTAAACTTTCATCAAGAAATATGTCAAGTCAAAGATGATCAATTTGATCTCACATATGAATTAGAAGTCTTAGAAAAATTAATAGATAGACATTTAGTTGAAATGAATATATGTGCTACTAGTTTAAATGTTTTAAATGAAGATGTAAGTGAAGATGATTACTTATGTCGAGCTCAAAGTGGCCTTGCTTACGATTCATGGAATGACACGGATGAAGATGAAGCCAACTATCCGGTTTGTGATTCTCAACTAGATAAAACATCAAGCAAGGTACAATTTGAAACCAAACATTTTTGTTTTGACACATTTATCCTAGAGTTTTCTAAACTAGAAAATAAGTCTAAACTTTTAAGCAACATGGACCTAAAAACTATCTTTAACAATGAACATTCAAAATCTCTTGTGAACAATCTTGAAAAAGAGATAATGTTAGAAGATAAAATGTCTAGACTTGAAAGCAATGTTGAAATTGATCTAGAATGCAAAATATGTCAAGATTACAAATATGAAATTTAAAGACAAAATGAAAAAGGAAAAATGCTTGCTAAATTTGAAGAAAGTTCAAAAGCTCTCAAAAGCTTATTGAAAAGTCAAAAGTCATTTAGAGATAAAACCGGATTAGGATTTGACTCAAATGCACCATCAACAAGTAAAACAAAACAAGTTGTGTTTGTGAAACCTAGGAGAGAATTGTAGGAGTAATTCTATCTCTATTAGGAGCTCATGATAAAAGGATAAAGATATCATATTCAATACTTTTATTCAATACTTTTACATGTTTGTCTAACCTCCTTGGATTCATAAGTATTTGAGTTTAGCTCTCTTACGAGTCAAGATAATTTGCTTAAAGATTATCTTCTTAGTGGTTCATCTATGGTGTTTAAAAGGTACACGTCTCTTCCACTTATCTTTCATTGCTTATTGTTGATTGACATTAAGTTTTGTCGTGGGTATTATTTATAGTTTTTACTCTAAGGTGTTTATGTGGTGTAAGTAACAACAAGGATTAGATCCTCGGTGATTAAAGGATTTAGACATTACATCTAGTAGGAGATATAAGGTGTTTTACCTCTTTAAACTTTCGGGAAAAGACACGAGAAAATCTTGAGTGAGTCTCACTTAATACTTGTCTACAAGTGAGTTAACTAAGAATCTCCTAAGTCATTTAACAACCAACACTTTTATGATGCTTGCAAATCTAGAAAAACTACAACATTTTATAGATGTTTGTGGTACAACATCTTTTGACATTATACCTTATATTTTCAATCGTGTCTTTAATTCAATCACTCTTTTGTTAAAGTTTCATATAAGACACACAAAGAAAAATAAATTATTTGAATACAGTAGGATGATTGAGAGAAAATGATTTATAAACATATAGGATTTGCACATCTAATTCGACCCATAGTCTTATGATGTTGTATCTCTTGGACATTTACACTTATAGTGTTTTAAGTAAATAAACATAAAGAGTCGAGGAGTCATTGAATTTAACATTCGATGAAAGACCACCTCCTTCTAAGATATCATCTTTGGTAGATGATGACTTAGTCGAAAGTCCAACTTTGATAAGACAAGTAAGTTAAGATCAATAACAAGGAAGATGAACTATTAAAAATGAAAAACAACATCTTTTCGTCTTGTGTCAAACATTGAGTCAACCAATATTGACAAGGTCATAAAAACTTGAATCATGGGTCATAGTTGTGATTAAAACAAATTTGATAAAAATAGTTTTTGGACATTAGAGTAAAGCAACAATTAAAACTAAATAGATCTTTCAAAATAGAAAATTGTGTAAATCTATGAAAGACTTTTTAATAACCTAAGTAAGCTCCAAAAGTAAGGAATAATCACTCAAAGACATTCCTAGTTATTCACAAGTTCACAATGATGAAGTCTTATATGACTTATCAAGAATGAGATTAGTGAATCCGTAGATAAAACTAAACATAGAGAAATGCTTGGAAGTTTACTTGTTCTCACAACAAATAGATCCAACATTATGTTTAGTGCTTGTCTATGTGCTCGTTTTAGAGAAGATCCTAAAACAATTCTTTCGGAAGAGCTTGTTTGAATACATCAAAAGGTACTACACAACTAGGATTATGGTATCCCAAAAGAACGGGAATAGAAACCATAGCGTATGCCAAATGGAATTATGTCGGTAATAAGTTGATAAGAAAAGCACAAGTGGTACTTGCACTTTCATACTTACTTACCCAATGATTCTCCAAAACGCTTAAGGTTTTCAAATTAGTATCGGATGGAGAAGCACGTCAACAAGCTTCACTAAAACAAGCAAACTCGCGTCAACAACATAATTCCTCTTATCAACATTTTATCCCTTCAACAAAGGAAACATTGACTTCAGCGACAACCCAATCCATTATGTTCTTAATTGACATATTGTGATCCTTCATCATCGCCTTGGTAAAAATGTTCATTGAGGAACATCTCAACCAAGAAAGTCTTATACGATAACCATATTGTCAACATTTTCATGAAAACTCTTGAATGAGAATCATTCATCTTCCTTAGACTTAGTTAAAGACTCATGAGACCTAAAGCCTTAGTTTTGAACATTAGGATAAAACCACAAAATTCAAAACAAAACCTTTTTATTTTTTCCTCTGCTGTACCCGCGGAACCCTGAGACCAAACGGGCGGAACCTTCCTTTTGGTTCCGCCTGGTCCGCCGAATCTGCAGCATGTTTTTATTTTAAGTTCAAAACCAAACACCTCTTAACTCACAACTTCAACTTACAAACAGCCATCACTCACTCACAAACACCTTACCACACGAAAATTAGGGCTCTTACTCACATCTCTTCCAATCCAATCAACTTTGTAAGTATTCTTATCATAATTGCATTTTCAATCAAAGTCTATCACTTTCATCTACATACATTAACTAGAATCTTAGGGTTGATGCATAAACTTGTTGATTCATGAAAAACCTTGGTTGTAAACTAATCATAGTTTCCATTAGTTAGGAATTGTATCCTTTTTATTTTTATCATGATTTACCAAACACACCAAGTTCATTGTCTTTTAAAAATCACTAGAACACCACCTTTCACCACATTGTTAAAACAAATGAAAAATGTCATTAAAACATCACTTGCATAATGTCTCTTGAATGCTAAAGGGAATACATAACTAATATGTATTTTCGGGTACATTCAAATGAAGCTATATTGAATTAGGAGCGTTTGGGTTATCTTTTGTTTTGTAACATAACTTGCATTACAAAAATGTTTCAAGCATCAAAATGAGTCAAGATAATCGCACCTCCACATTGTTTTCATATAGGCTTATACTTGAACATCCACATTATAAAAGTCATTAATTTAAACTTAAATTTTGTGCTTTCTAGGAATCAACATGCCTCCCGCAACATTCTCCGATCACAAGGAAACTCTTAATTACTTACCCAAACACCATAGGACCAAAGGCCTTACTAAAGATCAAGTTGAAACTTTTAAGAGTCTAGAAAAACGCTATGTTCATGAAGGAAGAACCATTGATCCATCCTTCCTAAAAGGAACATCCATTCGCCAAAACTTTGCCGCAATCAACTTTGATTGCCTCCTAGATATCGATGAGCAAATTTGTCCTAGGTTCATCTTAGAATTCTATGCAACCATAAGCCTTTTCTTCGATGACGATGGTGAGATCTCACTAACCTTTACAACCAATCAAGTACCAAATATCATACCCTTGAAAGATTTTGCAAAAATTCTTGGTGTCCCTAATATTGGTACATGTCTCTACACGGATAAGTGGTTCCTTTCTAGTCTTGATTCCATTGAGCGTTTTCATCCTTACGACACTCCTCTTGCTAATAAGGAAGAAATTTGTGAGCATCTCTTTGTTAGGACCTCAACAACTAAGAAGAATCATTCGGGAAATGAGGTAGATAAGGACCCTTTTGGAATGGAACTCAATGAGCTTAAATCACAATTTAAGAAATGGGAAGAAATTCTTAGAGCCAACGTTATAAGTTCCATAGGAAATAGAGATCATGTCAACACATGTCTTAGCTACATGCTCTATAGCATTTCCATCGGTCAACCTTTTAACTTAGCCTACTACCTAGCCAAAAGAATGGCCGACATATCCTTGGTAGGAACAACCGCTCTTCCTTATGGAATGCTTCTCACCCGCCTCTTTAGAGCAATCTCGCCCATTCCTCTTAATGATAAGGGAATGTGCCTTGATTACTCTCTCGTTCCTCACATTTTCGTCCCTCTAAGTGATAAAAGAGCCTTCAAAGTTAAGGGCAAGCGTACTCGCTCTCCTTTACCATCATCCTCATCATCTGATATAAGCGATGACGATAAACTTCCTAACTCTAAGCTACCCCCTTTAGACTACCTTCAAGAACTTCCCGTCATTAGCAATGCATCCGAAGAGTTCAAGCAAACCAAAGGAATGTTCAAGTGCTTTGGAAGGTACCTAGGAAAGCTCAAGAAGAAGATAGACTGGTTGTGAGATGTATGATTAAGGAGTGTTTGGATTATGTAGGTTTTAGAACCTTGTATGTGTTAAACTATGTGATTTGTATTGCTTTTTACTTCCATGCTTTATTATTTTTGTCGGACTATGTTTTGTATGAGTCTTTATGCATATTGATAATATTTGAGGTGTGATGCGTAGGGATTGCACCAGGCTTTACCTCTCGAGGGATCTCGAGAAGCTTACAACCCCCACCAGGCAGTGTACCTGATCGATGTAGTATAATATAATGACAAGTACCGGGGGATTGATCGTTCAGCTTGGAATAGTGTCGCTAGGATTAGAAAACCTAAAGACTAGGTCTAGAGATGAGGGATGATTCTTTTTGTATTTTTTTTATATTTTTATGAAAGCAATTAAAAATCTCGGTTTTGAAGGAGTTGGGCAGAATTAGTTGCTAATCAACTAACCCAATTACTAAGATGCAATCAAAATAAAATACTAAAAATGAAAATAAACTAAATTAAACTAGAGGTGTGAGCAATATATGGGAGAATTGTGTTTACTTAGATTTCACTACTCCCTAGATATCTTTTACAGGTTAATTACTTGTTACAGTTGCGTGGATGACGGATTGTATTCCTTAATACCATTCATGGGGTGGCGTACTTACTTCCCCAATCCTGTAAGCGCCTACTTCACTCCTATGTCGAGCAGGCTAAGAAGCTCCTAACATGGGATCACTAGAATTTGCTCATGCATTAAATACAACCAATAAAACCTAGTACACATCGGTTCATGTTTCTTAAGACGTTCAAGCATGTTACACAATGGAGATCTGCCAGTTTTCTTAAGCCTAACATTGAAATCATTCATCCAATACAACTATAAACAAGCAATCAACCTATAATTAACATCTAGGTTTCATTACATCTAAGCAAACACATGATAGATCTAGCCTAACATGTTGAAATCAAGACAAGCATAAGATATATTCAAACAACACATAGACATATTGAATGAATTGAAAGAGGACTTATCTCAATTGAACATCAAAGGTTTCAAGGGGTGAAAACCCTTGAAAATACTGTAAAAAACGACCTAGGGTTTATTAGGTTCGACCCTAGTATTCTCCACACAAGTTCCTCTCTAATGAATGAAAAATAGAAAAGTATATATAGATTCTGTGGGGTGACGGCGTCAAGAACAAACTTCTGACGCCGTCATCTCGCTGCCAAATAATTTCTCAGACTGCCTAGATCTGGGTTTGACACCATCATGTGTACTCCTTATGCAGGCCGTCACCAATAATACTCTTGACGCCCTTCTCTTGACGCCTTCAGGTTTTCGCTGGGTCGTCACGGATTTTACTCTTGATGCCATCGGGTTTTTCTTCTTGACGCTGTCAGGTACTGTTCTCAGCATGGAAAATTAAATCTTTGTCGTTTTCTTCACTTTTATGCTCCAAAAACGTCAAAAATGCTTCCTTTTCCAGAATTCACTCCCAAAGTACCTAAAATCACAAAAGGAACGATTTAGGGCAATATTTGATCAAATAAATTCAATTCCGGGCTTAAATGACCCCTTAAAAGTGGTTCATTTTTCGCCTCATCATATACCCTTACACTTGAGATTTGCTTGTCCTCAAGCAAATGTGCTTTTATTCTAGTCAAAATACAAGTTAGGGGTCATTTAACACTAATATAAAAGTAATTACAACAAATAATCGTTCTACTAAAGACCAAAGACAAGTACGGAGGTCATACACTAGCACCTCACAAATAGTATTTAGATACTCACATCTCTCGGGTGTAATAAAGTATATATCACAATATGGAAATGGAAAGCATCTCTCACTACCTGTCATAGCAAAATAGATTACCATAGGCTTGGGAAAGGATCAAACCTCCACCACATGGCATAAGCACCTAGGATAAACTATCAAAGAGGTCTTTTAAAGGGTTGTAACGTTAGGTGTAGGGATATGGAATACACGGTTTTGTTGGATATAGGCAGTCTTTACTGGTGGCGAGTTAACAATCTTGGTTAATTGCATGTACAATATGGCGTTGCTAAGCTAAGACTAGACTCGACTTAAGCTAATAAATGAAAAATAACAAGAACTTAAAAATAAACATAGAATGAAACGGGATGGTAGTCCGTATGTTTTTCTCTTTTCTTTTTTCTATTTTTTTTCTTTTTCTTATTTTTTTTTTTTTTTTTTTTTTTTTTTTTTTTTGCATACACTCTTACCCTACCATTCAAAATAATAGATCATAGGGAATGAACATTCCCCTTACACTTGAATTTTTACATACTTTACAATAAACTAATCTAATGACTCGAATTAAGAAAAATCAAAACACTTGGAGTACTTTTAAGATTAATGCACATATGGGGGTAATAATATGATGTTCTTCCCCATTACTCTATAAAATAAGTACTTTACCCATGAGTCCTAATAGTCCCAAAACAATATGTACAAGGATATGACTCGACTTAGCAACCATGTAATCAATTAGATAATTAACTTAGGGTTTAACAAATAACAATAATGCACTAAAGATGAGTGCATACACGGAAGGCTAAGGCGATTTAGGTGTACATTTAAGTGGGGTGTAACAAATTCTTCCTTTAAGTGAAATGCTTAAAGTTAGAAACGAAAAGATAGGCTCGGAGGGGTGTACTAGGGGTTTCGTGTACTAAAAATGAGTACAACGCTAAGGGTGTGGGAAAAATTAGTTGACTTTACTAGCCAAGTAATATGACTTAAATGGTCAAGTAATTATGATACGGGTTTAACACAAGGGTGATCCTAATGCCTCTTATCATGTAGTAAATCCTACTACACGAATGTAGTCTCACTAGCGGTCTCGGGATGCATCACTAACGCAAGTTCTAGAATCTAAATGCTACCGGTACACTCATAAGCACTAATAGTAAATGCTTTTCCTATCAAATCTAAAGGCGAACCTCACATATTTGGGTGGAAAATTTTTCTTAATAGTACGGTTTTGTGCTAGTCATACAATCTCCTATCCATGAGACGCTTGCTAAGGCTAAAGTTTCACTCCTAAATATTGTAAAAAATTTTAAATTTGGCGCTAAAATTGCACTAACAAGTATTTCTCATAGTTTTATTACACATCTACCATCAAACAAACAAACTCAAGCGAAAGTGTATCTGTAAGGTATCATCATTTTACCCTCCCCTTACACTTAGGATGAACATTGTCCCCAATGTTCAAGTAAAGAATGTAAAAGTGAAATAAGTAAAACGAATGAAATCAAATACTCCCCTGATTCGCTCGATATGGATAATAAGGTGGCCAGGTTAGATCTTCCTCCAAGAAAATGATCAATCAAAGCTTCCCTTCCTGAATATAAATCATCTTCTTGTCATACATAACCTGTAAAACCTTAGAAAACAGACAAGGCAACCTCGCATAAAATCGGCAGCAATCTATATATGCTAACAAAACCTAGAAAACAAATAAGATATAATGATTGTGGAATGATGTTTACAGATTTCCTGGAGATTATAAAACTAATGATTCAACAAAAAACTTTAAGACTCCGTTAGAAAAACAAAACTGGTAAAATTTCCAGAATTTTACACGTGACGCCGTCAAGAGTAAACTCGTGACTCCGTCAGGAGTGACCTGCAGAAATTCTTATGTTAAGTTTCCTAAAAATTTCTAGAAAAACTTCGTCCTACTTCCTGGAAAATCCTGCAAAACATCATTATGACTCGATACAAGCATTTGACTCTAACAAATACGAATATACATGTTCACTTAATATTGTGGAGAATCATAATCGGGTTTGTTTCTTAAAAACATATTTGGGGTTTCCCCTTACACTTATCTTTTGCAAAAATACCTTTGGATGAAGTTAAGACTAGGCCAAACAACAAAATAAAGTATTTTCATCATTTTAGTTTTGAAACATGATCTACCAAGAATAAAAATAAAGCATGCATACGGAAGCAAATAACAAACAAACAAAAATAAAAATCACACAAAGCATGGGTTGCCTCCCAAGAAGCGTTTTTTTTTTATTTACGAGTCTTGTAGCTAGACTCAAGGTCATGGGTTACTACGTGACCTCATCATCAAACGTTACATCCTCCTCACTAATCATTTCATTATTATTTTCTTGATAATGTTTTACACGTTGTATGTTGACAGTAAATTCTCTACCTTCATCATCTAATAACACAACGGCTCCAGTTTTAGAGGAACTTTTCACCGTAAATGGTCCATACCATCTAGACTTGAGTTTCCCTGGAAATAACCTTAACCGAGAGTTGTACACTAGGACTTTGTCCCCTTCTGAAAATTCCTTGGGTTTCTTAATTCTTTGGTCATGCCATCTTTTTGCCTTCTCTTTATATGTAATGGAGGACTCATAGGCTTCTAATCTAAGCTCATCAAGCTCGTGTAATTGCAAGAACCTATTGGTTCCAGCAATTGTATAATCTAAGTTACATGCCTTAAGCACCCAATAAGCCTTATGTTCTAATTCTACTGGCAAGTGACATGCCTTACCATACACCATGCGAAACGGGGTCGTTCCAATAGGTGTCTTGTAGGCGGTTCGGAATGTCCATAAGGCCTCGTCGAGTTTAAATGACCAGTCTTTTCTATTCTGACTAACCATTTTTTCTAGTATTCTTTTAATAGCCCTGTTTGTGTTTTCGACCTGGCCATTGGTTTGTGGATGATAGGCGGTGGAAAATCGATGGGACACCCCATACCTCTTCATGACCTTTTCCATTTGCGCATTGCAAAAGTGGGTTCCCCTATCACTGATGAGGGCTTTAGGAATCCCGAATCTAGCGAAAAGCTTTTTCAGGAAATGAATAACCACCCTGGCATCGTTGGTCCTAAGGGCTTGTGCCTCTACCCATTTTGAAACATAATTGATGTCAACTAAAATGTATTCGTTCCCCCCTGAAGATGGAAAGGGTCCCATGAAGTCAATTCCCCAGACATCGAAGACTTCACATACTTGTATAAAATTTTGAGGTGCTTCATCCCTATGTGATATGTTCCCGGCTCGTTGACATGCATCGCATGCTTGTACCATTTCTTTGACATCACAGAAAATTGTGGGCCAATAGAATCCCGCATCGAAAATCTTTCGGGCGGTGGTGCTTATCCCATGATGCCCTCCAGAGGGACCAGAGTGACATTCCCTCATAATTTTTACTGCCTCACTCTCCGAAACACAACGTCTTATTATTTGGTCAGGACACCTTCGGAATAAAAATGGTTCATCCCAGAAGTAGTATTTTAACTGAGAAAAGAACCTTTTCCTTTCGTACCTGGTCAAGTGTTCTGAAACGAGTCTGCTTGTGAGATAGTTGGCAAAATCAGCGTACCAAGGCTCCGAATCAATTATTGATATGAGTTGTTCGTCAGGAAATAAATCCCGAATCTCACTTCTATCATGCTCATCCAAGGGATTTTCAAGACGAGATAGATGATTTGCGGCCAGATTTTCTGCCTCCCTCTTATCACGAATCTCAACATCAAATTCTTGTAACAACAAGATCCACTGAATTAGTCGTAGCTTAGCATCTTGCTTAGCAAAAAGATATCGAAGAGCCAAGTGATCAGTGAAAACGAGAGGAGAAGATATTGCCAGAATTTGTCGAATGCGAACACCACGGCTAACAATTCTTTTTCGGTGGTAGAGTAATTCTATTGAGCGGGATTCATGGTTTTGCTAGCATAGTAAATAGGTTGGAATAGCTTGTCACGCCGTTGGCCTAATACAGCCCCGACAGCTAAATTGCTAGCGTCGCACATGATTTCAAACGGTAACTCCTAGTTGGGTGTAATCATGATTGGAGCTTGTGTGAGCTCCTTTTTTAAGAGATCGAATGCATCCTTGCATTCTTGGGAGAAATTGAAAGGAGCATCCTTCATTAGCAATTGAGTCATTGGCCGAGCTATTTTGAAGAAGTCTTTGATGAATCTCCGATAAAACCCAGCGTGCCCCAAGAAGCTGCGTATTGCTTTAACAGTCGTGGGATATGGTAGCTTAGATATAGCTTCAACTTTAGCTTGATCCACCTCTATCCCATTCCCTGAGATCTTATGTCCTAACACAATCCCTTCTTTCACCATGAAATGACACTTTTCCCAGTTTAATACCAAGTTGGTTTCCTCACAGCGTTTAAGCATTTTTTCTAGATTAGCAAGACAGCGGTCGAAGGAGTTCCCGAAGACCGAAAAGTCATCCATGAAAACTTCCATGCTGTATTCCATAAGTTCATGAAAGATTGCGGTCATGCATCGTTGAAAAGTGGCGGGGGCATTACACAGCCCAAAAGGCATTCTTTTGTAGACGAACGTTCCATAAGGGCAAGTAAACGTGGTCTTTTCTTGGTCCTCAGGTGCTATGGGAATTTGAAAATATCCTGAGAATCCATCCAAGAAACAATAGTACTCGTGCCCGGACAATCTCTCTAACATTTGGTCAATGAATGGTAAGGGAAAGTGATCTTTCCTCGTGGCATCATTGAGCTTTCTATAATCGATGCATACCCGCCATCCAGTAACCGTTCTTTGGGGGTACCAGCTCACCCTTGTCGTTCTTAACTACAGTCATTCCACCCTTCTTAGGTACAACCTGTACAGGACTAACCCACGGGCTGTCTGAGATTGGGTAGATCAATCCTGCATCCAGAAGTTTGATGACTTCTTTCTTTACAACTTCCTTAATGTTGGGGTTCACCCGCCTCTGGGGTTGCACGGTAGGTTTATAATCTTCTTCCATGAGAATCTTATGCGTGCAAAAAGTTGAGTCAATCCCCTTAATGTCGGCTACACTCCATGCAAGCACTCCCTTATATTTCTTTAGGACCTCTAAGAGTTTACCTTTTTGTTCATGTTCGAGGGAGGAGTTTATGATTACCGGCAGTTGGTCCTCTCCCTGAAGGAAGGCGTACTCTAAATGGTTAGGAAGTTCCTTAAGATCTAGCTCAGGGGGTTCGATAATAGAAGGCTTAAACTTGTTTTCGGGTTTTCGGAGCTTGAGATGCTCCGTGGCCTCTTGCCTAGGGTAGAAGGAGACTGCACCAACATCCTCCATCTTTTCCACCTCCAACAAGGGGAGAAAACTCTCATCCCGTAACCAACCTTCCTTGATCTGTTCATCAACACAGTCATCAATGACGTCCGTGAGTTCATCGACCTCTCCAATGAAATAGAGTTGGTTAGCTGCTTCGAGAGAGAGATCCATAGTGTCCTTAATGTCGAAGGTTAAGCTATCGGTTCCTACTCGTAAGGTTAGCTTGCCGTCATGAACATCAATAACTGCACGAGCGGTAGCAAGAAATGGTTTCCCTAAGATGATGGGTACCAAGTCATCCTTCTCCATGTCTAAGATTACGAAGTCGACCGGGAATTTGAATTTCCCAACCTTGACTAGCACATTCTCGTATATCCCTACGGGGTATTTGACTGATCTATCGGCTAGTTGGATGTTCATACGGGTAGGCTTTAATCCAGAGTATCCTAGTTTAAGGAACATAGAGTGAGGCATGAGGTTGATACTCGCCCCCAAATCGGCAAGAGCATTCTTTATTGATAGAGATCTTATGGAGCAAGGCAAGGTGAAGCTGCCTGGATCGTCTACCTTTTTTGGTAGCCCTCGATGGGTCACCACCGAACATTCTTCCCTCAGGGTCACAAGACCCTCGAGTTTCTTTTGGTTAGCGAGTAATTTTTTAAAGTATGCGCTATACTTCGGCATGTGATAACAAGCATCAAGGAGGGGTATGGTGACTGCTGAGTCTTTTAGATATGACAGGAATCTTTTATTATCATTCTCAGTTTTCTGGTTTTTTAATCGGGATGGTAATAGGATTCTCACAGGTTGGTTAGGTGGGGTTGATGGGGAAGGGGTCGCCAAGGGAGGTTGGTTGGGAGCCTCGCTGCTCACATCATCCTCCTCTTCGCGAGGCTTGTTTGGATCGGGAGTGATGGGGGGTGAGCTCGGGTAAGGGGGTCCTTGGTTGTTGTTCCAGCTCGAGTGGTTATTGCGAGCATGGGGTCTTTTTGGCTTACTGACGGCATTTCAAGGTTATCGAGGGTGGAGTTAAGCTTGTTGAACCATTCTCCAATGTCAGCCTGCTGCTCATTGACAAGTTCATTAAGACCTTTTAATTGTAAGCCTTTTTCTTGAGTGAAGTGACCAAGGTCATCTTCAAAAGTGCTCCTGATTTCGAATTCAGGACCTTCCTCTCCCTCTTTTCTTTTTACTAGGTTTCCCCAGAGGGTGTAATCGTCGTTTTGGCAAAAAGGCAAAAGGGAGGGATTAGCATAGATGTCACCTCCTGACAAGCATGCATGTTCAGTCGTGGTTTCTCCTCCGCATTCCTCTACCTCATGCGGGCCCCCATAGTAGTCGCAGATCAAGTAAGGATTTGAAAGTTGTTTAGGTAACTGCGACCCAGCTAGGTATTCCATTCTTTTGTGAATTTTTCTTAACCGATCTGAAGATGTTGAAGTGATTTCAGACACGCTGACAGTCGACTCAGGTTCATCCCAAGTGTCATCCTGGTCTTGAGCATATTCTTCAATCCTATCCCATCCTTCCTCGGCACTAAGATTGGCTAATCTCCCTTTTCTAGAATTGTTGATTCCGTTCCGATCATTTGAGGAGACATTGTCGTAGAAGATTTAGACCAAAAGCCAAAGTTCGATGCCATGATGGGGAACTTGTCTTATTAAATCCTTGAATCTAATCCACGATTTATGGAATGGTTCGTCCTTCCCTTTTCAGAAGCGGAGGATCCTATCTCTAAACGCTGAAGTTTTCCCAGGTGGAAAGAACTTCTCATAGAACTTGGATATGAGTTGTTCCCATGTGAAAATAGATTCAGAAGGAAGTTTATCATACCACTCTTGGGCTTTTTCATCGAGGGTGAAAGGGAAGAATCGTAATCGGGACGTGTCTCTCGTAGCTCCATCCGTATGGAGGGTGTCCACTATTTTCAAGAAGTCCTTAATGTGTTGAATCGGGTCATCATCATCTAATCCACAAAATTTGCACACTTTGGACAAGCCAAACATCGGTCGCATGCAAGACCTCATTGGTGTGTTCGTTTGGGTAGACAATGGCGTTTGAGAAGCCACAAGGGTTTGGGGAGGAGTAGTCCTTAAGGCGCTTAGGAGTGGGAGTTGCGGGGATACTCATCTCGTTGTTGGATTGGGAGCTAGGGGTTGTAAGGTGATTTTCCGAATTTTCTTCAGAAAGGGGTGCATCAAAATCGATGGCTATGCTAGATGGTTCAGGTGTTGAGTGAGATCGTCTTAGCCTACGCATTTCTCTATCGGGTTCTGCATAAGGCAAGACAAGGTCTCTAGCGGAACTACGACTCCTAGTGATCCTAAGGTTAGAGAATTCGTCGGTTGCCATAATGGCGGATGGTAAAAGTTACGAACAAAAACACGAAGGAATAAGATAGACTAAAGAGAACCTAAAAATAAAAATAAAATCCTACTAGAAAGGAATCTAGCAAGTAGACCTAATAAAAAGAGATTCTAACCTACACAATAACTATTCCCCGGACTGCGGCGCCAAAAACTTGATGCGTAGGGATTGCATCAGGCTTTACCTCTCGAGGGATCTCGAGACGCTTACAACCCCCACCAGGCAGTGTACCTGATCGATGTAGTATAGTATAATGACAAGTACCGGGGGATTGATCGTTCAACTAGGAATAGTGTCACTAGGATTAGAAAACCTAAAGACCAGGTCTAGAGATGAGGGATGATTCTTTTTGTATTTTTTTATATTTTTATGAAAGCAATTAAAAATCTCGGTTTTGAAGGAGTTGGGCGGAATTAGTTGCTAATCAACTAACCTAATTACTAAGATGCAATCAAAATAAAATACTAAAAATGAAAATAAACTAAATTAAACTAGAGGTGTGAGCAATATATGGGAGAATTGTGTTTACTTAGATTTCACTACTCCCTAGATATCTTTTACAGGTTAATTACTTGTTACTGTTGCGTGGATGACGGATTGTATTCCTTAATACCATTCATGGGGTGGCGTACTTACTTCCCCAATCCTATAAGCGCCTACTTCACTCCTATGTCGAGCCGGCTAAGAAGCTCCTAACATGGGATCCCTAGAATTTGCTCATGCATTAAATACAACCAATAAAACCTAGTACACAATGGTTCATGTTTCTTAAGACGTTCAAGCATGTTACACAATGGAGATTTGCCAGTTTTCTTAAGCCTAACATTGAAATCATTCATCCAATACAACTATAAACAAGCAATAAACCTATAATTAACATCTACGTTTCATTACATCTAAGCAAACACATGATAGATCTAGCCTATCATGTTGAAATCAAGACAAGCATAAGATATATTCAAACCACACATAGACATATTGAATGAATTGGAAGAGGACTTATCTCAATTGAACATGAAAGGTTTCAAGGGGTGAAAACCCTTGAAAATACTGTAAGAAACAACCTAGGGTTTATTAGGTTCGACCCTAGTATTCTCC
Organism: Artemisia argyi; assembly: GCA_030686995.1. Lineage (NCBI taxonomy): Eukaryota > Viridiplantae > Streptophyta > Magnoliopsida > Asterales > Asteraceae > Artemisia > Artemisia argyi. The sequence continues at coordinate 71,889,723 of CM060703.1, forward strand.
ACACAAGTTCCTCTCTAATGAATGAAAAATAGAAAAGTATATATAGATTATGTGGGGTGACAGCATCAAGAACAAACTTCTGACGCCATCATCTCGCCGCCAAATAATTTCTTGGACTGCCTAGATCTGGGTTTGACGCCGTCATGTGTACTCCTTATGCAAGCCGTCACCAATAATACTTTTGACGCTCTTCTCTTGACGCCTTCAGGTTTTCACTAGGTCGTCACGGATTCTACTCTTGACGCCGTCAGGTTTTTCTTCTTGACGCCGTCAGGTACTGTTCTCAGCATGGAAAATTAAGTCTTTGCCGTTTTCTTCACTTTTATGCTCCAAAAAAGTCCAAAATGCTTCCTTTTCCAGAATTCACTCCCAAAGTACCTAAAATCACAAAAGGAACGATTTAGGGCAATATTTGATCAAATAAATTCAATTCCGGGCTTAAATGACCCCTTAAAAGTGGTTCATTTTTCGCCTCATCAAGGTGTTTGTCAATTTTTCATGCTTATGGAAAATTTCACTAAGTATAGTGAAATTCGCTAGCTCCCAGTCAAAGTCGTATGATATGAATGTCTACATGTCCATTTTTTGCATTTCCTAATCAGACATATAATAAATTTTCATTTTTAAGAGTTTTCGAAAAATTTGAAAATCGTCTCGCGGGTCAAAAACGGGGACTGCCAAGTTTTTCAGGCCTGGCGGATCTGGCGGCACCCTAAAATGGGTTCCGCCAGTGTATTTTTCTGGAATTCCAGAAATGGCCCAACGGATCCGACAGAACCCTCAGGAGGGTTCCGCATGTGTTATCTCAGGGTTCTGCCAGTCACCTGCAGAAAATCTTTGTCATTTTTCTAAATTTCAAAATTTGTAAAATGTCAAATCATTATCTTTAGTGAGAAACATCTTCCCTTACTTTCAATAACCATATTAGGATCACTCTCACTCACTAGAACTATTAGGAAGTCATTTCCCGCCAAAAATTCAAATTCAAACATAACTAACCCAAGGAACCCTTACAAAGGATCCTTCAAAACCTTAAGAACATTTTCAACCAAATTACTTCCCATGATCACTTAGCATTGAGTGCATAAGTTAGTATTTCACTCCACCCAATTCCATTGGATTGACATCCAATGATTTGACATGTTCTTGGAAATTTTCTAAATCATTAGAAACCTCAACACTTGTATGGTAAAACATCAAATCTAAACACCCCTTCCAACATATCTTCCACTCTATAAATTTGACAATTTTGCAACACTTCAAATCAAACCATCACCATCAAAATCCCTTCTCTTAAATCTTCAAAACCACACCTTTGAATGACTAAATCCAACACCTCATCCGAATCATCAAAATCCCTTAGAAAAACCGCTAGGATTAGTGTAAAACCTTGTTGCTTCAACAAAACCATCAAATCAAGCTCATCATCATCAAGTCATGCATCACTTGATATTTCTTCACCTATCCAAGATTTCCTTAACCTTACTACCTCAACACCATCCTCAACACCTTGCAATACCAATGTGATCACTATACAAGATTTGCTTAATCTTGCTACTCCAACACCCTCTCCAATACATTGCAACACCAACATAGCCACTATTCCACCACCAACTAGACCTTTAAGTGATTCAACATCACCTTCTCAACAAACTCAGCCATCAAAAACTCCATCACCTCAATCACCAACACTTACACCAATGGAACTTTTCCATACACCACCAACATCACCGCTACCCTATTTGGAAACTTTAGAAGACCTATAATCTAAATCTTCAAGCCCTCCATCATTGTCACTCTTTGACACCATTGCCAAAATGGAAACCCAACAACAACCAAGTTTTCAACCAAATGAGTCATTGGATGATGCACCTCATCAACTATCATTAATAGAGTGTTTGGCTTACCGTTATGCTAGACCCTCTATTTTTCCACAAGATCAAGGTCATACACACCTACAATCATTTGTGTTTCACCCCATTTACAAAGACCTTCATGGTAATCCTTCCGGAGAACCAAGCTTCCTCCATTTTGTTCAATAACAAGAACAACAACAACAACAACCAGAACAACAACAACCACCACCACAAGAACATTCCCAACACTTTGAATCTCTATTTCCTTCTTATAAGAAAATAGAAGCATCCATATGGGAAAAATCTCCAAACCTTAATGAGGAAATGAACACTCATTTAACCCACCTTCATGCCTTCAAACAAATGGTTGACTCTCAAATCAACCATATTATGGATCTCCATATGGCATTACACTCAACTAGTGAAGGAACCAAAAACACCTCTCAACCATCCACATTTGCACCTTCAAGTTCAAATAATCCACCACCAACAAATCAAACCTCTCTTCCACCAAACTTTCCCCACCATAATTGCGGACATTGCGAAAGAACCGCTCACATTAGTGAAAGGTGTCGAACGGAAATTCGCGAGCTAACCGATGAAATGAGGTTTATCTTAAACCACATTTTGGACCGTCTAGAATCCTTGTCTCACCCACCTCAAGTTTAGAGTCTCCAACAATAGGGACCCATCCATAATAGCACCAAAGATACAAACCAAAAAACCAAAAACGTTTCACTTCCACAACATTCAAAATGAAACCCGCTACATCCTCCAACACACTTTTTCATCCTTAAACAACCTTAGCCTTGTTTTTGGAAAATGTTTCTCATCAAGGAAATTGATGTTTTTCTTTAATAAATGTAGGATTTTATGTTCTTAGTTTCTTTTTATTTTTAGAGGTAGGATGTTATCTTCCTAATTTCTTGTCTTTGACTTTCTAAAAGTCAAATTTTACATGAAATGAATTTCATTCTACTATAAGATGTGCATTGTTTGTTGACCATTTAGGTATTGTGAGTAAACTATGCCTTGCTATGGTAGCATACATATGTCTTGTGTTTTAGAAACTAACATTCTTTTTTGTAGGATCATTATCCATATTTCCCTTCCTTGATACTCCATTTAGGGGAGTAATATTCAAGGGGGAGCATGAGAATTGCATTATTCCGCTTCGCAACTCTTTACCTCATGACTTGATCTATGCTCGTCCATTGCGACAACTAACATCTTTTTTGTAGGTTCAAAATCCATGTCTCCTATCTTGGCACTCCTTTTAGAGGGAGTATCAACCAAGGGGGAGCACGTGCATTGTTCCGCTTCGCAACTTTTCTTTTTGTTTTGACAAAAAGGGGAGAAAATTTAGTAAAACAAGTTTGGATATAAACTTGTTAAAGACTTCACACTATAATTAGTGATTTACTTAAAAACAAAGTTTATGTTTTGTCATCAACAAAAAGGGGGAGATTGTTAATACAAATATCGCCTAAAAACGTTATTTATATTTTACGATCTTTGCTAAGTTTTGTTAACGACAAAGTGTAAACTTTAATTTTTAGTAAAACATGATTACAGTTTAAGTCTTGCATACATTTACATTTTCATATAAAACATTACATTTACTTATTTCTTAATATAGTATATGTTACATCACATCATGCATTTATGGAAAGCTTCTTACACAATTGTGTGTTTGACTCTCCATAAGACTTCTTACACAATTGTGTGTTTGACTCTCCATAAGACTTCTTACATAATTGTGTGTTTGACTAGAAAAATCTTGATGTGACATTGCTTGATATGGAAAGAGTTCTTGCATGTTTTCCTGTCAGTCCTGGCGGAACCCTCAGGGTACATGGGCGGAACCCATTCTAGGGTTCCGCCGGATCCGCCAGACTGCTGGTTGGTTTGGCTATGAATACCAAGCCACTTGCAAGAATTCACCCATCACTTTAGGACATATATTTCACATATTCTCTCATCTAACAAAGTAACATTTGACTTGTGTGATTCTCTTATGTAGCAAAGGAGTTCACAAGTTCTTCCAAGAAGTTACAAGTTTCAACTCAAAAGTTGCAAGACTTGTTAGCTTTGTTATGTATGAACTTTGGTAGTTTATACTTCACTTATATCTTGTGTAGAAGTGATCGGTTAGTATTTTAGGCCTCAGAATACATAGTGAGTTGGGAGTTGTTTTACCCTTGTAAAAGAACTATCGGGAGCGGTTGTACCCTTGTAAAAGAACTCGACATCTAGCTTAGTGTCAGAAATAGTGGATAGGCGACGTTAGGTTGGTTCTACCTTGAACTAGGACCCGATATCTAGCTTTGTACCGAATAAAGTGTAAGCGACGATTGTAAAGGTTTCTCCACCCGTGAAAGGAGCTTGATGACTAGTGCTTGAAACTCTCGAGTTGGAAACTCGGGGCGTGGATGTAGGGCAAGGAAAAAGAGTCCTTGTAGCCGAACCACGATAAACAATCGTGTTGTGGTTTGATCATTTCTTTCTTTATCTTTGCATATTACATATTGTCTTAATTTAGAATCGTTAATTACACGTAAAGCTTTTCAAAGATTAACAAGTATTTTGAGTTTATATCTTTGATCAAACGTAAAGCTTTTAAAAGATTAACAAGTATTTTGAGATTATATCTTTGATCAAACGTAAAGCTTTTCAAAGATTAACAAGTAATTTGAGTTTATATCTTTTGATCAAACGTAAAGTTTTTTTTTTAAGATAATTAAGTTAAAAAGTGGTAAACTATTCAACCCCCCTTCTAGTTTTCCACAAGTTTTCTTAAGCCTAACATCGAATTCATTCGTCCACAACAATTATAAACAAAACATCAACCAATAATTAACATCTAGGTTTCATTACATCTAAGCAAACACGAAAGAAACTTAGCCTAGCATGTTAAAGAGAAGACAAGCGTAATGTATAATCAAACAATACATAGACATATTGAATGATTTGGTAAAGTACTTATCTTCAATTGAACATGGAAGAAACAAATGGTTGAAACCCTTCAAATAGCTGGAAAATTCGTCTAGGGTTTTATTCCCTCAAAGTTGCACACAGTGAATGAAAACTAAAAAAACTATATATAGATTTTGTAATCTGACGGCGTCAAGAGTTAAGTCTAAAGCCGTCAAGTCGCCACCAAATTAAACTCGTATTGCCTAGATCCACTTCTGACGCCGTCACTCTATACGGGTTCTAGGCCGTCACTCTCTATGATAACTCTTGATGGCCTTGGAATTTTTGTACATGACGCCATCAGACCCCCTTCACAAAACATTTTGGCGCGTCACGTGTATTTGATTTATCCACCCTTTTGTCAACTCATGACGACGTCACTAACACCTTGTGATGCCGTCAAAGGCAATTTCTAGCATGATTTTGAGACTTTGTCGTTTTCTGCACCTTTTCGCTCCAAAAACGTCCAAAAATGCTTCCTTTTGTAAAATTCCTCTCAAAAGTACCTAAAATGACAAAAGGAACGATTTAGGGCAATATTTGATCAAATAATCTCGACTTTGGCCTTAAATGACCCCCCAAAAGTGGTCCACTTTTCGATTCATCATCATCCATTTTCTTACGTTTTCGTCTGTTTTCATACGTTTTTGAATATCAGAATTGATATTTAGAATATCACTTGTGATTTTCTGAATATCACTGTAATATTCTGAATATCACTTGTGATTTTCTGAATATATATCACTTGTGAATATCACAAGTGATATTCTGAATATCACCGAATATCACTTGTGATATTCAGAACGTATGAAAACGTATGAGAATGGCAAAAAACATAGTGATATTCAGAAAATCACAAAATATCACATGTGATATTCAGATAATCACTTCTGATATTCCTAATATCCCTTGTGATATTCAGAATATCACTGGGGTGATATTCTGAATCACAAAATATCACTTATGATATTCCAAAACGTATGAAAACGTCTGAGAATGGCAAAAAACATTGAAAAATGGATGAAAACGAATGAAAACAACGAAAATGTAAGAAAACGGAAGAATATGTATGAAAACGGACAAAAACATATGAAAGCATAAAAACACGTATGAAAAATGAAGAAAATGTATGAAAAATAGGACAAAAACGAAGAAAACGGATGAAAATGGAAGAAAACGAATGAAAACGAAAGAAAAGACAAGAAAACGGATGAAAACGCAAGAAAACGGATGAATAAGTATGAAACGGACAAAAACGTATGAAAACGTAAAAACACATTTAAAACGGATGAAAAATGGACGAAAACGAATGAAAACGTATTGAAACGAATGAAAAAGTATGAAAACGGACGAAAACTTAAAAACAAACAAAAACGTAAGAAAACAGACGAAAACGTATGAAAACGAATAAAATGTAATAAAATTGACGAAAACATGTGAAAACGGACAAATACTTATGAAAGCGGACGAAAACGTATGAAATCAGTTAAAAAACGTATGAAAGCCGAAAAAAACGTGAATTAAAAAAAAGTGAACTAAAAAAAAAAAAGGCTACGTGAAAAAAAAAAAAAAAAAAAAAAAAAAAAAAAAAAAAAACATGGACTTATGTTTCCCTATTTAATTGTAAGTTAATCCCTACTATTAGATCAAACTAAATAGATGATGAAGATTTGTCACTTGATATGCACCAAAAATAAAATATGCAAAATAAAGTGCAAAATTGGGTTTGTTTTATTATATAAAAAGATTAATAAAGTTTACTATTGTTTATATGTATAGTTGAACATACTAGAGAAACATTAAGTTAACCATGCTTGTGAAGCTTTACTTGAAAGAGTCCAATTTAAATCTTGACCTAGGGCCCAGAAGAAGTAACCGCCTAATAACAGATCCCGTGCATACTGAACCTTGGATTCAATCGATCTAACATCATCATACGAGATCCACGAATGTCCTGCGTACGAATAATAAGAAATTTTTGTGTTGTCGAACACAATTGTTGCGTTGTTCTTCCTATTAAAGTCGACTACTTGAGAGTAGCCTAATGTACCACTTCCAGGGCCCGGGCCAATAGCAGGGGATCCAACTGTGTTCACATTCGGATTCTGGAGTGTCCATGTTGCCCCATAGAGTGATAGACTCATGACAATCTTTTTAGCAGACATTCCTACTTTCATCCAAGATCTAATACCATAATCTGTTTTAAGATCATGGTTTGGCTCATATAATGCAGAATGCGACCCAGTGAAATTCTCCCATGAGCCATGATAACCGAAACACCTCGGACTAATCCAGTCAACATTACGATATATTTCGTTGATCGGGTATGATCTAGGTCCACCATCATAGGAAATAAAGGGCGCATAGTAGACGGCTGAAGTCAATATAAGGCGGGGCCTTCCTGTCACATTAGCCTCATATTCAAGCGCCGCACGCCACTCCTTAAACAGCAAACCTAGGTACCACATATTATCAGACGAATTACTTGGAAATTCCCAGTCAAGGTCGAGACCATCAAAATTGTAAACTCGAGCTACTTTGATAGTCGAATTAATAAATCTAGCACGAGAATTCTCTTGACTAGCCATTTGAGAGAAAATACCCGACAAAGCACCACCTCCACCACCCCCAATGGCTAACAATGTCTTAGCAGGGGGATTCCATATACTCGATGAATTTGCAAACTCAAGAAGCTTCTGTACATAAGATTCTCTAATGTTGAGTGCATAAGTTGTAGGAGACGGACGAAGAAACGCATAGTAAATGTGAGAGAAGTAAGATGTGTCAATGGAAGAAGCAGGATATCCAGACAATGAATTCCAATATGCGGCCCTAACACCTCGATCCTGAAGCAGTACTTCATTTGATGAGGATACCAAAATGTTAGGTTTCGAGGCTACTGCAAAAGAGACTATCTCGCCATGATGAAAGGAGAAACTCAAGATTGTAATAAAAAAGAGGACTGTGATTCTTGGGATAGCCATTGTTAGCTTACTCTTGCTTTGTGAAGGTGTAAAGATATCATATATCCATTTATAGACTTAGTATGTTATCTCTTCCTATGCGACGGTGTAACTTATCTATTGCTTTGTAAAGGTGTAACTTATACTATTGCTTTGTGACGGATATGAACATGCATTATGTGTCCAATTATAGCTAGAATTAGTAACTGGTCTCTTGCTTTGCAACGCCGGCGTAACTTATCTCTTGCTTTGTGACGGATATTATATATCCATTTATAGACTTAGTAACCGATCTCTTGCTTTTGCTTTGTGACGGTGTAACTTATCTCTTGCTTTGTGATGGATATGGACATGTATTATAAATCCATTATATAGACTTGGCAAAGGTGTAAAGATATGTGTCTTTTTAGTTGTACTATCCGTGTTTCGTGTCGTAGCCTGCGTGTGGAAAAAAGACGATTATTTCTTACTCCATTTATGTTACAGTAAATACGTAGGTGGCATTGTTTGAAATCAGAATAATTTTTATCAATATAAAATCCAAATCATAACCATCATATATAAATTTTTACAAATGAAGAAAGTTAGTGTTGAGGCATTTTTTTCCAGGTACGCAAGAGATTTAGCCTGTAGATTAGCATGTAACTGGGGACACAGTTACAAAGAGGTAGATCGAGAGATACAGGATTGAAATTTCAGACCCCGTTAAAGTCACTATATCCAATTTTTAAAATAGTTCAATTCCTATTAAAGATCAAACTTAATGATATATTGATGCTTAACATCATTGAGTATATATGAGATGACATTTAGGTTTTGTGGACGCAAAAGTGCATATATTGGAACATAGTGTTAGATTATGGACATTATTTTAGTAGTCGTATGTTATGATCGAACTCGAGATCACGAGATTGCACACAATACGTATGAAGAGAAAAAGAAATAATTATTTATAAATGTTATAAGTAATTATTAATAAACACAAAATTAATAATAGTAATTAGTATTTAATGATAAATGACTAATGACCTATTAACGAAGATTATGAAAGTAATACTTGTGAATAATTGGAAGGTCAAGAAAGTTCTAGAAGGAGTTCCACCTCCTTTGTGCCTTGAGCTCCAAGTATTCATTAGTATAAATACAAACCCAAGATTCATTGTTTCTCATAACTTGTACACACACATCTTGGTGTTTTTCTTTCCTATTTCTTGTTCTAGCCGATCCATAAAACAAACCCATAAGGGTTTCGATTTTCTTGATCTAAACAAAGTTTTGTGTTTAATTTACTTGCATAAACTTTTTCTTGAATTAGTACGTGTGTACAAGAATGTGATTCAAACACATTATTGTTTGATTCTTGGATTGAATTACAAAAGAGGTAAGGGGTAATTCTTGTAATCAACATAAATCCTAATTAGGGTTCTTGATTAAAGATTACAATTTGATTCTTGTTCGGGCTAGAATCACAAAGGTACGTTTACTATTTAATATTAATTAATTAATTACATGTCATATGATTTTGTTATAATTGCTTCCGCTATGCTCACTTGATGTGTTTGGTTTATTTTATATGATTGTCATGATATCATAATTCCAACAGTGACATCTAGAGACGTTATAATGTGTAATTAATTATCGAAACGCATAAAAATTGGATCTTGATTCGTTTAGTTACATGTTTTTAGGGTTTATTTGTTAGATTCCTAACCCTAAAATTTTTTTTGGTCGATTTGACCTTAAGGGTTTTTAGGGTTTTGGTTTTTGATTTTTTAATATGATTAGAAACTCTAGGATGTCATGTAATTGTTATGCGTTTTAGTAAACGATCTTGGTGCAATATGTTAATTGTTAAGCTAAATCCATGAAAAAGTGCATATTTACATGGATTTTTATTGTGTATATACATTAATGGTTAAGTTATATCGAAACATGTAAATTTATTAATAGATGTCGAATTGGGGAAGACTTCAATATTAAGTAATCAATTATGTGCTATGTGGTATTTATTTAGTTTTGGCTTACGCAATTGATTCATCGATGTATGTGGCTCCTTTTCCTAGAAGAAGAAAGCTTTAATTGAATTAATACATTGTACACCTAGATTTGATTATTAATAGGACTATTGAATAAGATTTGCATGTGGCTACATGTTTTATACATATTTAATTGTTATGATTATGTATATTTGTTTATTTAGTTGTTTTATTTTTTATTGAACATTACTTGTTTTTGTTTATTAATTGTGTTAGACATGTTTATAAACGAAAAGGGTAATTTTTGAATAAAAAATTAATACGGACTAAATAATGGCAAAATTGTTTTGGTTTTAAGAGTTTAAATTTCAAAGGATTTGTTGATTGATGTTTTTGTACGTAATGGTTAAATAGGCTGGACCGAAGTTTACACACTATAAGATGGGTATAAGGATGGCAACACATTAAATTGTGGCCTTAGAGAGACAACATTCTGTCTTAATGCTCGTTTGTGTGTAAATTAGACTTACCGAACAACCACTACATGTACACTGTCATCTTAAGGGTGAATTATCCACAATTCCACAATGATTATCCGAAACACTAAGCTTTCGGGCTTATGCAAAAGTACGATATAGTGGACGATAATTGATGGTAATTCTTTAATTGGTGAACCCGATACCTCAATCAAAACTTTGTTATTTTATTCTTAGCAAATTGGTAATAAAAATGTTTTGTAAAACCAATGTTATGAAGTTGTATGCATGCTTCTTCATACATTATTTTGATCATATCAAAATATTAATACCCTTATAAAATTAAGTCGAATGCCATCTAATTAAAAACACTTGAAGTTGTAATTTACGTCATGTGAGAACTTGGCGAGATCGCAATAGAGAGGTAAATTTCATGAATTCATTGCTACCAGATCAACTGATGTGATGGATTTGTGAGTTTACAGTTTTTAAGTTAGAAGACTTAAATTGAGTAGGAAGTGAGATCTTGGACTCAAGGCATTAAGATGGGGATCAAACATGCTTACATTACAAAAGTTTTGTGATTGTAAATCCCATAAATCTAGGAATTTCAATATGATATTGGCAATTATTGTTCGACAATTACCTTGTTGAATACTATCATTACTAGCAGATCAACTGATGTAATGGTACTATGTCAATTTGGATCCTAGCTTTAAGAAAATACTACGGTTTATATGAATATTTACTAATGGATATTTTATTTTCTTAAAGATCTAATTATCGAAAATACTGAAATTGAATTTTGTAATTCGTTTTAATGTATTAATGCAACGTTCAAACCGTAAACGCACTTTGGGCTTTGGTAAATTGATCTAGTTCTGTTTTCAAACAAATGTTTGATTAAGAAATATTTAGTTAAAAGACAAAAGAAGTCTCATTTCTATGAAGGAAGAGTGAGACACAATCTTATTCCTTTTCATGAATGAGAAAGGATAATAGGAATATTAGATATGTCTAAATTCTAATATAACTCATAGCAAATTTTTTTTAATAGTTAAGAAAATTGTGAATATTTTTCATAGGGATTTTATCATCCTCATTCGGTGATCAAGTTCTTAGTAACACATATGATATTTGGTTAACAGAAAATTATGTATGACATTTTATGAGTTACTATAATTAGAAGCTAGACTAATTACTGCAAAATGTTTAAAGACAAACTAGTTGTTTTGACTATTTTAAAGGTGCTACATACATTGTAGGATGGTAGACCTGTTAAGGAAGAAATTGCATGCCCAATTTTTCAAGTTAAAAGCATTTGGTGGATAGTCCATCATTTACGTAGTAGAATACACTTTTAGTACATAAGTAATTGTTACGTATGGACAATTAAAGGTGTAGGAAAGTTAAACGTATACTATTTTCTTTCACTAGATATGAAACATTTTAAATGTTTTCAAATTCAGTGGGAGTATTGTGTACTTATTACTGAATAAGAAATTATTGTAATGATCTTTAATTCAGTGGGAGTTACAAGCTTTGACATATTGTTAGCTAAAGATAATTACTTTCTAAGTGTAGACAATCATACTTTTAAGGATAGTCTTGTACATTTTCTTACTAGACATTGTTGTTCTACATCTACTTGTTATGCTAAAATCTATGACACAATCATATTGATCACATAAACAAATGCATGGCACGTTGTTTATCAACTATATGAGGTTGTTCCATGCACAAGTGGGAGAAATGTTATCTTTAATGTGTGCAAGAAACAACTCATAAAGGTATGATTTAATGGATTCTCTTGACTACAAGGTAAGAGAATAATGTTCTAATATGAATTATACTAAGATAATTCCAGAAACACTTGGTGTTACAATTTATGTTATGTGAGAGCTTAGCTAGATTGCAACAACAAGGCGAATTTCATATTTCATTACTAGCAGATCAACTGATGTAATTGAACTATGAGAATTTGCAGTTTCTAAATTGGAATAATGTTCTGATATGAATTATACTAGGTTAATTCAAGAAACACTTGGTGTTACAATTTACGTTATGTGAGAGCTTAACTAGATTGCAACAACAAGGTGAATTTCATATTTTCATTACTAGCAGATCAACTGATGTAATTGAACTATGAGAATTTGCAGTTTCTAAATTAGATACCTATTAGAACATGTGTTAATATGATATCAAGACTACTTTAATTTATATATTTATGAATTCATGGAATTATATAAATTAATAAAGTAATCTAATGCTACTTCAATCTGGATATTTATGTGTTCTTGGAATGACATAAATAAATGAATAAATAATGTTGTTTACATTATTATGAAGTAATAAATTAACTTGAAATTACTATAGAAACCAAAGATGGTGTTCATAATTACTTTAGTTAAACATGTTGATATTTCATTTTAAAGATATAAACATAAAGTCTTTTAATTGTTACAAGACTTATAATAAAGTAAGACGTTATCTTGTTGTGTTTTTTAATTAAGACATATACATGAAGTTATTAAATTGTTAAATGACTTATAACGTATAGTGAGATTATAACAGTTTATGTTTTCTTGTAAAGACATGGACATGAAGTGATTTTGTAAAAAGTACTTGTGTTATAAAGCATGTAATTAGCTTGAATATTATTATACCATTAAAATGAATTAGTTGGTAAATAGACAAGTCAAAACGAATATGGTTATCTTAAATATTGTTAGATTGTCTTGCAATATTGATACTAATGAAATATCAAATGTTTATGGTATGTTCAGTTAGGAAAATCAAACTCTTGTTAAATTGTTTGATTAAAGATAACTATGACTTCTTTTCTTTCAAAAGTTTTCAAGGTTAGAATGTTGAGTATGACTTGGACATATTTAATAAAACTCCAACATAGAAGATTAATAAGACATTATCATATGATGGAATGTGATGAATCACATTAAGTCTTAAATTGAAGTTCCAAATTTGTTTAACTGCTTATGAAGAGGTTATTAACAAAATAAAGTTAGGAACTGTCAATATGTATTTGTAGTATCCCAAAAGAGAATATTGTATTGTTGCTTTATTTGCTAAGTATTTAAAGATAGTCTTTAAATTGCTAAAAGCAAGTGGGAGTTTTGATCTTTAAAAGATAAAATTACAAGATACATAATCTTCTAAAATACACTAGTAAATATCATGATGAAGTTTGACATTTGAAGGTTAAATCTCAACATGATAATAAAGTTTGACATTTAAATGTTAAATCTCAAGATGATGGAATTATCATTCATAGAATAGCAATATATCTTAGATATTTGATTAATATGCTGAGGACTATGATTTACAGGATGTAAACCTGATAATTATTATGATACATTACCAAATATGAAATTAGGTAAAGTATACATGATATGAATGATTAAGATGTTGTCCATAAAGATAATCAATTTTAGAAACTTGGTTTATCTTAATAGTTAGACTAGAAAATGAAGATGAGTTTCTTCAAAGATTAGGTAACTCTTGTTGTTTAAATCTTTGTATAGAAATCATATGGACAATATTGTGCACATATTTAATGCATGTCTTATGACAAGATTATTAATCACACTTAAGCAATTAACTGTGATTGAATATTCTTTTTCTAAACACATTAAGTATATAAAGATTATGATTGTTATATTTATGAAATTGACAATAGAATATCAAAACTCTTTCTTGAGTGATTACTTGAGCGAGGACGATAAGTAATCAAAAGGAGTTTATGAATTCAAATAAATCTTTAGAAGTGTACAAAGTGCAATAATCCATGGATGGATAAATGCATGCATCTAGAAGATTACTCTTATGTTTAATTATTAAATTCATGTTTTGATTTATAATTGAAATAAGATAATTTTTAAGTATTCCTAAAAGCTAGTGGGAGTATTATGTTTAATTTCTTAAATCATATATGTTGTAGAACATATGAAAAGTAATATTCCATATGAGTAAATGTTAAGTCTTAGAATGAAATGAAATTTTACTTGTAAGATTTAGGAAATAAGACATATAACCTTGGAATGAATGTTTATTGTTGAAACATGTGTGGTAAATGAATCTAATATAACATGATATATTATTTAGAAAGTCTAAATGGATATGAATGACATGAATAAAATCTAAGTGTGACTCAAAGATCTTTCATGAACATCATGTTTTGTTTTATCATGATTGATTACAAGATGATTTGGCAATATTAATATCTAATTATAAGTTATTAGATAACTTGTGTAATATTCTAATAAGAATATGTTTGATTATAGAATTACATCCTAAATCTGGAACAGCTTCCAAATTCTATAGATGAACAATTTTTCAATTGTTGTGAAAATTGTCATAGCCAACAAACTTGAAAGTTTGAAGGGCATCAAACATTACACAATAGATATTATGGTTTACGGAAAGTTTTAATAGCATATTGTTGTTGCATACAATGATGGTAATGAAATTGAGATGACACTCAATACTAGTCATGGTAAGGATTTCATCTTTGACTATATGTACTAGTTATGCTTACTAAAAGCATAGTTGCATTATACATTAAAAGAATAAGAATACTTTAAACTTTAAAATGTTTGGAAGTTTAATTATCATAAATTAGTGATTAAGGATGTCTCACATTTTTATGAAATATGGCATTATCAAAATAGTTGAGTATGTACATACAAGAACTTCACTAGTTGAATTCTTGAAATAAGTATTCTTAAAATTCCGATAGATCAAAGTTGGATGATTTATGTTTTGTCAACAAGTAGGAATGTCATTACTTGAGACATAATTCATCAACAAGTTATCATGCATTGATCTATTTAGTATTTGGATAAGGGATGTTAAACAATTATTATAATAAATTTAAATACATGTCATGTTTAATTTATAATAAATTGTATCCTATATTTGTATGTTTAATCCATGAATAAAGGTTATTCTAAATTGTCCGTTGTCAGTTAATAATATGGGAATATTATTAAATCAAGACAAATCCGAAGGTTGGTATAATATACTTAAAGTATATTGATGCGCAGTCATGCCGTTTCAGATGATATTCAACGATACCGAATATAGGACTTATCCCGACTACATGATGTTACTTTATGGATTTTGTTATTAAGTAAATCATGAAGAGTTATCCTCAGACTTGAGATGCAAGATAAGTGTCCTGAATGTAGTACATTTTTGTGGAACAACTTAACGCTATACGTAACTGGTAGTCATAAGGGTTGTTTTCGGAAGTGTTACAAAGTTTGTGGGTTTTGCTTGTAGTCAAAATAGAATTTGTTCCTTCAAATTTAATTTTGGAGTTTAATACTGCTGGGCTCCCGTAGGGTGGGTAAGATGTATGTGTGGCCAGACCCAAGATCTCCCCTGAATATGTTCAGAAGATTTGGTAATCTTGATCAATCACAAACAACGAGAAACAGAATGGTTAATTAAGGAATAACTTTAATCCATATCCTTATTAACATGGTATTAGAAACAAAAGGATAATAATAATGATAAATCATTAAAAGGTTTTTCCAGGAGCCTTAATCGAGATCGTACTAGAGGCATCGGCGTGTTGCAAGACGTTAACCGATGTGATTACACTATTAAAATATGTCCAAGTGGGAGCTGTTAGATTATGGACATTATTTTAGTAGTCGTATGTTAGGATTGAACTCGAGATCACGGGATTGCACACAATACGTATGAAGAGAAAAAGAAATAATTATTTATAAATGTTATAAGTAATTATTAATAAACATAAAACTAATAATAGTAATTAGTATCTAATGATAAATGACTAATGACCTATTAACGAAGATTAGGAAAGTAATACTTGTGAATAATTGAAATGTCAAGAAAGTTCTAGAAGGAGTTCCACCTCCTTTGTGCCTTGAGCTCCAAGTATTCATTAGTATAAATACAAACCCAAGATTCATTGTTTCTCATAACTTGTACACACACATCTTGGTGTTTTTCTTTCCTATTTCTTGTTCTAGTCGATCCATAAAACAAACCCATAAGGGTTTCGATTTTCTTGATCTAAACAAAGTTTTGTGTTTAATTTACTTGCATAAACTTTTTCTTGAATTAGTACGTGTGTACAAGAATGTGATTCAAACACATTATTGTTTGATTCTTGGATTGAATTACAAAAGAGGTAAGGGGTAATTCTTGTAATCCACATAAAACCTAATTAGGGTTCTTGATTAAAGATTGCAATTTGATTCTTGTTCGGGCTAGAATCATAAAGGTACGTTTACTATTTAATATTGATTAATTAATTACATGTTATATGATCTTGTTATAATTGCTTCCGCTATGCTCACTTGATGTGTTTGGTTTATTTTATATGATTGTCATGATATCATAATTCCAACACATAGTGTGGGGCATCAAGCACTTTTGAAAGAATATGTGTGATATCATCACTAACATGTGAGAGGTTACACCTTCGATTCCTGCTAATTAAGTGCCAACACCCAGAGATACGCTAGCCTCGTGAAAACGAAAAACTTTACTCGGTTTGTTTTTATGTGGCCGTAAGTTCAAACCCGTGAATTGGTCTGCCATGATTTAAAAAATAATAGGTGACAAGTTCGAGCAGCTTGCAAGCGAGAAAATATCTGTGAGGTTGTCAATTCTATTTTTTAAAACTTTGTGTTAATGTTAATTAACGAGTATGATAGATACCACGCTTTGCTGCTGACAATTAGTATTCGATGACATAATTCCTAGTACACACTCAACTATATAATGACAAGTTATTTTATATAAATTTCTCATAATCGTATACTATAATATGAAGTGAGAAAAAATAGAATAGCTTATGGCATAAGGGTTATTTGATAGTTTAAAGTACGATTTTTTTTTATTTTTTTATTATTTTTTTTTTATTTTTTTTTATTAACCATGGTTTTCGACCTCTGACCGACTAATCTACGAAGTTTGAATCCACCACCATACAAACTCAAACCAGGTAAATCCTCCTTATTTCTCATAATCTATAATAATGTTAGACAATTATTTAAATACATAACATATGATAAACGAGGATGTTTTCACCCATACTTCACTACAAACATGTGATTTTACATGAATTTTTTGTTTGTTTGTTATATAGACATTCAATAGGTTTAACTCACAGAGCGTTTAGAAATCGGTAAGTAAGTATACAGACTATTTATGTAATTTTTTGTCACATAGATGTTTCTCAGTTCTAACCTAGGCATTATATATGTAATTGCAAGTGTTCGTTACATAATAGTCCTTAAATTTAACATAAATAGTCCTTAAAAAATTTAGGGACTTTTCTTGCAACACACGTAAAATGCGTGTACTTTTATGTAGGAGTAAATTTCACCCATCGTCCCTGAACTTTTCGTAATTCGCCCGTTTGGTCCCCCGTTTTCATTTTGTAGCATTGGCGGTCCCTGAACTTGCTAAACGTTGCACATTTGGTCCTTATGGCTAACGAATGTTATCCCGTCTCGTTATCTGATGTGGCAAGGCGTGGGTTTTTGGTCTTTTGGTAGGGTTTTTGGTCTTTTCACCAAATATTTCTTTGCTTGTTTGGTCCTTAACACCTTTCTATAAGTACACTTCGCCTCTACTTGTAATGACATTTTCTAGTTCCCATATTACCTTTCTCACTTTCCTGCCGAATCACATCTCAAAACTCTCGAGCCTCGTCCCTAATTTTGCAATCTGAGTATCAGTTTGGCACAAACTGTGCCAATAATGGCGTTACCAACATGGAAGATGCGGGAAAAAGGAGCAAGGTTTACAACTGTACAGTTGGAAATGGAGTGCGAAAAGGAATATGGAAATGACTTGAAATCCTGTTGCTTGAGATAAATTTTGATATGAACTTGTGTTAATATATGTTTATTTACTAAGTAACTGACTTTATATTGCAGAATATGCACGTCAATTATTCAGCATACGAATACACCATGGTAGTGCATTCATGTCTTTTCCTGATAGAGAATACGTTGGTGGTGGTGGTGAAGACATCTTCGATAGGGTTAATGTTGATGTTTTCTTAGTGTTTGACCTAGACCAGATGGTTACACAACTATGCTACACAGGTAAGAATGAGCCTCTGTTTTATCACTATTAAAGTCCAATGAGTACTTTCGATGATGGGTTGTTTCCACTGTCATGTGATGAGGATGTTCGATGTTTGAGTTCCCTACTGGTTAGTTTCAAGTTGATTAAGGTGTACATAGAGCATGGTTCTGCTAGGTTTAATTGTTACCAAAGGTCACCTAGACAAACTAGGGCAAGAATAGAAGAAGTTGTGTCTAGTGAACCTTGTATTAGTGCCTCTAAGGGAAAAAAAAACCTGGTAAAATGTTGTACTTGACATGGCATGAGAATACTGATAATAATTGTGCACCTTCAGCTAACTCACCTCAAGGTCTGAGATTTACACAATTGACTGACAATGCATGTGGTGAAAACCAAAACAATGACCTTCCACACATAGATTCACAATTTGGAAGTTTAAACCTTAGTTTCACCTTAGTGGAACCTGCTTCTAATGATGTGGTAAAAGAAGAAATAGCTGATATCGTTAGGTTAATAGAGTTTGACAAGAATGAATTAGATAGGGGTCCATCGTTTAGTTATTTGGATTGCTATGAATGTTGACAATACCTCTGGTTTAATTCATGACGAACAATTTGGAGTTGATAAATTGGACTTAAACGTAGGCTTGGATGTTGACATAAATGTTCCCCAAACTGAATTGCAAGTAGATGGTAGAACTGAGGAACATGTTCATGTCCAAGCTGCATTCGTAGAGCCTAGAGGTGAGGAACTTGGTGTGTAAGGTAATTGTGAACAGGCACAACATGATGAGCAGGATGATATTGATAGTGTTCATGATAGTCAATATGAAGGAGACTCCAATGACAATGCTGATTCAAATAATGAAGAAGAGGCTGTTATGAATGATGAAGTATACTGTGGAGACGAGCCTAAGGTTCAAGTTAATATGTTTCAACTAATTGGGAATAAAGCTTTTGACAGCATTGTCAACTGCAGTCAAATTGGAGATGTTGTAGGAGGAATAGAAGCCACAAGTGTAGAAGGTTTTGATAGTGAAACAAGTTCTGAGGAATCAGGTTTTAGTAGAAGGAAGGAGTTAAGGGAAATAAGAAGTAGGATGGAACAGAATCTTGTTGTGGAGAAGTACTTTTTTTCAGTGGCCAAGAGTTTGCTACTCCAGAAGAGGTGAAGGAAAGTTTTTATATGCATGCCATTGAGACTAGGAGAAATTTGAAGTTGATAAAGAATGATGGTATTAGGTTAAGAGTTAAATGTGAAAACCAAATACCTGTCTTTGCAGAGTCACACTTAAGTGGACCAATAGGCCCAAGTGAAGCAACAGGTGTTGGGCCTAGTGGATCAAGTGTCCCGGTTGGTAGAGGGACTAAAAGGGAGAGGAAGAGTGTAGGAAGTTTTTGTGTTGAACTTGAAAGAAATCAATGCCCATGGGTCATATATGCTAGCAAAAAAAAAATAACAAAAAATTGGATTGTAAAGATACACAGAGACACACACACTTGCCTTCAATCAAGGGATATAAAACACTGCACCTACAATTTTTTGGCAAATAAGATCTATGACCTAGTTAAGGTTAATCCACAGATCCCAGGAAAGGCAGTTCAAGACCAGCACCAACATGAATTACAGCTTCAGGCATCTATGACCAAAGCATTCAGGGCCAAAGCTAAAGAAGAAAGAGATGTTGCAGGAGATCACAAGCTGAAGTATGCAATGCTTAGGGATTATATTGGTGAATTACTGTCTATAAACCCTAATACCACTGTGAAGCTTGCAATTGATAGAGATACTAATGATCAAGAGTTGACTACAAGGGTTATAATGTACCCTCCGATCAGTTCGAAGGACTCCCTTCGAGCCTGCTCGCAACCTACATATCGAAGGCTTTGGTCAACCTCCTAAAATCCTCAATGGCATAAAACTAATCACCTCTGATCTAGTTACCAATTGGGAATTCACCAATCGAAGAATTAAGCCCTTCGAGGTATCCTCCGATGATCTTAGGACGGAACACTGTCAAGACCAATTCTTACCCATGTCTCCTCTTTCTCCTTAACTTTCCCGCTAAACCAGGAAGAGTGGGGCATTAAGCCCTAGTGGTTACCACAAATAGTGGGACACCCCCATGATCTTCTAAAAACGTGGAAACACTCTCCAAGGCTGTTTCTTCTCCTATAAATAGTTTTGGACGAGTCATAAATCTGGTATGCAATCTCTACTACTTCACTTTACTACGTTTTCACTAAACTTCTCATACCAAATACTTATTCACACGCCGGAGGTGGTTCACAGGGTCCAACCTCTGCGCAATCACTTAACGTAGTATTTTCGTATTTCTTATTTCAGGTTACTTACAAGCTTTGCACAACCACAACACCCCTTATACCCTTCGATCACCATCGTAGGCCTAGTCGTGCAAATTATTGTACAATCAGTGGCGCCATCCGTAGGACCCGCTACAATTGGTCTCGTTATTTCCAAGCAAATAACCAGT
The DNA here is from genome assembly GCA_030686995.1 of Artemisia argyi. NCBI lineage: Eukaryota > Viridiplantae > Streptophyta > Magnoliopsida > Asterales > Asteraceae > Artemisia > Artemisia argyi. Next base: position 71,910,558 of record CM060703.1, read on the forward strand.
CAAATACACCCGCTACTTTTCCGGCATGAATCAAGAGAGAGAAGTTACACAGCCACCGGGTTTCTCGACCTTAACACCAATACCAGTAACTGACCCTAACAACCTTCCCCCAATTACAGCCTCCACATTCACAACACGATCTCACCCAGAAATAACGCCTAATCATCATGCTTCGACATCAGCTAACCCAGAACCCGTCATTAGCCCGGCCTTTGTCGAATCCAACTTTGAAGAGTTGGAATCACTATTAAGGGTTCGTAGAAGACAGGCTTGGAACACACAGATGCAATGAGAGTTGGAATAATCTAGTGATAATTATGACGAGGAGATAGAAATGGAGCCGAGGCCTCAGGAACAGGGGGTTAGATATTCAACATTGAGGGTAGGATCTCCTGCTGGTCGAAGGATGGGTAGGAGGTTCGTTGGTTTTGAATGGGTCCCTGAAAGTCTTTATCCTACAGTAAATGGGCAACCAAGCAACCATAGTTACCCACAAACTTATGGCAATACACCTTTCGGACACCCCATGGCGTACCTTCCGTACACCGTGGGTAATAGCAACCCCTTCAACATGAATATACCTTATCTTCCTTACCCTAACCAAAATCCTTCAAGGCTGCCTCCAACTAATAACCCATATAATGTTGTCCCCATGAACATGCCACCTTATAATTGCTAATACCCAGAGCCTACGGGTCCCGCGACACCATTTGTGAGGTGGATCGAAGATTACCCTTTGCCCGATGGTTTAAAGATGCCTTCGCATATAGGCACCTATGATGGGAAGGGAGACCCATATAATTTCTTACACCTGTTCGAAGGGGCAATTAGGATGCAAAAGTGGGTCATGCCTGTATCCTGCCAAATGTTTACATACACTCTCCGAGATTCCGCTCGTATTTAGTGGAATGGGCAAAAACCAGGCAGTATTTGTAACCTTGATGACCTGAAGGCTAAGTTTTGTTCACACTTTAGCCAACAGAAGAAGTTCACAAGGACTCACCTAACGGTACACAACATTAAGCAAAAGGATAATGAAAGTACAAGAGGTTTCGTCGCCAGATACACAGATGAAACTCTGCAGATCCTAGCCTTACATGAAGAACAACATATCTCCGGCTTCATACATGGCCTAAGAAACCGAACTCTGGTGGAATTCTTGTTCACTAGGCTTCCTGCAACATATAAAGGTCTGATGGAAAAGGCACACACTTGGATAGAAGCCAAGGAAGTGTCCACCAATGGAGCTCCGATTGAATGCAGGGAGCACAACAACAAGTTCTCAAAGCACTCCTCGTGGGAAGAGTCGAAAAACAAGAAAAAAAATCATAACAGGGGTTTACTCCTTACAACAAAGGTTCTAATCATGGTTTGCTAGGAAGCCTTACGAAGTCTCCAAGGGAAATATTGGCAACGGAGAGGGTTGCGAAAGCCTTCGAGCCACCCCCTCGTATGACATGCAAGGGCAAAAACAGAGATACGACTAAGTACTGCTACTTTCATGAGGATTTTGGCCATGAAACGAACAGCTGCAAAGAACTGAAAAGGCAGATAGAAGAAGTAGTAAAATCCGGGTAATTGGCACATTTCGTGAAGGGCATAAAGAAGGATAAAGAAAAGGTATCTGACACATAACTGGGAAAAGACACCATTCCCCAAGAAGCTCCCATCCTTATGGTTATCTGGGGTGAACCAAACTTGAAAAGGAAAGTCACCGAAAAGGAGATATACGAGATAGGGGAGGTAACATTTCCCTCCGAGGTAGGTAAATTCCCTTCGAATGATCCGGTGGTAATCAAAGTCGTAATCTCCAACCTAGAAGTAAAAAAAAGTCTATATGGACTGTGGAAGCTCCTGCGTGATAATCCATGAGCATTGCTTTATGAAGCTCAAGCCTTCGGTTAAGTCAAAAAGGATAAAGTCAAAGATACCTCTGGTAGGATTCTCAGGGGAACGCTTATGGCCTCTAGGAGAAGTGCCGTTGGATGTAACACTCGGAGAAGGAAAGCTTACAAGGATCGAAACCCTCAACTTCATTATCGTAAGGTCTGAATCCCCCTACAATTTGCTAATCGAAAGAACAGCTATGCAAAAGATGGGTATTGTGGTCTCCATCGTACATGCAGCGGTTAAGTTCCAAAGAACATATGGCATCAGAACTATATTTTCCATATATAATGAAGGAATAATGCAAGAAGCCTGATGCGTGGCTTTGCAACCTCGCAAAAGGTTTTACCTCTCGAGGGATCTCGAGAGCTTGCAATCCCCACTAGGCAGTGTACCTGACCGATGTAGTATAGTGTAGTGACAAGCAATGTTGCAAAAATCGGCCGAATCGGCCGATTAATCGCTAATCGGTGATGCACCTTGTCGATTTTCGAAAATCGGTGAAAAAATCGGCCTAGGCAAAAAAATCAGAAAAAATCGGTCAAAAATCGGCCGAATCGGCCAAAAATCGGCCGAATCGGCTAAAAATCGGCCGAATCGGTCAATTTAAAAAAAATAGAAATTTAGGCATTTTACTTAATTTGGGGATCGTTTATTTCACTTATAACGTACAATGGGCCTCATAATCAGAATTGAAGCCTTTTATTGAGGTTTGTAAACATAGAAGGCTTGAAATCAGTTAAGATCTTTAGTTTGCTCTCCAGAAATTCCCAAAACATGCAGGAAATGCCAAACCGATTAATCACCGATTAATCACCGCCTTGACCGATTACAGGCTGCAGGGTGGTCGACCGCCCGACTACCGATTCACGATTTTTGCAACATTGGTGACAAGTACCGGGGGATTGATCGTTCAACTTGGGGAATAGTGTCGTTAGGATTAAAACTTAATTAAACTAGGTCTAGAGGTGAGAGACGATTCTTTTTGTATTTTTATATTTTATGGAAAGCAAGTAAAATCTCGGGTTTTGGAAGAGTGGGCGGAATTAGTTGCTAGTCAACTAACCCAAATAACTACAAATGCAATAAAATAAATAACACGAAAGTAAATGTTGGAGAAAAACAATAATAAGAGAAACATGTTTACTTAGATGTCACTACTCGCTAGCCATCTTTTACTAGTGGATTAGTTTGTTACAATTGCGTAGATGACGGTTGTATTCCTTAATACCATTCGTGGGGCCGTGTACGATCTTCCCCAACTCTATAAGCTTCTACTTCTTCCTATGTCGAGCCGACTACTAGCTACTAACATGGCCTCCTTATTAGTTACTTATGCATTAAATACAACCAATTAATCGTAGTACACATCCGATTCATGTTTCTTAAGACGTTCAAGCATGTTACCAATTGGAAGTCTGCCAGTTTTCTTAATCCTAACATCGATATCATTCATCCATTACAATTAATAACAAACAACCAACCAACCAATAATCAATAACTAGGTTTCATTACATCTAAGCAAACAAAAAGAAAACCTAGCCTAGCATGTTAAAGTAAAGACAAGCATAAGATAGAATCAAACAACACATAGACATATTGAATGATTATTGGAAGACTTATCTTTATTAAAACATGGATGATAAAAGGGTGAAAAACCATGTAAAATTCGACCTAGGGATTCTCCACAAGTTCTCCCAAAAGTCTCTCTAAAATTCCCCCTCCCAATACACGAAAATTAGAAAACTATATATAGATTTTGTAGTCTGACGGCGTCATGTGTTGATTCCGACACCGTCAACTCGCCGCCAAAGAAATCCTCGTATTGCCTAGATCCAGATCTAAAGTCGTCATGTATTAATCAACTCTTGGCCGTCTCTTGAAAATTCCACGTGACGCCCTTGGTGACGCCGTCACGCTTTAATTCCCCAAAACATTCTAGCGCATCTCGTTATACATTTTTATCCACCTCTTTGCCATAACGTGACGCCGTCAAGTACTATTTCTAGCTTGATTTGGAGACTTTGCTGTTTTGTTCACTTTTCGCTCCGAAAACGTCCAAAATGCTTCCTTTTCCAGATTTCTTCTCCAAAGTACCTAAAATGACAAAAGGAACGATTTAGGGCAATATTTGATCAAATAATCTCGACTTAGGGTTTAAATGACCCCCTAAAAGCGGTACACTTTTCATCTCATCAAATACCCTTACACTTGAGATTTGCTTGTCCTCAAGCAAATGAGCTTTTATTCTAATCAAAATACAAGCTAGGGGTCATTTAACACTAATATAAAAGTAATTGCAACAAATAATCGTTCCACTTCAACCAAAACAAGCACGGAAATTATACACTAGCACCTCACAAATAGTGTTTAGATACTCACATCTCTCGGGTGTAATAAAAGTATTTATCACAATATGAAAATGGAAAATATCTCTCACTACCTGTCATAGCACATAGATTACCATAGGCTTGGGAAAGGATCAAACCTCCACCACTTGGCGTAAGCACCTAGGATAAACTATCAAAGAGGTCTTGTCAAAGGGTTATAACGTGAGGTGTATGGATATGATAAACATGGTTTTGTTGGATAAAGGAAATCTTTACTGGTGGCGAGTTAATCATATTGGTCAATTACATGTACAATGTGGCGTTGCTAAGGCAAGACTCGGCTCGACTTAAGCTAATCATAAACTAGCAAAACATAAAATAAACATAAAATAAAACGGGATGGTAGTCCGTATGTTTTTTCTCTTTTTCTTTTTCTTGATTTTTCAATTTTTTTTTCATACACTCTTGCCCTACCATCCAAAATAATACATCATAGGGGATTTGCATTCCCCTTACACTTGAATCTTTACATACTTTACAATCAATTATTCTAATGACTCGAATTAGATAATCAAAACACTTGGAGTACTTTTTAAATATTAGCGCACGTATAGGGGTAATAATTGACGTCTTTCCCAATACTCTATAACAATAGTACTTTACCCATGAGTCCCAATCGTCCCAAAACAATATGTACAAGATATGACTCGACTTAGCAACCATGTAATCAATTAGACAATTAACTAAGGGTTTAAACATATAAAAATAATGCACTAAAGATGAGTGCATACAAGGAAGGCTAAGGAAATTTGGGTGTACATTTGGGGTGGATTGTAAACAAAATCTTCCTTTAAGTAAAATGCTTAAAGTTAGAAATGAAAAAGATAGGCTCGGAGGGGTGTACTAGGGGTATCGTGTACTAAAAATGAGTACATCGCAAAGGTGTGGGAAAAATTAATTGACTTTATTAGTCAAGTAATTATGACTTCATTGGCCAAGTAATTATGATACGGGCTTAACACAAGGGTGATCCTAATGCCTCTTATCATTTAGTAAGTCCTAACTACACGAATGTAGTCTCACTAGCGGTCTCGGGATGCATCACTAACACAAGTTCTAGAATCTAAGTACTACGGGTACACTCATAAGCATCTTTTCCTAACAAATCTAGGGGCGAACCTCACATATTTGGGGTGGAAAATTTTAAGTGGTACGGTTTTTCATGCTAGTCATACAACTCCTATCCATGAGACGCTCATTAAGGCTAAAGCTTCACTCCTAAATGTTGTAAAAAAATTTAAATTTGGCGCTAAAATTACCCTAACAAGTGTTTCTCTTAGTTTTATTACACACCTACTATTGAACAAACAAACTCAAACGCAATTGCATTCTCTAAGGTATCATCATTTTCCCTCCCTTTACACTTAGGCTGAACATTAAAGGATGTAAAAGTAACGAAGGTAAAAGAATGAAACAAATGCTCCCCTTATTCGTTCAGTGTGGTAATGTGATAACATGGTTAGATCCTCCTCCAAGAAAATGAACGTTGAAAGCTTCCCTTTAGAAATATAAATCATCATATTGTCCAATATAACCTGTTAAACCTGAGAAAACAATCATGGCAAACCTCGGGTAAAATCGGCGGCAAACTATATATATACTAAAATTCTAGAAAGCAAACTAAGATATATTGCTTGTGGAATGAATATTTTCAGATTTCCTGGAGTTTATAAAACTAAAGATTTAACAAAAACTTTAAAACTCCGGAAGAAAAACAAAACTTGAAAAATTTCTAGAATTTTACACGTGACGTCGTCAGGTTATATCCCTGACGCCGTCAGAAGTGTCCTGCAGAAATTTCATGTTAACTTTCCGGAACATTTCTGGAAAAACTCACGCCTTCATTCCTGGAAATCTTGCAAAACATCATTATGACTCGATACAAGCATTTGACTCACACAAATACTAATATGCATGTTCGTTTAATATCGTTGTGATTCATGTTCAATCTCGTTCTTAGAAACAAATTTAGATTTCCCTTACACTTATCTTTTGCAAAATACCTTTATATATAATCAAGACGAAGTTAAAAAAAAATAAAGCATTTTCACAATTTACTTAGAAACATGAACCACAAACAATAAAAATAAAACATGCATACGGAAACAAATAAAAGCAAGCAAACAAACAAACAATCAAACAAATATAACATGGGTTGCCTCCTAAGAAGCACTTTTATTTATTTACGAGTCTTGTAGCTAGAGTCAGAGTCACGGGCTATCCTATATGAGTGAGTTCCTCATCGAGGATGTCCTTAGGGTCGAACTTAGCTTGTAGTTTCCTATCGGTTTTCTTAGTTCGGTATGACTTTTCAAATTTCTCTCCATCCGGATCATATAGAATCATCTTCATATGCCATGATCCGTCACCTTCCTTAGGTGGCTTGTCCCAATTCCATTTACATTTATCACCTTCCCTTTTCCATTTGTTCATCCCTAAGTTGATAGGCATCACTCCTAGGAATTCAATCATTTTACTAAAGACTAAGGGGTCCTCAAAAGGGTTTAGTTCCTCATCCCTAGCTATGAGTTGCTCCACCGAATGTGTTCGGTTGATGAACTCCTCCTCTAAATAAAATGGGCATTGAGGTCCTATGAAGTCTCCATTGATCCAAGGTCCGTATCTATATGGTCCTCTATTCATGTCTACCCAATGAGGTGTTGGTTCATTCTCACTATCGTAGCTATGCTTCTTAACATCGTAGACCGACCAAGTCTCACTTTCTCCTACCGCTATCTTAGATTCCTTACAATTAATCATGGCACTAGCGGTCGCTAAAAATCCTCTTCCTACTAACAATGGGCATGTAGTGTCATTAAACATATCAAGGACATGAAAATCCGCTAAGATAGTTAATCGTCCTACATGAACTACTATATCTTTGATCATACCTACTGGGTGGGCAACACTTCCATCCGCTAGACCAATTATCACTTCCATCTCCTCTAACTTTCCTAGCTTAAGTGTGGTGAAAAGGGACAAAGGAATCAAGTTGAGGCTTGATCCTAGATCGGCTAGTGTGTCGAAAGCTTCGGAGTTACCTATCCTACAAGGTAAAACAAATATACCCAGATCATCTAGTTTCTTAGGTAGTTTGTTATGAACGAAAGCGGTCCCATTTTTACCCAACTTAAGTCTTTCTTTATATTTTTCTAAGAGGGCATTGTAGTGGGGGGCACGGGCCAAAGCATCAATGACGGGGCGCTCAAGTTGAAGTTCCTTAAATTCATCGCCAAGGTCTTGTGTAGGAGGTGTTTCAATTATGCTATTGACCGGTTTAATGTTGGATGTTTTATTCAATTGGTCATTTTGAAAATTTTGGGCTTGCTTGAAACACGTGCTCATGGCATTGACCGAATAGTATTGTGGACAAGAATTAAGAGACGAAACCGATGATATGGCGTTAACGTTTAGTTTCGGGTTCTTGACCGTGTTGCTAGGGATTGCTCCCATTTCTCGGTCATTGAGAACTTTCAACAATGTGTCAATCTTATTTGTCATCTCACTTTGTTTTTGTTTGAAATCGGCTTCAAACTTTGCTAAACGAGCTTCTTGAGATGCCATAAAGCTAGGCATCAACCCTTCAAAATTATTGGTACTACCATAGTTGTTGGAAGGATTGTTGTTGAAGGTACGGTTAGGGGGTAGACCGTTTGATCGGTAGCGATTAGGTAAAGTGGAAGAATTGTTTTAGGGTGCGTTTTGGTTTTGTTTCCACCTAAGGTTTGGGAGATTTTTCCAAGAGGGGTTGTATGAATCACCGTAAAGGTTTGGCTCGGGTTTGAAAGTGTACCACTTGTCTCCCACTCCGTCGGTACGCGAGGATGCGTAATCGGCAAAAGCTTGTTGGGGAGTTCCTTGCAATCACGAGTGTCGTGGGGACCACTACATAATTCGCATGAAGAAGTGATTTTGTTCACTTAGCTTGAAGGTTTAGGAGCTTCGTAGGATTTCATGAGAAACTTGACTTGGTCTTCATGTTCCATGATCCTACGGTCGGGAGTGCTTGAATTGTTCGAAGGCAAAGATATTGCCTTGACCGTTTTGTTAAAATCACGGGGATCATTCCAACTTTCATTGTCATAGAGAGCAAGATCTTCTATGAGTTCCCATGATTCTTCCGCACTTCGATCATGTAGCTTGCCACCGGCCGCTTGGTCAATGGTTTGCCTCATGGAGAGATTGATGTGGTCATAGAAGATTTGGACTTGGAGCCAAAGATCTATGCCATGATGAGGGACTTTTGGAGTAAGTCCATGAAACGAGTCCATGCTTCATAAAGAGTTTCACCTTGACGTTGTTGGAACATCAAGATGTCATTTCTTAGCTTGGTGTTTCTCCCCGGTGGGAAAATTTGAGCAAGGAAACGATTGGTGAGATCATCCCAAGAGGTGATGGATCCCGCGGGTAAACGCTCAAGCCATTGACTAGCTTGGTTACGTAGATAGAATTGGAAGAGACACAATCGGGTCGTCTCTCGAGTTTCAACATCAAGATCTATGGAATCTACAATTTTGAGGAAATCCTTAAGATGTTGATTAGGATCTTCGGAACGAAGTCCATGGAATGCACATCCACTTTACACCAACCGGATGGTGTCGGATCGCAAGGGAGAAACATTGGCTCCTTGACTGAGCTTAATGGTGTTTCGATAGCCTTGGTGGCTATGACGGGAGTACTCACCTAAAGTGCGGGGTCTAGGAGGTTGGTTTGGTTGTGGTGGGTTTTGTGGTGGATTTTGTAGTGGGTTAATGGGTTCAAAGATATTACCACCTTCCATGATGGCGGATGGCAACGGTTACGAACAAAAGGAACGAAGAAATAAGATAGACTAAAGAAACCTATGAAAATAAAATAAAAATCTTACTAGAAATGAATCTAGCAAGTAGGCCTAATAAAAAGAAATTTCAACCTAAACAATAACAATTCCCAGGCAGTGGCGCCAAAAACTTGATGTGTGGTTTTGCAATCTTGCAAAAGGTTTTACCTCTTGAGGGATCTCGAGAAGCTTGATGATGATGGCCAGGCAAATGTACGACAAGATTTTTAACAAGATTCAGTTTGCGGTAAGAATTATACATGAGAGGGTTGGTTGATGGAAGTTGATGATGGGTTTCTTTTGTATACATATGTCATGGTTAATAAATGAAATAGATCATTTGATTCAGATTTTCTTTGTATAATTTGTGCAAATATGTTTTAACTTTTTAAGTGTCTTTCATATGTATCAATAACATAAACATGAAAATCACATTAATCAAACCATAAAGCACAGACCAAAACATGAAAACGGAAAAATGCAAAATTAGAGTTGTTACCATACAAGTAGCTTGGACATGCCTAAAACCATGATACAACTATACTTATACAACTCTGAACATGACACATATCTAATAGAGCATAGTCATTCAATTTTTGTTGTTATTTTTAATGAATTTTTTTAGCTTTTTATTGCTTGACTTGCATCTGCACTTTCTTCTTCTTCAATACTCTCCTTAGTTGGTGTTCTTGTACCCAGACCTATAACACCACCACTTACTTTCTCTACACCACCAGATCCACTAGCTGCAACTATACCTCCCCTTTGTAAGCATGCCTCCAACAATTAAACCACATACCTTCTCCTTTAGGTAGCCTTGCTTCAAAAGTTAAACCAGCCATATTTTTAACATCCATATAACAGCAAATGCATCTCATTTCAGTTGATTCGATGCTGTCATCCAACACCCCTACATGTGTATCATTACTAGTAATTTTCTTTCTCTTTAATTTTTGAGTTGAAGGTTGTGCCATATCTATGTTAGAAGACAAGTTGGAAGGAGACTTTACTTCACTCCTAGTTGGTAGGAGGATTTACTTCACTATCCAGGTTGTGCCATATTTTTGTACTTTGAAATACACCCGTTTGACTTTCATTGTGTGAAGTAGGTAAAGGAGTATTAACTTCTCACAAGTGTTATGCCAAACACTCCTAAGAATGAGCTTCTACAGGTGTTATGCCAAACACTCCTACAAGGAATGGTTTTAAAATTGCTAAGATGATGGTAAATGGTGTTTGGAATTGGCCTATTGAATGGTATACTAACTTAGTATTGTTGAGAAAATAGAACACTACCAGTACTAACTACTTAATATTGTTAGAAGGAAGTTAGTACTACAAGTACTAACTACTTAGTACTCTTAGAAGGAACTTAGTACTGCTGAGCCGATAAAGCCGTGTGAAGGCCACCCAACCCATTAAATACCCACCCAACCGATCAAACACACATTTACATCTCATGTAACCCCATCTCATTTAATACCCACCAAAACGATCATACACAAACATAAACACACATAGTCAATCTTGTAACCTAAATTTCTCTTAAACCTACATATCCTATAACCTTACTTCACACACAATGAAGGCAACAAACAAACAAGGTATTGTTATTTCTAGTTTGATATATAATTGGGTGTATTTAATTAAAAATGTCAAAATAGGGTTGTTTTGTGTTAACATTTGATTGTTTGTGAAGCTCTATTTTTTTGTTTTTTGATGCTCTCTTTTTCTTATTTCCAGAAAGCAAATCTACAAGGTCTGACTATATCATTGGTCCTGTTGATCCTGATTATGCCCAGTATTTAAAGCTTCAAGGTCCAAAAGGTTCAAGCACCATTCCAACAAGCTCTCATTATATCATTGGTGCTGCTGATTTTGATATGGAAAATATTTAAAGCTTGAAGCTAAAAAAGGTTCAACCTCCACTACTGCAAATAAGCCTTGAAGCCAGTCAAGGAAAAGGAAACTTGTAGCGGTTAATTATGGTAGTTCATGATAATAATCATAATGTGTTTTGATAGTATAACCAGTATCTTTCTATCTTTTGTAATGAAGAACATTTTTTTGTTCTTTTATTAATGGTGATGAATATACATATGTTGACTCTCATGTACTGTTTGACTTAATTGTGTTCATATTTCCAACAAATAATGGGGAAACCGAAGAGTCCAAAAATCTTCTAAAATTTAATACTGATTCTTCGTTTTCCCTGTTATTTGTGTATATATTCGTTCCATAAACATGTTGTTATATACCAATCTTATATCATCAACATGAAACATCATTCACATTCACTTGTAAGCATGTTGTCCGGAAACAAAAGAGCAAGAGATGCATATGTAGTTATCGAAAACAAGGAAATGAGCAAAAGACCAAGAGCTAAAGCAGATGTGGTAGCAGAAACCCCTGTATCTAACCAACAACAATCGCCCAAAGTTGAAGATGATGAAAGCTTCTATTATGAACTAGAAGCTGCGTTGGAACAAGATTTTTAGGAGGAAGATGAAAAAGAGCAGGAATAAGAAAAGGAGGAGGCAGAAGAAAGCCATGGTGAAGTGGAAAAAGGAAAGCATGTTGCAGTGGCAGAGGAGCATTGGAAAGAAGTGGCACCAGTTAGGAAATTAGAAAAAAAAATATAGTAAGGAAACAAAAATGATGAATGTTTAGAAACATTCAGTTATGATGATTTACATTTGTCATACCTTTCAGATTAATTTCATTATGTAAGGATCAAATTTTAAATGACAATTCTAATCTTGATGTTCCGAGTTTTTAGTTTCAATTGCATGTTTTTGGTTTCAAATACAGTCTAATCTACCAAAAGTCATACTCTTTGATACAAACTGGACTGCAAATGTACATTCTAATCTAATGTTTGACTTTATTTTTTCAAAGTTTATGGCACCATGCTCAACAATTTACCATTTAACGAAAGACGACACTTTTTATTCAATCAAAAATACACTTGCAAAGGTACATTTCCAAACAACAATTGGGCCAAAATGGGTACGAATCACAACAGTTTATAAGTTAATAATCAAAATGGTTTAGATAGTTGACTTAATTAAGTCAAACTACAGCCTTATGGTTTGTTGACTTCCCTAAGTCAATCATATAATGCATTGAACAAGCAAACAACATACTTCAAAATAACAAACCATTACAATTTAGCCAGTATTCAAACAAGAACTTTCATTGATCATTATCCCAGATTGACAACCATTACAAACGACTGCTTCACAACCCAACTACCATCATCTACTCCAAAATACTAAAAACATTCATCCACCACCATCAAAAACTAACAACTACTACCCAAAAGAGACTTGTTGGTGGATGGATGAAGACATGTCAAGCATTAAAATAAACATACAAAGCAAACAAAACCTAACTGATGATGACATACTTCTTGTACTTGGACCATTGTTCTTCAAGCTCTTCAACAACACCTTGAAGAGCATTAATCCTCCTAAACAAACTATGGATAATTACTACTGACCTTGGGCACGTCGGAGGATCCAACCATCCAAGAAAAGGATAGTTTGAGGCCTGAAACAACACAATGTGTAAATAAACAACACATTTTGTAAATAAACAACACATTGTTTAAACTTGATATACATTTCACCAATAACCAAACTTACAATTGTTGGACAGCCAAAGAAAGGGCGACCTGGATTCCTGTTTGTCCAGGAACTCTTGACAACAGCCGGTTTACCACATGTGCACACCACCATTGTTGCTCAGTTTTTATTTTTTTTTATTTTTATTTTTTTTTAATTTTTTTTGTAGGAAGATGTATGTTTTACATGGTTATGATATGCACAATGGTTGGATATTTACATGGTTGAGTTCTAAATAACGGTCGGATATCAATGTGCTACAGTACACAAAACGTGTTGTTAGGGATGAAACATGCGAAGAAAATGCTACAGTATACAAACGGGTATTAGGGACCAAAGGTGAGAAGATGAAAGTGCTACAGTATACATCGGGCGGGCTTTGAAGTCTAGTGTGTGTGTGTATATATATATATATATATATATATATATATACACACACTAGACTTCAAAGCCCGCCCGATGGGCGGGCATGACTTGTAATTATAATTTTGATGGTTTTAGTTATCGTAAAATTATGTTTTAAGTCGTATTTCAAAGGCGGGCATGACTTATAATAATCGTTTTGAAAAAATAAGTTAACGAAAAATAAGATATAAATGTACAAAATTTTTTATTGAATGCATTATGAAAGAAAAGGAATAAACAGTTATCGAATGTGAGAGAAAAAAAAGTTTCAAAGTGTTATGCAAGAACAACGTATAAAAGCATAACCCGTTCGATGGGTGAGCAAACCTTAAAAATATTATTAAAAAACTTGAGTTAACAACAAAAATAAGCTAATAATAATAATAATAATAAACAATACTAAACACTCTTAAAAGTATTTAACAATACCAACACTCGTATATAAATTGAAGTCCCTTAACATGCGACATGAAGTTTTTTTTTTTTTTTTGAATAAAAAGTCGAGTTGGTTCCATATCTTATACATTGCGCTTTCTCTTTTTGTTTGAGCTCTTCTTGTGGTTTGGTGTAAATAGCGTTGGCTGCATATCTTCCATGGCTACCAAAATTACCTATTAGTCTATTACCCGGAGATCCAACATATATTTCACCTCTATTATGGAGTGTTAAGGTTGTATCAAAACCTTTCTGTAAGTGTATGTCTATTAAGAGTAGTCTCACGGTAGAAATTATATTCGCTAAATCATGTACTTGTGTACAAAAATATTTAAAGAATTCATGTATAGGATTACTAAATTGGATTATGACATAGTATACTAAAAGGAATCTCAATATACCAACCACAAAAAATAGTTATGTTTGTGTTATGTCGGTTTAAACCGGGTGGCTATTTATTCCTTCTGATCATCCTTTTCAAGTTTCGATAAGTTACGGATACAATTCTTGATTGTTCCATATTCTAACCCGGTTTAGTGTTATGCGGAAATAAACATGTATCGGCTAATATGCATCTTTCTATCATTTAATACAACTTATAAACGCTACTTTTTGAGCAAAGAAAATTCAAAAAATTCTAATAGGCTAATTAAGATGACGGTTCTTATTTGAATGTGTTTGTTATACTTGCAAGTTGCAAGCATACTATTTTATCATGAAACAAACTATTTGTAAGTTTTCTTTATTTCTTGCAAGTATTATGCACGTGTTGTCGGGTATCAATTAATAAGTATATATAAAAAAAAGTTTGAAATTGGTAAACAGCAAATAGAGTTCACTCATTTAACTAAAGACGGGTGTATGTTGGATATACTAAACACTTCATTCGGTAGTCATGTGAATTTACTGAAAAAACTAAAAAGTTAGATGACCTCCCTATACTTATTTCAATATACCCAAACACTATTGAAAACTACTAATTTATTTAATTTGAATATGCAAGCACTTAAAAATAAGTAGGTAAGCACTTCAAAATAACTAATCTCAAACACCTCTCAGGTAATAAAACAGGTTGGTTTAGATGTACTTATGCTTGTCGTAGTTGTGACAATCAGGTAACCAAGGGATCTTAGGGATTGCGTATGCTTTTTTGTAGTTGTAAGCTTATATTCGAAAATCACAAGTTACAACAGTGAAATAAAGGCCATGAGTAAAATATGCATGAATTAAGTCATTTTATTAGCAATCTGATAAGAAATTTTCATTTAGTCATTGAAAAGATAAAATAAAAATCAAAGGCATTCATAGGTCTGGTAATAATGTTTATGGTTACCTCAAACTTCCTAAAACAACTTTAGTATACAATAGCCTCTTGCAATGCGTTAGTTACAGCTACAAAAGCAAGGTTTCTCCTTTACAACCTTCCATAGCTCTTAATACTTGTTTCATTATGATCTTTGCTCTAAATAAATACTAAATGACCACCATTATTGGTATTCCCTGTAATCTGTATCATATAGCTAAGTTACAAAAATGACACTTATGGTCAAAAATCATCAAGATAAGTGTGAGTAAAGTGTAAATGATACCTTTTTTTCCTAGTTTAATGGTCTCCCATACTCTTTGAAGTGTGAGCTGGCACGATATATCAACTGCAGAATCAGTTGATGACAAGGATGAGCTAGATCTAACTTTCGTGACAAGAGACATGTTTGGTATGAATAGCGCCTTGTTAAAGTTGATATCTGAAACATCTCATGTTAATTGTGTCATAACCACCAATAAGCAGCTCTAGCAAGTCACTTGACATGTCACCATTTGTCATGGGAGCACCATCAGACTCCTGATTCCGTTTATCAACTTCCGCAATCATATGAGGAAGCAAATCTTTAGTAGGAGTAGTGGTTCCATCAGCAAGGTCTTTTCTCCTTTGCACTATTATCCCATTAATGACGTCCCTAATCTTGTTTGAAGCCTTAACTCCACGTTAAACCTTGTCCCCAGAATGTTGATTGGAACTGCTATGATTCCACCTGCTGCTTCCACAAGAGTAATCGCTTGCCTTCGTTCATGCTGAACACAGTAAATATCCTTTATCTCAACATGACTTGATTTGCATCGTTGTATAATATACATTATGGCTTGTCGCGTTATCTGAGTAGTAGGATCGGGGAAGGTTGTAGCTTGAGCAGACTTGGTGTCCCTAAGTTTGGACTTTGTCGTTCATTGCTTGTAAAGGGCCTCAAACATTGTTTCCATGCAGTTCAGCGGCCCCAAATATAGTCGTGGTTCAGATGCGATCAGGTGGCCACAATGGGTTTGTCTTCATGAATTGCTTAAAATAGTGATGCGTGGGAATTGCACCAGGCTTTACCTCTCGAGGGATCTCGAGAATCTTACAACCCCCACCAGGCAGTGTACCTGATCGTTGTAGTATAGTATAGTGACAAGTACTGGGGGATTGATCGTTCAACTCAGGAATAGTGTCACTAGGATTAGAAAGCCTAAAAACTAGGTCTAGAAGTGAGGGATGATTCTTTTTGTATTTTTATATTTTATGAAAAGCAAATAAAATCTCTGGTTTTGGAAGAGTGGGCGGAATTAGTTGCTAATCAACTAACCCAATAACTAAAGATGCAATCAAAATAAAATAACAAAAATGTAAATAAAACTAATTAAACTAGTGGTGTGAACAAAAAATGGGAGAATTGTGTTTACTTAGATTTCATTACTCCCTAGATATCTTTTACAGGTTAATTGTTTGTTACAGTTGCGTGGATGACGGGTTATATTCCTTAATACCAATCGTGGGGGGCATACGTACTTCCCCAACTCTATAAGCACCTACTTCACTCCTATGTCGACCCTGCAAGAAGCTCCTAATATAGGATCACTAGAATTCGCTCATGCATTAAATACAATCATAAAAACCTAGTACGCATTGGTTCATGTTTCTTAAGACGTTCAAGCAAGTTACAGTGTGGAAGTCTGCCAGTTTTCTTAAGCCTAACATCGAAATCATTCATCCATTACAACTATAAACAAGCAATCAACCTATAATCAACATCTAGGTTTCATTACATCTAAGCAAACACACAAGAGATCTAGCCTAGCATGTTAAAATCAAGGCAAGTGTAAGATATATTCAAACAACGCATAGACATATTGAATAAATTGAAAGGATACTTATCTTAATTGAACACAAAAGGATTCAAGGGGTGAAAACCCTTGAAAATACTGTTAAAATCGTGCTAGGGTTTATTCAAGTCGTCCCTAAAATTCTCCTCTCTTTTGAATGAAAATTACAAAGACTATATATAGATTTTCTAAGGTGACGGCGTCAAGAACAAAATTCTGACACTGTCAACCCACCACCCATAATAAAATCGGATTGCCTAGATCCAGATCTGACGCCGTCAAGAGCATTTCTCCTCTGGGCCGTCAAGAGTAAAGGGACCGTGACGGCCTATGGTGACGCCGTCACGCCCTAGTACAAAAACCTTCTGGATTGTCATGGACTCTACCCTCTTCACCTCTTGTTTTCCTCTTGACGCCGTCATTAAGGAATTGGTGACGCCGTCAGGTACTGTTCCCAGCAAGGAAAATTAAGACTTTGCCGTTTTCTTCACTTTTATGCTCCAAAAATGTCCGAAATGCTTTCTTTTTCAGAATTCACTCCAAAAGTACCTAAAATCACAAAAGGAACAATTTAGGGCAATATTTGATCAAATAAATTCAATTCCGGGCTTAAGTGACTCCCTAAAAACGGATCATTTTTTGCCTCATCATATACCCTTACACTTGAGATTTGCTTGTCCTCAAGCAAATGCGCTTTTATTCTAATCAAGAAACAAGTTAGGGGTCATTTAACACTAATATAAAAGTAATTACAACAAATAATCGTTCCACTAAAGACCAAAGACAAGCACGGAGGTCAAATACTAGCACCTCACAAATAGTGTTTAGATACTCACATCTCTCGGGTGTAATAAAGTATATATCACAATATGGAAACGGAAAACATCTCTTACTACCTGTCATAGCAAAATAGATTACCATAGGCTTGGGAAATGATCAAACCTCCACCACATGGCGTAAGCACCTAGGATAAACTATCAAATAGGTCTTTCAAAGGGTTATAACGTTAGGTGTAGGGATATGGAACACACGGTTTTGTTGGATAAAGGCAATCTTTACTGGTGGTGAGTTAATAATCTTGGTTAATTACATGTACAATATGGCGTTGCTAAGCCAAGACTAGACTCGAGTTAAGCTAATAAATCAAAAATAACAAAAAAACATAAAATAAACATAGAATGAAACGGGATGGTAGTCCGTATGTTTTTTTTTCTCTTTTCTCTTTTTATTTTTTTCTTTTTTTCTTTATTTCTATTTTTTTCGTTTTTTTTTATTTTTTTATTTTTTATTTATTTATTTATTTATTTTTTGCATACACTCTTACCCTACCATCCAAAATAATACATCATAGAGAATGAACATTCCCCTTACACTTGAATTTTTACATACTTTATAATAAACTAATCTAATAACTCGAATCAAGATAATCAAAACACTTGGAGTACTTTTAAGATTAAAGCACATATGAGGGTAATAATATGATGTTCTTCCCCATTACTCCATAACATAAGTACTTTACCCATGAGTCCCAATCGTCCTAAAACAATATGTACAAGGATATGACTCGACTTAGCAATCATGTAATCAATTAGATAATTAACTAAGGGTTTAAACAAATAACAATAATGCACTAAAGATGAGTGCATACACGGAAGGCTAAGGCAATTTGGGTGTACATTTAAGTGGGTTGTAACAAATTCTTCCTTTAAGTAAGATGCTTAATGTTAGAAACGAAAAGATAGGCTCGGAGGGGTGTACTAGGGGTTTCGTGTACTAAGAATGAGTACAACGCTAAGGTGTGTGAAAAATTAATTGACTTAACTAGCCAAGTAATATGACTTAAATGGTCAAGTAATTATGATACGGGTTTAACACAAGGGTGATCCTAATGCCTCTTATCATGTAGTAAATCCTACTACACGAATGTAGTCTCACTAGCGGTCTCGGGATGCATCACTAACGCAAGTTCTAGAATCCAAATGCTACCGGTACACTCATAAGCACTAATAATGAATGCTTTTCCTATCAAATCTAAAGGCGAACCTCACATATTTAGGTAGAAAATTTTTCTGAATGGTACGGTTTTGTGCTAGTCATACGACTCCTATCCGTGAGACGCTTGCTAAGGCTAAAGTTTCACTCCTAAATGTTGTAAAAAATTTTAAATTAGGTGCTAAAATTACACTAACAAGTATTTCTCATAGTTTTATTACACACCTACCATCAAACAAACAAACTCAAGTGAAAGTGTATCCTATAAGGTATCATTATTTACCCTCCCCTTACACTTAGGATGAACATTGTCCCCAATGTTCAATTAAAGAATGTAAAAGTAAAACAGGTAAAAGAATGAAATCAAATACTCCCCTGATTCGCTTGGTGTGGATAGTGCGGTAATAAGGTTAGATCTTCCTCCAAGAAAATGAACGTTCAAAGCTTCCCTTCAAGAATATAAATCATCCTCTTGTCATACATAACCTGTTAAACCTGAGAAAACAAACAAGGCAACCTCGCGTAAAATCGGCGGCAATCTATATATGCCAACAAATCCTAGAAAGCAATGTAAGATATAATGCTTGTGGAATGAATATTTGCAGATTTCTTGGAGTTTATAAAACTAAAGAATTAACAAAAACTTAAAGACTCCGTTAGAAAAACAAAACTAGCAAAATTTCCATAATTTTACACATAACGCCATCAGGAATTTCTTCCTGACGCCGTCGGAAGTGATCTGCAAAAATTCTTACGTTAAGTTTCCGGAAAATTTCTGGAAAACTTATGTCCTACTTCCTGGAAAATCTTGCAAAACATCATTATGACTCGATACAAGCATTTGACTCTAACAAATACGAATATATATGTTCATTTAATATTGTTGAGAATCATGATCAAATTCGTTTCTTAAAAACATATTTGGGGTTTCCCCTTACACTTATCTTTTGCGAAATACCTTTGGATGAAGTTAAGACAAAGCCAAACGACAAAATAAAGTATTTTCAACATTTTAGTTTTGAAACATGATCTACCAACAATAAAAATAAAGCATGCATACGGAAACAAATAACAATCACACAAAGCATGGGTTGCCTCCCAAGAAGCGTTTTTCTTCATTTACGAGTCTTGTAGCTAGACTCAAGGTCATAGGCAATTACGTGACCTCACCCCTCGAGATGATGTACCCCATATAATTGCGATCATTACTATCGTGGTGGTGGTGTTTCAATCGATCGATACTCGCAGTCACTTCTCCTCCTCCTTTACTGCTCAGGTTAGCTATCCTATCTTTACTTATGCCTTCAATTGTGAAAGGCCCATACCACCAGGGACTCGGTTTATCAGGAAGTATTGTTATCTCCAAGTGTCTTAAGAGTACCAGGTCCCCTTTCGCAAATGGTACATGATTCCTCGTTGGTTGACTATGTTCAAAATCAACATGAACTACGTTGCTTTTGCTTTTACTTCCTTCATGTTTAGTTTCTTTGTAACTTTTGATTCTTGCCTTCCATGCAAGAATATTTTCCTGAACATGAATAGGCGATGTGTCAATGTTGTTTTTGAGCTTTCTCCCCATCAAGCTTTCTCGTGAATATCGCGGGGTCATGGGAAAGCTAATCTTTCTTTTTCCAGATTTAAGCTTAATTTTCCTATTTTCATACCTAATGACAGCTCTTGCGGTGGTAAGGAATGGTGCCCCAAGGATTATTGGCAAGCATCCACCTCCTTTATCATCGATGATCATGAAATCAACGGGATACATGAATCCTGCGACATTGACCAGCACATCTTCTGCGATTCCCATGGGGGTACACATAAGAGTGTCCAGCGAAGGATAGCCTAACACGAGTGGTGGCTGGCATTTTTGACATTAGTTGGGTGTAGATAGTTAGGGGCATAAGATTTACTTCCGATCCTTGGTCGGCGAAAGTGTTTAGACATTTCAAATTCTCGATGCTGGCTGGTATCTCAAAGTTCCCACACGCCATCTGCTTAGTAGCTACCTTCTGTACCAATAGTTTCTCAAATATTGGTCCCCCAGGTAATGTATCATACTCATCTTTTTCCTCTTCCTCCTTCTCTGAACCCTGTTTGGAAGATTGGTTACGCCCGTCACCCCTTCTCCAATTTGTTATGGTGTTTTCGTTCATATCATGTTTTAGGTAGTAACTCAAGGGTTGGGATTTTGGTGGTTCTTCTGCGGTTTGCTCACTAGGGGTTTCTACATTCTCATTATCCGTGTGGACAATTGTGATGGAGTTAACAAACCGGGTAGTGGGGGTGGCGCTTTCCTTCCTCAGTAACATCCTTTTAGGGGTTTTCTGGTTTGCATACTCCTCCACTAGGCTCATCATCTCATTCATTTTCTCTTGTATCTCCTTTTTTCGTTTATAAACTGCTTCCTCGAATCTAGCAAGCCGCTCAGAATGGGTTGCCATATATTCCCTCATTCGAGCTTCAAATTCCGGGCTAAGTTTTTCAGGAGGAGAATAAGGTGGGGCATGATTTTGAAAGTTTTCAACATTCTCTCTAGAAGGTGACTCTGATAACGGCGTTGAAGTCATTTTCGAGACAGAATTGACAGCAGCCCATCTAGGACTTAAAGGTCTCTTTTGCCTTTCCTCAAAATAGTCAACTTTTGCCTCAAGTTTGCAAAGGAGTTCATCGGAGATTTGATTAGTCCCTCTAGGTGTCGAGATTGCGTTGATGGCCACTTCTATAGTGTGATTAAACTCCCATAATTCTTGATTATCGGCGGCAAGTTCGTCAATAATTGCCCAAGATTCCTCGGCGTTCCTATCACACAATCTACCTCTGGCGGCTCGATCGATGGTACGTTTAGTGTGATAGTCGACTATAGAAGATTTAAACTAATAACCAAAGGTTTATACCATGATGAGGGACATTTTGGAGTAGACCCTTGAAATGATCCCATGCTTCGTAGAAAGTTTCACCCTGATGTTGTTGAAACATCAAGATGTCATTTCTAAGCATCGCCGTTTTCCCTGGTGGGAAAAATTGAGCAAGGAAACGAGTGGTGAGATCATCCCATGAGGCGATGGATCCCGCGGGGAAATGTTCAAGCCATTGACTAGCTTGATCACGTAGAGTGAATTGGAATAGGCGTAATCGGGTCGAGTCTCTAGTTGTAACATCAAGGTCTATAGAATCTACGATTTTAAGGAAGTCCTTGAGATGTTGATTAGGATCTTCGGAACGAAGTCCATAAAATGCACATCCGCTTTCCACCAACCGGATGGTGTCGGATCGCAAGGGGGACACATTAGCTCCTTGGGTGAGCTCAATAGTGTTTCGATAACCTTGGTGGCTAGGTCAGGAATACTCTCCTAGGGTTCAGGGCCTAAGAGGTTGGTTTGCTAGTGGTGGGTTTTATTGGTGGTCTTGTTGTGGTGGGTTGATTGGTTCAAAGATGTTACCACCTTCCCTGATGTCGGATGGTAAAGATTACGAACAAAGGCACGAAGAAATAAGATAGACTAAAGAAAACCTAAAAATAAAAATAAAATCTTACTAGAAAGGAATCGAGCAAGTAGACCTAATAAAAAGAAATCCTAACCTAGACAATAACTATTCCTCGGACTACGGTGCCAAAAACTTGATGCGTGGGAATTGCAACAGGCTTTACCTTTCGAGGGATCTCGAGAAGCTTACAACCCCCACCAGGTAGTGTACCTGATCATTGTAGTATAATATAGTGACAAGTACCGGGGGATTGATCGTTCAACTCAGGAATAGTGTCGCTAGGATTAGAAAGCCTAAAAACTAGGTCTAGAGGTGAGGGATGATTCTTTTTATATTTTTATATTTTATGAGAAGCAAATAAAATCTCAGGTTTTGGAAGAGTAGGCGGAATTAGTTGCTAATCAACTAACCCAATAACTAAAGATGCAATCAAAATAAAATAACAAAAATGTAAATAAAGCTAATTAAACTAGTTGTGTGAACAATAAATGGGAGAATTGTGTTTACTTAGATTTCATTACTCCCTAGATATCTTTTATAGGTTAATTGTTTGTTACAGTTGCGTGGATGACGGGTTATATTCCTTAATACCAATCGTGGGGTGGCGTACGTACTTCCCCAACTCTATAAGTTCCTACTTCACTCCTATGTCGAGCCTGCAAGAAGCTCCTAACATGGGATCACTAGAATTCGCTCATGCATTAAATACAACCATAAAACCTAGTACGCATTGGTTCATGTTTCTTAAGACATTCAAGCAAGTTACACTATGGAAGTCTGCCAGTTTTCTTAAGCCTAACATCGAAATCATTCATCCATTACAACTGTAAACAAGCAATCAACCTATAATCAACATCTAGTTTTCATTACATCTAAGCAAACACACAAGAGATCTAGCCTAGCATGTTAAAATCAAGACAAGCGTAAGATATATTCAAACAACACATAGACATATTGAATGAATTGAAAGGATACATATCTTAATTGAACATGAAAGGATTCAAGGGGTGAAAACCCTTGAAAATACTGTTAAAATCGTGCTAGGGTTTATTCAAATCGTCCCTAAAATTCTCCTCTCTTTTGAATGAAAATTACAAAGACTATATATAGATTTTCTAAGGTGACGGCGTCAAGAACAAAATTCTGACGCCGTCAACCCGCCGCCCATAATAAAATCGGATTGCCTAGATCCAGATCTGACGCCGCCAAGAGCATTTCTCCTCTGGGCCGTCAAGAGTAAAGGGACCGTGACGGCCTATGGTGACGCCGTCACACCCTAGTGCAAAAACCTTTTGGATCGTCATGGACTCTACCCTCTTCACCTCTTGTTTTCCTCTTGACGCCATCATTAAGGAATTGGTGACGCCGTCAGGTATTGTTCCCAGCAAGAAAAATTAAGACTTTGCCGTTTTCTTCACTTTTATGCTCCAAAAATGTTCGAAATGCTTCCTTTTCCAGAATTCACTCCAAAAGTACCTAAAATTATAAAAGAAATGATTTAGGGCAATATTTGATCAAATAAATTCAATTCTAGGCTTAAATGACCCCCTAAAAACGGATCATTTTTTGCCTCATCAAATAGTGAATGTTCCTTGCAATGTAGCAATGTGTTGCACATCTCTTTGTCCTTGTCTATGTAAATATTGGCTGTAAAAATTGCAGCATTTTAACAAAATGTAAGATATCTATAAAACCCATAATTGAAAAAAAAATAATTAGAATTAAGAGTACCCAAATTGGTGCTTGTGGCATGGTGTTCCCATCCATCGACATGACACCCTGCAACGGTTCCATGTACCTGGTAATTCCCACATAATTATTAATATTTCACCAACTCCTATAACTGAAAATTTATAAATTTAAAACTTACCCCATTTGAGGTTAGTTAGCTATTGGCATTGGAATGGAACTCCGTCGAGGTGCAGAAGTAAGACATCACACTCGTAAGCCATACGGAAGAAAGAATTGAAATTATTTACATTAGAATAAATTACCACGGTTTTCTGTTGAACTTCAGATGTAGCCGACAACTGTTGATGCTTAAGAGCATTATTCACTGATCTGTTGCTGCTACCACTTACCATACTGCTATCACTGAGCCATTATTCATGGAATCATCTACCTTAGCTCCAAATTAAGTCATGGCGAAGATAAGGTTATAAGCTTAGATATTTTCCATGAAGTACCTGTCTCAAAGAGTTCTTTAATGACCTCTGGACAGTATCTTTGAAGTGGTAACCTAACTCGACCACTCTTACAACATCGATTGTATTTAGCTCTTCGAGTTGGATAATGGCCTTTGAGGCGCTCCTCGTACTAAAAAATAGCACCACAATACTCAAAAACTTGATCACAGTCTCCCACCTCCCTATATATTAAAGACAAACCTATTGAAAAACCTCACGATTAATAAAACAAAATCATGCCTAAATGATCACAACAATCGGCTATCCATCCTCTAAGCCGATATGAATACCAAGCTCACCATTAGGTAACCACTAAGTGCAGTGTCGGATAGGCAAGCTTGTATCGTTGGTGCAATCCAATATATATGTTTCAATGCTTTTGCTTATGTGAAATGTTCGATTTTGATAATCACCATGATATAAACAGTAAACCGATTCGACCTTTTTCAACCCATACCCAAAATTACCCATTTAAACCAATTATCTAATCCACCCGACACACCCATTTTGCTGTCTTCAATGTAAACAATGAAATTAGGTTCACTTTACTATATTATACCTCAAGTTGATCAAGCATGTCAAGAGTGGCTTCCATATCACCTCAATTTGCTGCATAGACACCTGAAAAAGGATCACAATCAACATCTAATACCAAAAAGTTCGAATTCACAACCCTAAAATGATAGTCACATAAGTCCTATTCTAAGAAGACAGTGAAACACATATGCAACCTTGAAGGTTTAGATGCGCCTAACATTAAGTACAGATAAGGCACGTGGCCATAATTTTTCAACCTTAGTGGCTGTTGGCAATAGTAATAAATGTTGAATGAAAATATTGTAAAGAAACCGTTAAAAAAGAAACGGCATTGCAAGCATAGACTTTTATTTTCTATGTCTGTCTGATTCACATAAAGTAAGGGGAAAATAAAGAGCAATTGTATAACAGTAAAGGTACCCAAATGGCGGACACAACAGGTTAAGTAAGTGTATGTAGCCGACCTTGGCGTTCAGCCTCTGCTGTCACTGGCGATGCCCCATCAGCCAACATGGTATTCCTGGTAGAAGTTGTAACAAATGGCAATGCGTCCAAACATCACCTATATTTTTATAGATATAACAACATTTAAAGTTGAGCTTGTGGATACAAATAAGCCATAACTTTTCCAATCTTCAAATAAGCCTGCAATCCTTTTATTCATTTTTTAGAAGATATAACATATTTGAAACTATCCCTTAACTGATATAACAGATTTTAATATAGAGGGCGACTTCTTATAAAAGCAAATTTATCAATTAGTTACGTTTTTAGTGTAGTTATAGTAGATACCATCTTTATTGACCAACATAGAGCCTGCAATCCTTTTGTACTTTTTACTCTTGAAACGCCCACATAGAGTTTCAATCTGAATCACCTCTTTTTAAACTAACAAAATGTCATAACTAAAGTACCACCAAAACACAAATATCTAAAAAGATATGTAAAAGATTACAATGTCTGAGGAGCTAAGTGGTATGTAGATATTAGCTCTTGTGCCAGAAAACTCATCTTCATATCCTCCTTAAGCTGCTACAACAAAAAGACCAAATATTATCACATTACCATTTGCCTTAGTGATTGCTAAATATTGCCCATTTGAAACATGCGTTCACTTGCTTGCAGCGATGTATCACAATAAGAATATGTAAACATGTTTTTTAAGTTTGTCAGAATTAATAAGGATAAACTTTCGATCTACGAAGAAATATACGATTGTTCTTGATGGGCACCAAATGCTGAAGAAATATACCCAACACCGATCACTGAAGAAATGTTAGTATTTGTGGCTATGTTTTACGTTTTCTTATATGAATAGTTATTTGGAAACACACCGTGACAGGGTAATCATTGTTTTCCTAGTTAAACGGTTATATTTTTTTTTTTTTTTTGCCAAAATGACTAATGCCTAATAAAAAAAAAGATATAAACATACTAAATTATATATTGAATGGATTTAGAACGAAAAAAATATACGTTTATCGAATATGAGAGAAATATAAAACTTGACAACCTAAGTGTTTACAAACTTATAACGTCAGTCCATTATCTTCTTCTGGCTCTCCGTCATCGAAAACTAAAGGGGTCATAACAAACTTCCCACTGTCAACAATAGGTACAATCTTTTTGCATTGATCTTTCCACGATTCATACTGTTGCCTAAGAACATAAAATGCACCAGTATATAAGAATGGTATCAGTATATGATGTGTAATGGGTCCTTTGCCTAATTAAGAGATGAATTTCCTCGTAATTATTGCATTTTACATGTTATCACTATAAGCTTTAGTTACATGTACTACCTCCTCTTTTGTCTGAGCTTTTCTCTTTCCTCGGAGGTACTGTAGGAATTATAACAACCCAGCAAAAATTCCCAAACCCCCCCTTTGATTGTTGGATGAATGCCCTATGATTAAAAAAAAATAATTCCTATATGTTACCAAAAATTGATGACCCATGTTCTTCATATAACTTCTAGATATAAACTGGTTTCTTGCACAGTTTCACCTCAAGGAATTGCAACAGAAAAAAGTATGACCGTCATTATTAGACAAGTAGGGGGAGTTACAAAATATCTATGGAGTAACTACCTTCCACCTACTTTAAACTTTTTGTAATTCCCCCTAGAAGATTTTTTTTTTCAAAAGCAAGGGTAGACCTATCTGATGCATAAATATATAAGCAAGATAGAACCAAAAGAAGTCCAACAAATTTTAATAACAGGGGTAAAATATGTGTTTTACATAACCATGCCATTGTGTTTACAGTTTCTTGTATAAAAAAAAGATGTGCCATAAAGACGTATAGACGATAAAATGAAATAAAATAAGAAAGTAGAAGCTATACCCCTCTTTGTATCCTCATAAGCACACCTGCTATTCCCAAATGACCATCTTTATCAAATGCAGCATTCCATCTCCTTTCACTTAGAGTTTTCCCAATCTGGAACAGTATATAAAACACCAATTTGTATTCATTTTGACAAAAATACTACCACTCTATCAGCAACACAATATAATTCTCACCTATGTCACGCAATGTCTATCTTCTATTTTTTAAGGAAAATGCATGACAAGTAACTAATCATAACGTTACTTGTGGTTTGACTAAGCTATAAAGTATAAATTTCAAGGAAAGTCAAGGATCCCTATAAGTGTGTTTTAGGGGGTGTCTGCGATTTGCTTATTACAATTGAGTATACCTCAATTATTTGAGCTTTGGCAAGAAGATCTAAAGAATCTGTATCTAGATTTACATAATGGAAACCATATGTCAGCAAGTGGACTTGCAGACGGAAGCTTTTCTTTAGGGCATGTTGCAGAAGCTCTTGGAATAGATTCCTGAAGGAACTCTTGACTCAGTGAGAATGCGTTCATAGGAACTTTTAGGCCAGACAACAGTAACGCAATTGATGCACGAGGAGAGAAGCATTCATACGATATGACTGTATTTTGTTGCAAAAAGGAAGCACCTTTCTGATTGTCGAAGTTCCAAACATATACATTAGAATCCTCACTTGCAGAAACTATATGTTTCCCATTTGAGGTGAACGATGCACAAAATGGATTTTCAGTGTTTCTTTGACCTGAAGTTCACCAGTTGCAAAATATTACGTAGAATGATTTTGATTAAAAAAAAAGTTGAAAATTTAATGACATGTAATTAGCTAAAGATTATACCTCTGAATTTGCCAATAATGTTGGCACCATGGAGGATTCTAACATGTGAATCCGCACAAGTGACCATAACTTTGCTTGAATCATGTGGGTAAAACTGTAAGAACAAACACAATTTTAGATAAAGATATGTGAAGTAGTATCTAAGACACACTGTGAAACCAAGAATATACCTGAAAGCCAATTATTCTCTTGCAAGGTGACTTCTTTTTACTATTTTAGAAAACCGAAGCTTCTCGTACCTAAGCTCCCATTGAGGAAAAATTGTGTTGGTTGGAAAACCCAACCCGACCAATAACCAAAATCAACCCGTTCTGACTCTTAACCATTCTACCATTTGTTCATTTCTCAGCCCGTCTAACCCGCTATTTTGTGCAACATACACACACATAGTTAACTACCTATTAACCGTTCAAACTTTCGTAATCTTCAAGGATACGTTCCAAAACATATGGATGATCACGAACAACAATAATTGACTAAGAAGTGCTCCTATATATATCAGTAACACAATAACTTCTTGAGCTGCTCTTCAAATTGCTCTGATGAGATTAAAAAGGTTCACTCCCACGTTCTCTGCTCCGACATTTGTCTTGTTGCTGAATCTGTTTGTCAAATAAACATAGTTTTGGTGTTTGAGTGGCAATCAAATAGTGAAATGGTTATTTTGTTAATAACAGACAAATGCGAGACTTATCGCTATCGCATGTTTGTATGGGAAACATTACAGACCTGTTATAGGTCTTGATATTGATTACTTGGAAATTGAGCTTTCCACCGAATTGTGTTTTCAGGGGTACAGGGAAAGGATGAATGTCGGCTGCACCAAAGAACAAAAAACCCCTCGCTAAAATTTGTGAAACCAACAGATCCGAAAGCCGAAAACTTGATTTTCAATCATATAACCGAATGCAAAAAAAAAATAGCGTGCGACTGTTACAAACATGATGAAACAGCTTATGCGAGATTAAAATAAAAATCAGTAAAACCCAAAATTCCTTGAAAATTTCATGCACATTGAAACAGATTACATACAATTCCTAATCTTGAGTGACTGAGATGACATTAATGATCTTGCTTATTATCTTATTTTTAGTACTTATTGACAAATGTGATTAGATATAGTAGTTATGATATATGATTTTACCTCAAATTTTGAATAAACCCTAGCTTGCTATTCGCTTGACTGATTGATGGCACATCACAGCTGGTAATGTGGTATTGTAGAATACCTTGCATAATAAACTAAAAGATTATTATCGGTGTCGGTTTATACATTTGTATTGAAGTTGTACTCAATAATCATATTGATATATAAATAGTTAAATATGCTTTACCTTCGTTTAATCTCTCTAACATGTGAATAAATCCCGTTTTGAACCATGAAACCTATCGTGAATAGAAAAAACAACCAAACAATGAAAACACATTATATCATAAGCATAACAACCTATCGTTAGATCATGAAATTGAATACCAAATAGCGCTTAACTTCATATCTTGCTGCCATTGCTCTATCATTAATACAATCAAATTATTCCATCAAAAAATCTGTTGAAAATTCAACAAACCCATCAATAAAAATCAAAATTTTATGGAATTGGTATTTGATTGTACTTTTGAAGGACATGTTATGTCCCATACATCTGTGAAAACCTGAATAAATCAAGCATAACATAGTCAGCTGCTTTCCACCAAATTGTGTTTTCACGGGTACAGGGAAAGGATGAATGTCGGTTGCACCAAAGAACAAAAAACCCTCACTAAAATTAGTGAAAGTAACATATTCGAATGGCGAAAACTTGATTTTCGATCATATAACCGAATGCAAAAAAGAAATAGCGTGCCACTGTTACAAACATGATGAAACAGCTTATGAGAGATTAAAATACAAATCAGTAAAACCCAAAATTTGTTGAAAATTTCATGCACATTGAAACAGATTACATACAATTTCTAATCTTGAGTGACTGAGACGAAATCAATGTTGTTGCTTATTATCTTATTTTTAGTACTTATTGACAAATGTGATTAGATATAGTAGTTATGATATATGATTTTACCTTAAATTCGGAATAAACCCTAGCTTGCTATTCGCTAGACTGGTTAATGGCACATCATAGCTGGTAATGTGGTACTGCAGAATATATTGCATAATAAACTGAAAGATTATTATCGGTGTCGGTTTATTCCTTTGTGTTGAAGTTGTACTCGATAATCATATTGATATATAAATCAATAAATATGCTTTACCTTCGTTTAATCTCTCTAACATGTGAATAAATCCCGTTTTGAACCATGAAACCTATCGTGAATAGAAAAAACAACCAAACAATGAAAACTCATTATATCATAAGCATAACAACCTATCGTTGGATCACGAAATTGAATACCAATCAGAGAATAGTGGTTGAAGCTTTGTTCCTCTATCATTAATACATTCAAATTATTCCATAAAAAAAACCTATTGAAAATTCAACAAACCCATCAATAAAAATCAAAATTTTATATAATTGGTATTTGATTGTACCTTTGAAGGACATGTTATGTCCCATACATCCGTGAAAACCTAAATAAATCAATCATAGCATAGTTGGCACATCATAGCTGCTAAGTGCCTTTCAACAGCATTCCATCTCCCTTCAGTTAGAGTTTACACAACCTGAGACAATAAAAAGATGAATCAGCAGTGTCTTATTAAAAATTATAGTCATTCAAATTAAGTTAAGGAAAGTAAATTATAAACACACTGATATAGTTGAGGAAAAACGACATCTTAGTTACATGGCCTAGCCGAATGAGCGGGTTAGCTTTACTCATAACTTTCCTATGTTCACTATTAATTGTTTAAGAGCATTCTTCAGCTTTCGCAGCTCGACTCAATGCATCAGATATCCAAAGACGCATGTCAGTAACGAACCTTGCAAACAAAGTACTCAAAAAGGTACATGCACTTTTTCAATAAAAAACACAGGCTCTAATTACCACATTATATGCGCCAAAAACATAAGACACATAAAAGTAATTGACATACAAAATTGAACAGTAAATCATCAAGGGTTGAATTGTTTTTAAAAAATATAAAATTTACACAAATCATACCTTACATTATCTGATGATGATGATGATGATTATGGCGTCTACTCCTTACATTTGATGAGATTGGCTTCAAATCACACCCTTGCATGGAATCTTCTGTTATCAGCAACAACTTAGGTTTAGGTTTATTTTAATGATAATTACCGGGGATTATCAGATGGTGATGATGATGGCCGTATAGGTTTTGGGGAGATTGGTGGTATAAAGAGTTTTTGTTATTAAGAGACTGACATAGAATTAGGTTTTAGCATTGCGTTTATCTATCTATTTTAACTAATAAAATAAAGTTTTTTACAAGCAACCAGGAGCATTAAAAAATAAAATTAATTATACTTTCAAAATTTCTTATTTAAAACAAAATGTACAAGTACCCTAATGCATTCCTACTTTCAAACTGATGACAAAGTCAAACAAAAAATATACGCTCCACTTTTGGTTTATTTTGGTAATGTATTGAATAACATTAAAAACACATTCTTGCACAAGAAGAATCATTCAAAAAATTTCAAATCAATATTCAGTTTCATCTCAACAATTCAAAATCCCCATGGCTTCTTCCATACGCTTAATTTTCAGTTTCAATTCACCAACCAAATTCAATGCATTAAAAAAACATCCAAAAACAACCTACCAATTGATCTATATATGTTTGATTCAAGGATTATCATCAAGCCTAAGTCAGTCGAATCCAACTCAATGAGGTTTTTTTCCCTTTCTAATAGGTTCTCAATCTTCTCTTTAATTTTGTTATTTTTTCTTATGATACATTTTTTTTTTGTACAAATCGTTTGTTATGGGTAGCTATTGTTAAAGGACAAAGCTACCCAAATCATTAGTTATAGGTAGCTATTGTTAGAGGACAACGCTGCCAAAATCATTAGTTATGGGTAGCTATTGTTAGAGGACAAAGCTACCCAAATCATTAGTTATAGGTTTTCCATTTCAGTTTTTTATTTTGGAAGATTTATGGGTTTCAACCCTAAAAACTGAATAATTTCAGTAAGTTTAAAATGTATTGAATCGATTTGGTTTGTGTTATTGCTGATTTTTTATGTTTATGATGTAACCCCAGTCATTCAGAAATTGGATGCAGCCGAGTATGAAAAACCGAGAACGAATCACATACTCCTTCATAATTCGTATGTGTTTTTTTTTTATATGTTGTCACTTTAATTTTTTTCCGATTCAATTGAATAAATTTAAATTGATATGTATGATTTGGTTTTTTGATTTTTATTGTGAATCAAGATTATGGATTGATTGTGTTTGTTGTTTTATGAATTGGGTAATTCGAAGTTTTTGATTTCTAAGATTTTCGAAAAGTCCATAAGCTTACTTTCATTGGCTTATCAGGTTGCATAATATGAACATGAGGTTTCCATTTTGTGTCGATTGGCAACAATATAAACGTTGTGATGATATTGCCCCACAAGGTAACTTATATCGCCACACAGGTTGCATAATATGCTTTACTTATATCAGGTTGCTTTAAACTATAAATCGTTCAAGGATTACTATTTTTTGTAGATACTAATTAAGGAGGTGTGTGCTTGAGCATTTTTTTTACTTGATTATTTATATATGATTGATTTACGATGGCGACATTTTTTTAATCAAATGGGTTGATAAATAAATGATGTCAAATTATATCATTTCAAATTCTCATCATTTTCCTACAAGTTCCATGGTCTATTTTTAAACAAATCTTTTGGCTTCATCTTTTTTAGTTTAGTATTCTTGCTATTATGCTATTATAGTGGTTAGTAGTGCTTAAGAAAGTGTATATTAGTTACTTCCCGGAATAAAGGAAGAGGTAGCAAAATGAACGGCTCAGGTGGGTAAGGTAATGGGTTTGGGTCAAAATGGGTAGTTCTTTAGTGTTAGTTTAGATGTGTCAAATCCATCTTTACTGCAATATCATCTTTTCATATCATAAGTCTGCTATATTTTTGGTATTTATAAAAGTAAATTTTTGGTATTTATAATGAACAAACTTATTGCTTATGGAAAAGTTCTAATGTATGGATCAGGTTTATGCATGGATTACTGCAGGTAGAGGTAACTATTCTAACTATGGAATTGAACATGTATGCTGGAAATATGACATGATCCATTGTCAGTTGATGAAATTTGAAATAATCAATGAATACACATCAAATAATCTTTTATGTATCTCAATTTTTTAATCATATAATTTTTTCTTATGTATCTTGAATTTAAAATACCATGTAGGTATGTTTGAAGCAAGGCCAGTTCGCAATGAATCAAAATCGAAACACATGAGCTTTTTTCAAGACCAGTGAAAGTTGTTGAGAAATACCCTACGGCTAAAGGTGGTGCATGGCCTTAATCACATGCCATTTTATTGATGTATTTTTGGCTATTAATCACATACCTTTTTGGTCATAATTGTGTTTTACTATTAATTACTTCTGACATGTTTGGTCATCTTTATTCAGTATTGTGTTTCACTACATTGTAAATGTGTTTGCTTCTTGGTCTATTTGGAAAACAGGGAGCCAGAAGGGATAAATAAACAACCGGAAGATGTTGTTGTTGCATATTATACATTGTGATTGTGAAAGAGGCGATAGAAAGGTACATAATGTATGTTTTCATATATAATATGTTTAATTTTGATATGATTTGTTGACTTGACGATTAATAATTCTGATGGGATGTGTTTACAGAATGATTATGTCAGCCAGAAAGTAAAAAAAATAAAAATAAAAATAAAAAATAAAAAAAACATATATATTTCAGCTTAGATAAGCTGTTTGGAAGAAGCAGTTTTTATTGATCATCAAAAACTACTGATTTTGAGTTATAAATTTCGCTACAAAGGTATCTTCAAGTCTACATCAATGAAAATGGTTATAAATTTCAAGTCTACATCAATGAAAATGGTTATAAATTTCGCTACAAAGGTTCGTCATTTTTAATCATTTGATAATTATACAAAATGCTTAATTTAGCCCATTCACATCTTCAATTTGACCCACTACTGGAAAGCAGAAAGAGGAGCTTAGGGATTTTAATAAGAAGATTTTGAGGTCACATCGACAAATGCAGTTTAGTTTTTGTAACTATGCTTTATCATGTATGAACTTTGCGCCCATGTGGATTGTAAAAAAATGACTTGGTGAATTTTGAGTAGGTGTGGCAAGTGAATTTGGCCATTGAATATTTTACCCGTAACTTGGCAAGACAAGGACTGGATGGCGTTTAGTGTGCAGCCGTGTTCCTTTGCAGCCATGGTGGGCTTCAGATCTTTTTTACCTTGTTTCAGATGGGAGCACCTGAGCAAAACAATTGGGTTTATTTATGTAAATGCACTTTTTATTATTAGAGAACTGTAATAGGTTATTGTATATTGTAGAAGCTATTAAGCTCCTTAGAGTGTTTGGGAGAGCTTATTTAAATGAAATACTCCGTATGTGTTTTTTGTTTATACAAGCTAATAATGATAATCCATTCTCATGAACTTATTTAGGGTGTGCTTTTGTTGCAATATTCATTCATAAATAGGTATTATGGCAAGGCGCACCAAGTACTCTTAAGTGAATCCGGAGATGGGTACCTTACGTCCAATCATTCCAGCCTACAACAAAACGTGGTTATGTCCCTCTATGTTAGTGGGATAATGGTGCTGGCAAAACCACCTCCATCAATTTGGTCAGTGTCAAATCTGTTTATCATAACTTGCAACATGTTCATTGTTTGAACTCCTAGACACTTAAGTGCATATTATGTTATCCAGTGATTACAGAAAGTAATTTAGCCCATTATCGCATACGCCTCAAATGGTAATGTTACTAAGTTTGGGTAAATTTTAAGTAAATTAGCAAAGAGATTGACAGATTCCGTAAGTGTATTATTAGTGCATTCAACTTCCTAAACCCAACTATCATCTATTGTATGATGTTATATTTTCTGTAATCATATTTAGTACGTGAGTTACATATATAGATTATAACATAAATGGGCAAATAAAGTGTTCTGGTCAACCTGACATGACCCGACTATAATTTTATCTGTTGCTAATATAATAGAGGAAAAAAGCTACATGATGGAAAAACAAAATGTTTCGGTCAGGGACATAAAAAACATATACATCCACACTACCAAACTAAGCACGTTTGAATTAACAAAAGTTGTTGCATAGTATTAGAAAGCCCATTTGGCTTTCTTAAGTTCAGCCTATAGAATGACTTTCACTTGGATGTTTAGTTTGCTCGAGTTTGTAATAAGGAAACTGCACTATATTTTTGGACTTTAGAAAGTAAAATGGCCAGATTAACTGGATGTAGATACTACTAATGATATAGCTATGTTTCACGAAAAAAGTATCAGACCCACAAAAAGATATTCGTAAAAAATGAAAGAGTGTTATCATCTATATTAGTGACCTTTTCTGTGACCGACACTCTTTTGTACTGAAAGATACTTCTGCTCACTGCAGGAGCCTTTAAAATTTTTGCCAAACTTGATAATTTAAGTTTTGATATTGATCTGAAACAAATACTTAGTGAAAATGATATTTCTACTACAATATTGAGGACCACATCATTTTCTGTTCAAGACAATCAACTTTGGAGACGCCAACGCTTGGACATTTGTTAGTTTAATTGTAACAATCTCAATTGCTTATCGGATAATTGACGCATTGTCTTATTCTTTCTTTCATATATCAAATGAAACATGTTTACATTATCAGCTTTTTTATCATCTCATTTTGCTACTCAAGAAAATCAATTTTGGAGATCCCAAATTTGGACGTTTGTTAGTGTAATTGTAACAGAAGCAATTTCTTATCTGATAATGGACGCATTGTCTCATTCTTTGTTTCATAATTTGAATGGAACATGTTTACGTTATTACTTTTCTTATCATCTCATTTCTCTATTTCTTTAAAAGATAACCCGGTGTCAACGGGTCTTCTAAGCTATTGAAAATACATTTGAGTTTTTATTAAAATGTTTCCAGGATTTTCAAAAGTTGTTCCATATCTTTATCAATTTTGAGTTGGAAACTAATTAACAAAAATTGGCTTTCTCTGGTGGTTGAGATGTTTCTTAATATCAGTAGACATCTCAAGTTCGATCCTTGATACTATACTTTTTACACTAAATTAATCCGAAATTTTCAATAAAAAATGAGATGACATGGACAACAATGTGATGACATGGCTGATAATGAATTACTGGGCAATGAGGTGGCATATATTCTTCAAATGTGATGACATGGCTGTTTTATACATACATACATATATATATATATATATATATATATATATATATATATATATATATATATATATATATATATGTAATACTAGTTATAATACCCGCGCACGCGCGGGTTTTTTAAAATTTTTTGTATCATATATTTTTATTTATTAAAAAACAAATAATTTAATCTTTTTTTTTGAATTTATAATGTTTAATTATAATTTTTTATTATTAAAAATAATTATTTAAAAATTTTAATCCTATCATTAATTGCATCTTATCTATATTTTTTTTTATTTATCTTGTTGTTGATAAATATAAAATGTTACCTAATAAGAAAATAATTTTTTTTTTAAATAAAATTATTACTAAATAAGGTATGAATGCATTTTTTTTAAATATATATATATATATATATATATATATATATATATATATATATATATATATATATATATATATATATATATGTATTCTAATAAAATAGAGTTTTGTACCACCCTATGAAGCACCCCTGCAATTAATAATCTGATCTGTCTCGATGGAGAGGGCATCGTTATTTTTGGAATGTACATCTTCACTGCACTCCTCAAAACACTTCATTCTTCCTCTATAAGCCTTCATATAATCGGATTTGAATATACAGTTTCAATTCACCATTTAATGTTAATGCATTCAATGTAATCGGTTACAATCAATCAATTTATTCTTCAAACAAATCATCCCAAAATCAAACCTAATCCTTCTCAAATCGTTTATGGTTCTATGGCTTACCGATTTAAAATCCCACGATTCAAAACAATTTTGATCTATACCACCTATCAAAACATCATTATCAAAACAGCGATTCAAAACATCAAGGTTTGATGTTCATGAAGTCAAATTATCCTTTGCTGTTCATGGAGTCAATTGTTGCATCCTTCCCAAATATCTAAAGGTACATTTCATTTTTAAGGCTTCGGATTTAAGGTTTTTTGTTTGATTTTTATAAAAACAATTTATTCGATTGTAACAAAGCATTTTTTTCTATTTATATTATTTTTTTGTTCGATTGTAGCAAAGCAGATTTTTTTGGGTCCAATTTTTAGCCCGCTTAATGAGAGTGTTATAATCTTTGGGGATTCTTATAATTGATTTGGCCTGATTGTAATTGATTAAGTGAATACATTTGTATAATTGTATCTATTTGACATTGGCTTATTAAAATAGCTATTTTTATGGGGCTGTTTGGATTACAAATCTGATATAAGAAATGCTTGGAATTGGTTGTTGGAATTACTGCTTTTAAGGAGATTGAATAACCCTCCAATATCATAGTTGATAAATATATGTACAGAAGTTGTGGTACACAATTGTAGATTTGATTACAACTTAAACATACTAATTGTTTGAAACTAATAATCGAATGTTTTTGTATGCATTTACAGAGATCAGGACGTGTCGAGGAGCAGATAGAATTGCTTTAATAAAAGCTTAGGACATACATCTAACTTTACTTGAAACTCTGATTTAGTGTTACTGTGATTTACCGGCTATTATCCTATGAGATACATCTAAATTGACCTTGAAACTCTGTTACATTCGAATACTAAAGCTAGGGAAAATGGAATGGGTGTAAGCCTCTTTTGCAGGCTTTCAAAAGCACATCCTCATGCCATTTCAGCTCTGCAAAGCCGGGTATATTAATAGCTTTTTATCGTCCGAAACATCTTACTTTAAAGTGATCTAATATTTATGATAAGCTTTTTACTGTAAATTGCAATACCGTATGTGTCCATAATTATGGAGCTTTCAAATGCCTTTATATATGGAGATAGGTTACGTTGTGATTCTCTTGATGTAGCAGATGCAAAACTTGAGTATACGAGTTCGACATATTTGTCATCGTGGCTATTGGCTAAAGATGGTAATTCACGGTTTTATGTTTATATTTTTTTTATCATTACTGTCAACCGTTTTGCTATCTATTTGAATTGGTATTACAAGCAATGATGAAACTAAGATTTCATGTTTGATTACTTTCTATACTCTATAGGAATATTATTTTAGATATATTGTTTTGATAATACCATTTAACCCGAAAATTAATCTACATGTTCTGGATTATCTCAGACAAGTGATATTTATTAATACAGGTTTGCATGTCATCCTATCATTTCTCTTTTTAATGTCTTGCATGTTGCCGTATGACTCTGTTGCTTACAAGGGGTTTATGTTCACAGATCTTGTGCCTGGTCTAGAGGTCAAATATGGCAAGACAGTAAATAATCATTTATATCACATGGGGTTTACTATAAAAAACAAAATCGGAGAGCGTAGTCTGGTTAAAAAAGGATGAAGTTCATCCATGGATAAGAATATTTAAAACTACACATAGGAGTTAAATGTTTTTTTATTCTTCTGAAATGACATATCCAGGTAAACTTGAAGCCTCTAATAAAAAGAAGGGAAGACTTTCCATGATGAATTTACTAAATGTAACAATTGAAAATGCAACATATGTGAGTTATATTTGTTTGGTTATCTTCATAATATCTTATCTTCGTACTATCTCAAGCTTTGTAGTTCAATTATAATACATGGTTTATATGTTACACATATAGGTTACCAGAAGTGGGACCATGAAAAAAATCAAACAATAAGGGGTGGCAAAATTTGGTGGTTTGGTAATGGGTTAAAAGAGTTACTTTTTGTACGGGTTGGGTATGCCTAAAGAACTTTTTCATTACATGAATATATAGTGTGTCCATCTTGATTATTACATAAATTTTATTACATTATGAATCTACTCTACCAAAAGTTGGATAATGTATTATTCGGATATACCTGACCCTTACCCAAAGTTATCATGTAGTATGCGCATTTCTTTCTAATTCTTAAATTTGCATAGAAGTGCTTACATTTGCAAACTATTTGGTACATTATCAGCGCTTTCTGTTGAGGTTGTAGTTCTTTTGTTTGTCTAAAACAAACTTCAATATGGTGGGTTGGGAAGCTCCTAAAATAATGAAAAATATGTGATTGTTCGAGTTTTAATAATACACGTGGAGTATTTTTTGACAAAGGAAATACAATAATTATCCAACCAACACTTCATTAGCAAGTTAGATTTTACATATGAACCTTTATCACTTGTGTTTACTATTTATGTATTGCCTTTTCTTAAATGATCAGAATGAAGTCACACAAGCAATGAAGTTAGCGGAAAGTGTATATTCTTTGGTCTAACATACATTGACGTCAATCAAGAACTACCTTCAAGGTCACCCTAATATAATAGCACCTGCTGCAATGCCCGGGCTATAAAAAGTAGTCGTATGGCTCTGTCCCGGACTAGAGTCAAGACCCCGTTTCCTTTGACCAACGGTGTCTTTGGCGACAAGGTATGACCAAGACTTTTCTTATCATCTGTATAAGCGGTATAAATTGGGGTATTATTAAAACTTGAACCCTTTTTACTACGGAGTATATAAATTGTTATAGGATGTATTCAAGTAGTAAATGTGCATTCGGAGTCTCTCATTGCATGTCTTTTGTTTTAATGGAGCAGCAATGGTGATATATTATGGGCATTTGGGTTATCAAGGTAAAGATAATGGTGATATATTTTTGCCTTAAAAAGGTAATGCATGTTAGCTGACATAAGAGTTTAAATAGAAAATGTAAACAAAGGAACAAAGACATGTATAAAGGTATCTTCCCAATTGAATAGACTCTGAGTATTGCATATTGATAATGAAGTTTTGGAAGATTGATTGGACGTTGCCTTTTCTGATTTGGCACAATGGGAGGCTATATTTGCTGATTTGACTCTTAAAAATTTATATGCAACACTTAGAGCTTGAAATATGAGTGATCGATTAACGGGTCAAATTTGGACTAGGCTGATACGTATCATATATAAGCAGCAGATGAGGTGGGTAGGTTTTGGATGGTTGCACCAGAAATCGAGTTTCCATGACCTTTACCTGATAGATCATCTTTGAACCATTTCTAATTTAGCTAAAGTTTTTATTTGACCAATTTGAGATAAAACACAACCTGTATTGACTTATGCATAATAATTGTATATGAATAATTGAATGTTTATTTTGTTTTTAGTAACTAATAGATTGTGTCTGCAAATGATATGTATACATTTGACCTCTTTTAATGTATATAGGTTAAATTACATAATTGGTCTGCATAAAGTTGTGCTATTTCAGCTTATATTTTCGTTAAGTTTGTCTATGAACCTGTAACAATCCGTGTTTGAGTGTTGTCACAAGGTATTTCAACGATAGTTTTTTTTATACTTTCATCCCGAGGTTTTGGTTTGAACTATCTTATTATATTACTTATATAATATAATATGTAATTTAGTACATATAAGCCCCTTTGCTGATTGCGATATTCTATCACAAAAAACTTCTCACAAAACTTTTATATATGCATAACGGTAAGCTAAATGAATTCTCAGCCGACTTTAATCGTTGACTTGGTAACAAGTATGCTTTCAAAATTAATATGAATGACTGGCAGTCAAAGAATGGAATGTCTAAAAAATGTCTGATGATCTTGATCCTGAGATTATCCATGCACTAATTCCAATGGTAACACCATTAAAGGTACACTAGACTTCCATTAAACACAGTAATATAAGGTGTTGGACTATGTTCTTATGTATGTTTTAATTGCAAAAGGGTGAAACAAGGGATGCATGCTGTGATGTATACAAATGTGTCACAGGTGGTATTTATTTCCACATTTATAACCTTTAGTTATATAATTTGATTCCATGTACTCTGATTTGTCTTATATTAAGATCTTGCATCTGTTACGGAAGATAATGGGACCCTCCAGACTTTTGAAAAGCACTACAAGTAGTCCGAACGACAAGAGTTCGACCAGGAAACATAATGGAGATGGTATTCTGGCAGATGAGGGCTCAAACACGAAGAGGTAGATGATTGAAGAGATAGGCGAAAAGAATTGAACCCACTATGAAGATCTTTATGTTTTTTATGTTTGAATCTTTGAATAATTATGATGCTTCTGAACATTTTTTATTTGATACTTTATGTTTGATGTTTGTTATGCAACTTCAATAATGTATTTTATTGCTCCGTTTGATATTTTAAATACTTTGTTACATGCGATGCATGTGCATCAGTATTTAATTGATGATCAACATTTTATTCTTATTACATTTGTTCTCATATTTTTTCATGATCATGTTACAATTTGACAAGTTTAATCAGACATTTGATCAGGTTCACATAGAAATTAAGAAATATCCAAATAAAGTTGTTGAAAATTTCTTACGCACAATTTATATCTTGTCCGAAAATTCTCTTCATTTTTCAAGTCATAAATTGTAAAGACTAACAAAGCGTGATCTAATAGTTGATTACTCATCAAAATTTGAGATGCTAAACAGATGCATAAGTATATGGTATAAATTGTAAAGACTAACAAAGCCTGATCTAATAGCTAATTACTCATCAAAATTTGAGATTCTAGATAGATGCATAAGGATATCGTTCCATTTGTGACGTTTTGGTTTTAAAGATGTCAATGAATCCATAACATTAAATTAAGTTCATGAGATAGTTTCCCTACATGAATGCAACACTTTTTTTTAGAGACACAATATCCCTAAAGTTGTAATAAAAAGTGCAATTGGCAACAATATCACTTTAGACATGCAGAATGTCATGATAATATCAAATGTTTTTTTTTGACTTTCTTTCAAGTTGTTGGGTTATGGATGAATGTAGCATTAGAGATGTTTTGATTGTAATAATACTTGAATCCCTTATGGCATAGTGAAATGAGTTGATAATCAATCATAAGTTGATCTTTTCATATTTCTTTGCAATCTGCAACATACAAATGTAGTCTACAAAGAAGTTCTTCAAGGTTTATGACCATGTTTGAAGAGATACGTACAAATATACATACGATATCTTGTCACATTTTTATATTTACATGTATTATCAATCACAAACATCTTTTTGCTTACACTTTTTTTACTCTTATTAAGTACTCAAGAAATGTTCATTGACTTATCAATTAATTACCAGTCACTACATACATATGCTTTTCAAGACCATGAAGATTGTAGTCCGCGTGCATGGACTTTTATTTGATTAATAGTTACATACATGTCTTTATTGTATCGTTCACTTATTATCCATTAAAAAACAATAGAAACTCTTCACCTTCGTTGTTTTTCTTACTTTACTCACACCCTTAATTTCTTGATGCATTCATTCTTCTAAAAACCCGTGAATTTCATGGGTCTATAAGCTAAGGCGTTTTTTTGGAATATGATGTGATTTATGCCGTTTTCTTGATTTTACATATATTATCAATCACACAAAATGTTTTTTACTTACACTTTCTTCTTATACTTATTAGTTATCAACAAATGCTCATTGCCTTACCAAGGCTGTCAAGATTTGCTTTTCATCTACATTATCAAGATTGGAGCATGCGTGTATGGCCGTTTATTACATTCTTAGTTACAAGCATTGTACTCTATACTATCATTGACTTATTAGTTGATATTCCTTTCGAATAAATGATTCATCCTGTTTACTTTGTGATTTTTCCTTACTTTGTTTACACACTATTTTTTTTTTTGCACGATCTCATCTAAAAACCCGTGGGTTACCACGGGTCTATAAGCTAGTAATACTATAAGATTCAGTCCCTAAATTTAATGTTGAGTTATGATGATAGAGTTTTTAGAGTTAGAAACAAGTTGGAGTCGTTTAGTAGTTGCATAGAGTACAAGATAGCTAATGCTCGGAATTCAATGCAGCCTCATAATAACTATACAATCATGAAAGGAGATGAAGTGCAAGGGTTGTCCGAATTGATCACATAACATTTAGTATAGAATTATAAGTCGGTTAGATGAAGTGCAAGGGTTGCGAAAGGTTACAAGAATAATTAATGATTTAACCTAATTCATGCCTATATAAACCGGCCAAAATCACATTTAGTATTCACATTTGAAGATTATTCACACATCTTTGAGATCTTTGATTGTTGGTAGCGGTATGTAAATTCTCTTTTGCAATATTTTGGAGATGATTCACACATCTTTTAGTTCTTTGTAATTAACTTGGTTTTTTTTTTTTTTTTTAATTTAGTTATCATATGCAGGTACCATGAAAATGACACAAGATCATGCATGCTCAGATAAATGGAACCAAAGATATGGATACCAACTATTTTCTTTGTTTCTTACATATTTAGGTGATATATATATATATATATATATATATATATATATATATATAGGGAAGGGATCAAGTAAGAAGAATAATTAAAATAAGAAGGGTAAGAAGTAATTCTAGCCACACATTTCAAATTAGGAGGGAAAATTTGAAGGAATGCTCTTTGAG
This sequence comes from Artemisia argyi, assembly GCA_030686995.1. NCBI lineage: Eukaryota > Viridiplantae > Streptophyta > Magnoliopsida > Asterales > Asteraceae > Artemisia > Artemisia argyi. The sequence continues at coordinate 71,954,362 of CM060703.1, forward strand.
AAATATTAGAATGAATTTATCGTGTGCAATTGAATCATTAGTGAGAAACCAATATTTACGCCCATTAAATGAGTTTGCCATAATAGCAAAATACAACATATTAAAAATATCACATTGAGTAATTTTTAGAAAGGAAAAAATACATAATTTTGACTTAAATTCATTTGTAAATTATAATATCAAATAAAAAAGTTGAGTTTTAAACATAAGCAAAAGTTCAAACTTTTATCGAAAAACAAAACCGGTGCATTTAGTGTGAAGTATATACAACATCGAGATGAAAGTGCAAGGCTTGCCGGAATTAATCACATGATATATAGTAATTAGTATAGAATTAAAAGTCGGTTATTGATTGAGATGAAGTTGAAAAGGTTGCAAGAATAATTGATGATTTAACCTAATGCAATATATATATATATATATATATATATATATATATATATATATATATATATATATATATATATATATATATATATATATATCTACATTATATATAACAGGAGGCATTTGAAGGAAATGCCCAGTCATTGTCCAGTCAATGCCCAGTAATTCAATTTCAGCCATGTCATCACATGAATGTCCACGTCATCACATTTAATGGTTATTTATTACTTAAATTCGGATTAATAATTATTTAATCCTAATTATTATACATGATAATTATTAAATGAGTTTATTATAAATATTTATTATATATGCATTTAACAAGCTAAATTTCGGATTTGTAAAAAATTAGACACTTGCAGGATTCGAACCTAGGTCGTGGCATCCACACACAAGCGCTTCAACCATTGGACCATGCAAGATTTTGTGATAGACATTTGAAAACAATAATGACATTCTTAAATTGATGTCTTATAATAACATCTCAATGCCATTATCAAATATATAAACGTAAAAAAGATTAATGTTAAACCTTTTTCCCAAAACCCTAACCCTAATCCCGTATTCCCATATCACAAACATCTTTTTTCCTAATGCCAGTCATTGTCCAGTCAATGCCCAGTAATTCAATTTCAGCCATGTCATCACATGAATGTCCACGTCATCACATTTAATGGTTATTTATTACTTAAATTCGGATTAATAATTATTTAATCCTAATTATTATACATGATAATTATTAAATGAGTTTATTATAAATATTTATTATATATGCATTTAACAAGCTAAATTTCGGATTTGTAAAAAATTAGACACTTGCAGGATTCGAACCTAGGTCGTGGCATCCACACACAAGCGCTTCAACCATTGGACCATGCAAGATTTTGTGATAGACATTTGAAAACAATAATGACATTCTTAAATTGATGTCTTATAATAACATCTCAATGCCATTATCAAATATATAAACGTAAAAAAGATTAATGTTAAACCTTTTTCCCAAAACCCTAACCCTAATCCCGTATTCCCATATCACAAACATCTTTTTTCCTAATGCTCATCTAATTATGTGTTTTTTAATGCTCATCTAAACGACTTTTTTTTGTTCATATATTAGGGTTATTGAAAGATTAATGGAGAAGACAATTAATGCTGATACACCAAAGGTAAGATTCGTTGTTTTGGAAATTTTGCTTTTAATATATAGGATGAATACTTTAGTCTATGTGTATGTGAATACAGAGATTGAAAAGTCTGCAATTGTTTATGTGTTTTCTTTCAAAGGCTTTCCTGAAGTACAAATATGTATGCAAGGTTTCAGGAGGAGCTAGATTCGTTATGGGATGCATACACCATGCATCAAGACACTGAATGCGAAAAAATAGTCAATGGTACACTCTCATCTCAAATTTGTTATTCTACCATACGCATGATTACAATGTTTATAATACATGTTAGCATTTGGGAAAAAGATGAAGGATAGACAAATCGAAGAATGGCAAGGGACACTGATTTCTCAAAGACAAGCTTTGGAATAGCCGATAGCTAGGTACACAGTCAATGACATGCAAATATATTTTTATTTTGGAACTCTATAATTTATTTTTCTGAAAGTATCTAATGTATGCAGATTTAAAAGATTGTTAGTTCTTTTTTTATTGGAACAACAAGGGATTCTTGGTAGCAGAATAGACAAGCTTGCATAACAACAATAAATGCCTCAAATCAAATTTGATTTACAAAAAATTGCTTCTTTATGAGAAGCCTATAGAGACACATGAAGAGATTTATTAAATCTTTTTTTTTAGATGAATGCAACTAGACTTCGTAAGATATTTAAGAAGTTTGATAAACGTTTAGGCTACAGATGTTGCGTATTGCTATTTGATAGTTTTCTTCAAACTATATATCAGCATGTTATTGTTATTTGTAATAACCAAATGCATTCTGCCATTATGTTTGCTATAAAGTATCATGGATTTCAACCCCCTATAATTTGTTAAGCTATCGACTAAATTCTTAGAAAAGGGGGTTTCGGTTATGTGTTTAAAGGTTGAGTGGATGAGCATTCATTAGCAGCTTCAAAGCTGGGAACCGGCATTGTGATTGCTGTTAAGAGGTTGAATCAAGAAGGATTTCAGGTACACAATGAGTGGTTGTTAATTCTTTTCACTTTCTTAATCATCTATTACGTTTATAGAAAATGTCTTTTGCTGCTTGAAAGATATAGTAACACATGCAGTCATGTATTGAAAATATACACAAATCTGAATGTAAACACATATTCATACAAAGGATTCAACCCCTTGGGTGCTTCTGCTCTTTTTCACTTTTTTTGAGTGTGTGACAAAAATAGATTATTGCCTTTTAATGAATTAAGGACAACATTTATCGAATCTACATAAACAAGTTTGGTAGTAAGAAAAAATGTTTAGATCGACATTGAATATTTGATGTGCATCATACTTCTGATCTATGTGGCCATTCAAAACCTCTATGGATAGTTTCTCTAACATGTTTAAATAAAGTTCAGGTAGCACCTTGATCTCTGTGCACAGTCGTTTCTCCTACACAAATGTTTTTAAAGGATTAAATGATAGTGGAAAAATAATAGTATACACAGATAGTTTAACCTAAAGTTCAGAGGTCTTACAGCTTCCAAGAGTAAATCAGCACCCAAATGCCCATTGACATCCCACTCATCCAAATTGTTGATAGCTAACCCTCTAGGCGTAGAAGAAGAGTCTTTGCTGCTATCAAGATCCCCTTTGAGATGATTTGATCTTTGCAAGAATTTCTTTTTTGGACGATAACCAGGTTGATATGAAGACATCATATACATATAAGGCTGAAAATGTTAAAGAGGTTGCGGGGTCTGTCACGTAGCAGGCGGCCTAGAAGGCGACAGAGGGCAGTAAAGGGACAATGGAGTGGGCTAACGAGAAGACGAAAAAAGGGTACGAAGCAACGAAAGTGAAAGAAAGTAAGGGTTTGGTGGCTGCAAAAAAAGCAATGGGAAAGAAGTACGATGAGGCTGCTCTCTCGGAAAGGCTTCAATTATTTCGAGAAAGGACAACGATTTGCTGCTGCAACAAGACTGTAAGTAGTTTCATCTTACATTAAAAAATAGTCACACGGATTAGAGGGGTGTTTGGGATTTGGTAAGTCAGTAATTGGAGTGCTTTCTTGATAACTTTTAAACCAGAAAAGCATGGCTGAGAAAAAGTTTGAAACTGCAATTTTTTATTTCTAAATGTATAAGCATCCCAAACATGCCGACTTTAATTTTAATAAACAGTAGCACTAGACTCACAGATATTAGTAAGGGCAACATTCAATAATATTTATAATGTCATCGGGACTTCATTCTTATACATCACTGCTATAGAACCCAATTACACTATAAAAGCTATGTAGAAATGGCAACGTGTGCTTCAAAATGGATTGGATCAGGTTGATTCACAAACAACTTTGTCTATTTCTAGCACTGATTAGTCCTAAGTTTAATATAAAAACCAGAAACCAAATAGTTGCCTTTCAAACTGTATGACCAGCTAATTTTGATTTAAACCACTCAACCTATTAGAGAAAGAACATAACACATAACCTATATCAACCCATTATAAGAAAATATTTCATAAATGCAACTCGAATGTATTATGAGGACATGATAGTGACGTGTAGCACTCCGAAGTCCTAACAAATATAACCAAGACATGTAGCAGATACACTCATTATATAAACCAGTATACACATCCACAACCTTACGTCTCGAGAAGCCTTCAATTGAATTTCTGTATCAGTCTGCATCTGGGGTTGAGTATGAGCTTGCATCTTCGGTAATTGCCTTGTGGTCCCAATATTAGAAGCTGTACTTTCCACAGGGTTACCATTTTTTTTTCTTTATATTCAGTTTACGTGTTTCCTGAATGATGTCTGCAGTTCGATTCTATGTTAATACTTTAGCTGTGATAAGGGCAAGACAAAAATTATAGATGAATGCCACCAGGCTGATGGTGTGGTTAGGCTGCAGCCGAGCCCGTCTGCTGATGACAGTGAATTTAGAGCTAATATTCTGAATACTGATAAGGGAAAGAGAAAAGTAGTCGATAGCTGCCACGATGTTGGGGTTCTGCTCTCTTTGATGTCGCCAGGTACTTGATACACTATTCGAATATATTTTGGTCATCATACTGCATTTTTGGCCCTCAGTTAAGTTGCAAAACTTCCTACTTTATAATTTCTAAAATCAACCTCAATGTAGGAGGTAAGGAAAACAAGCCAATATAGCTAATGTCAAATTGGGTTTTGGATGTTCATAAATTTCAGAAAATAAAGTTAGTAAGAAAAAAGTATTAGTCTTGAACTACAACAAAAAGAACGACATCAAGTGGTTCTATATTCATCCATTAAATACTTTGAAAGAAAATTATATTTATTTGAAAGGTTTGAAGATTGACATAAAGAACACTTGGAAATCGTATCCTATATAATACAAAGAGCTTTGTATATTTTAAACGTTCTATAAATGTTAATGCTCATTTAATGCATTTCAACAATATTTATAAGTCTAACCCACCCATCGAGCGGGCTTTGCAACTAATCTAGAAAAAAGCCATGTGATCATAAAGACGAAAAAGATTTGTTTCATATCATCGATGACCAGTTACGTAGGGAGAGTTTCTTTTTATCTTTATGATACATTGGTTTTTTTCAGCTACTGGGAACTTTTATAGCCGTCTTTCAAGACCACTTGCTCCAATGCCTATCATCGTTTCTATTGTAGGTAAATTCAAGTTTGGAAAACCATATGAAAATATTGGCTACGATAAGGTATGAATTTTTATATGTGTTTATCGGGCTGATAGTTAGGCATTAGTATTCTTTACATTGGAATTACATGTGTTTGTTTTTTAGGTTTCCGCATGTACTTGATTTAAACTCTATGTTCCATGTAATGGGAAACATATCTTTTGTTCTTCGGGCACATTTAGGACTATGGGAACGAATGTTGGAAAGCGAAGAAGATGTTTCAGTAGTGGATGAACATGCATGCACGTTGGCCAAAAGTAATTATTCAGGTTCATATTTTTGTATTTTTAAAAAAATAAATTTGTATCGCTTTTGTGAACCCTTCAATTGCCGTACTGAATCAGTTTAAAGATTTTAAATTAAAATGGGATTTTGAAAATTTTGAAAGATAAAGAAGAAAGTATAGCGAGGATGCGTTGTATCTAATACAAAGTAGCTAATTTTCTTTTTAACTGAATAACGTTTATGGGGTGTTGGATGTTCAGAGAGTTGCTAGAAACCTCCATATTTCAGTTCATGGTCTGAACATTTTTGTAGCACATATGATAATTACAACTTGTGTTTAATGTATAAATCATTTTTCTAGACACAATTACGCTATAGTATTATATCAGGTAACAGATCATGTTTTCGTGTGACCCTTATTCTTGGTTTTAGTTGATTTTTGAAGGAGCCACACATGTCAATGTCAGCCATGTGATTCATGATTTATCTTTTGGGCCAACGTTTCAAGGACTTCATTATCCATTTAATGACACTAATAGAATTCTCCATGGTGCAAGCGAAACATTTAAAAAGAGGTGACTCGGATGGATACTCTATGTTGGCGTTTCAAGAGTAAAAAGCATAAAAGAATTACAAGCAGCATCATAAAGTGGTATCATTTGTTTCTTATTTTCCATTTTCAGCAATCCTAGGTTTCAGTTCACCAAAATTGAAGCAATTTGGGTGTTTCCACCAAGGGCAATGTTCCCGTTCAGATTTTGTAGCCCCAAGTTTGTCCTTTGCATTATCTCCACAAGCTTTTACATGAAAATGGGGTGTTCAGAGGATATTGCAACGTGAAGCATCGTTTCACAGTTCTCAGTGATGCTACGACGTATGGGAACGTGTCTGGATTCTTGATCACCTAAGTAGCTTGGTTAACCAGTAATAGTTACCTTTAAAACTGACGCGATTACCATATAAGTAGTTTAAATAAGTAATTTGAACTCCCTTTTAATCAATCATATCGTTTATTGTATAGTCTTCAACGTCACGGACAAAGAAGTGTTGCAATATGTTTGTAAGGTAAGTATTGTGTGTTTATGGCTCATTTCAACCCACTTAGAATACTTTTCTAATTTATCATTTTTTTAGGATCTTGGTTCAGAGGATAGTTCCATGACATCAGTGAAATATATTGGGGTGACTTCGATGGATGACCAATTCCAAATCTATTGGGGTCACATTAGTGAAATCTACTGGAAGTGATAAGCATGATGGTAAAAACCAATTGCAAATCAACCTGTTAGGCGGCTGGAAAAGTGGCACGAGATGCATTAAAGGAAAGGATTGCAACATATCAACAAGGTGTTGCTGTAAGAAAGCATGAAACTGAATAAGCAAAAATCTTAGCTGCAAAAGACCCGCAGAATTGTCTCAGCTACAAAATCTCAAGGGAGTTGTCAAACAACTTAAAGGTATGTTTGTCATTTATCTGCATGATCTTTTGACAATAACATATTATACCACCATATATTGTTAGATTAGATGTATCTGATATGCTTTGGTATCACTATCTCTGTAGAGCACAAGGAACAAACAGAAAAGGCATTGGAGAAAATAAAAAAAGAATAAGAGGAGAAGCATAGAAACTAGAAAGGAAGCTGAAAAATCTAAATTAAATGAACAAAAAAGTGAAGCTACAATTGCTGAACCTATGAAAAGAGATGACAATAAAGTTGAGATTCTTGATAACTCTCCAACGGGCCAGGTTGAAAAAACCTTTGCAAGTTTAAAGTTTTGTAGTGAAAACACCTAAATTTTTTAAATTGCAAATCTATTTCATTGTGTATAGTATTGCATGGATTAATATTTGTTAGTTAATCTTTGTCCTATTGATCTTTGTTCTCATAATTGGATTATTTGTTTTTTGTTAGGGCCTAATGGAACATGCCAAATCTGCTTTAGAAGTGGTACACAATGCTCATGCATCTCTAGGTTCACATTGTGAAAAGGGACTTTCTCTTTCAGTTTGTCAGGTTGAGGTGTTACAATAGGTGCACGGTTAGTGTGGTGACCCATGTTGGAGTTCAAATTGTTTGGAGATTCAGTGAAATCCAGGGACAAATAAGTTTCATGTGAAGAGGGTCTCGGTGGTCCAATGGTGGTCTTGCAATTCTCCAAGCCACAGTTTGCAGATGATAGTGAGATAATAGAGGTGCTCGACTGGAGACTTCTTTTAATAGAAGTTTCATCTTGAAAATAATTGAGTGTCTTTAAGTGTTTGATTACCATCTTTACTAGAAGCTAACTGTCCACCTGTCAATAGAATCGATTAGAGTAAGCCAAATAGGAGTGTTCATTGGGTAGGATCCAGGTCAGGTTCAAGTCGGCGAGTCGATGCCACTCAACCCAAACACGATCTACTTTTGTGAACGGGTCAAAAGTGTGGAACCTAACATGTTTATGTACATAACCAGGCGCCGATCGGGAAAGCCATAAAGGTAATGTGACCCATTTACCAAAATGAGTTGACAGATCGACCCGTTTAACCCACCCCTCTATGACACTATTTCACTTTTCAAATATATAATCATTTCAATTTTTAAAAGCTTAAACAGGTTGTCGGTTCAGCCTGTTGACACACCTCCAACCTGAACAAGAATTAATTACTAACGGGGTTAGGCGGCTCGACCGTTTAGACACAACCTTAAGTAATTTTAACTGTCTCGGAAAGCATCAAGAAGAGGAAACAAGAATGAACAAGGTGATGCAGTCTTTTGTAAAATCAATTAGAACAACTAATCTAAGTATGTAAAGGAATGTAGCAGTTTAGTGCCTATAATAGTATAAATATAAGTATGACAAGTACGTAGGACTAATAGTGCAATTACAGTAACATGGCCACAAGCTTATCAACATTACATATATATTTAGCATCCTGATAGTGCGCTAACTAGAAACATATGTGGCACAAATTTTAAAACAATGTAATTGCAGCTTTTATGAAACATATGATGTTATATGGTATGCAATTTGAGTCATGTGCATTACACTTGCAGTTTTTAAAATACTTATGTCACAAACTTATACAAAATACAGGAGTCCACTTTCGCGAACATATTGTTGCCCCACGGTTTGTATATATGCATTATTTTCCATGACATAATACGATCCAAAGTACATGAGTAACATACATTCTAAATTTACTCTAAAAACAACAATTAATCAATAATAATAATAATAATAATAATAATAATAATAATAATAATAATAACAATCCTACTATAAACATAAATAAATTTTATATATGCATTGTTTTCCGTTAACTAATACTATCCAAATAATAATTACAAGTTATGCCCGCCCGATGAAGGTTATAAGTCATGCACTCAGGCCTGTTTCTTTATTAAAAATAATAATACAAAAACACCGTACATAAAAAACAAATTGCCGTTAAGTAACACCATAAAAAGTAAAATTATAAAACATGCCCGCCCATCGGGCGGGCTACGAAATCTAGTATATATATATATATATATATATATATATATTATGTTAATGCATTTTCATATACAAGTAATTTATGTGTGTTTTCTATTGATGTAGATCACATGTGCGAATTGATTAAAGAAAATGTGCACGAGCATGTATGTAAAACAACATTTAAATGGTTAAATGATACTTTTTAGCATGATTAGTTTATGTAAGCATGCAACTTGAATAATGAATATGAAAGAAAAAGTACATAATTTTTGCTCAAACTCATTTGTAAATTAAAAAAATTAAGTTTAAGATATAATAGTGGAGTACAAAGGTTTTAGGAATTATTAATAGTATGTTAATTAATATTCATTTAGTAAGCTATTTAGAATTGAGTTTATTAATAAAAGTTATTAATATTTGCTAGACTTGACTGTTAATTTTTAATGAAATTAGTTGTACAATAAAATGAGATGAAGTTAAAAAGGTTTGTAACAATTTTTATACAGTTTATGTGGCATTATTATATATACATTATTACACAAACTTTAACTTACAAACTTAATATAGAAAATATTTAACGCACATTAAACTATGACCAACTAGATAGACCTTTTGTGCTTCATATTACCATGCAAAAACCATCTAATGGACAAGTATTGTAGGGCTAAGTAATAGACCAAAAGAAACAAAGCCGCTTTTTTATCATGCAAATAAGTAATAGGCCAAAAGAAATAAAGATATCGCAACTTAATAACCAAAAGCCCATATATAAAATACAACACCACAAAACCAAAACAACATCAAACACTTTTAAATTTTTATACAAGAAAGTTAAAACATTTCATACAGCATACTAAACAATAATTAAGTATACACTCGCCAATATACAGAAAGAATACACGATTAACAATTAGATTCTTAGCCCGTGCGTAGCACGGGTTCTGCATGTCTCGTATATATATATATATATATATATATATATATATATATATATATATATATATATATATATATATACATATTTCACAATGAATTCACATCCAACTTACGCCGCACATGTAACCCTTTCTGATATCGAAGACGAAACCGACGCTTTAACAATTATGGCCGCCTATGAGTACCAATGAATACAAGAAGAAGAAGCCCAATCATCTTTCCGGTTAACCTGTAACCCAATTCCCCGTGAACGTGAGCTTGCAGAGGAGCGTTTGATGGCCGACTATTTTAATCCTGGTTGTAAGTATCCTAATAGATACTTTCGTAGAAGATTTTTTATGAGCCGGAAACTATTTCTAGAAACAGTTTCCGGTAATGAATCATATACCGCCGATCCTCTTCCCTATTATTTTGCATACTTTAGCCAAGCACCCAATGCTACGTGTCGGATGAGTATTAATGTTATCATTGAATGCACTATGGCCATACGCCAATTGGCATACGGTAACTCAGCCGATGCGTTTGATGAATATTTTTAAATGGGTGCGCGTACTAGACGTCATTATCTGGATAATTTCAATATGTGTGTTATTGATTTGTTTAGTCAAGAGTTTTTAAGAAAACCAAATATGCATGACATTCAAAACCTATATGCAACACATGAGCGTGAACATGGTTTTCCGGGAATGCTTGGTAGCATCGACTGTATGCATTGGGAATGGAAAAATTGTCCTGTGTCATGGCAAGGGCAATACGGTAGAGGTGATAAAAAATACCCGACTATAATGCTTGAAGTTGTTGCGTCGCATGATTTGTGGATTTGGCATGCATTTTTTGGTGTAGTGGGTGCGAATAATGATATCAATGTTTTAGATAATTCGCCGTTATTCAACGTCATTCTTGATGATGTCGCCCCTTTAGCTCCGTATGAGGTAAATGGAGTTGCGTTTGATAAGTAGTATTACTTAGCCGATTGAATTTACCCACAGTGGGCTACTTTCATCAAATCGTTTACAAATACCGTAGACGATAAACACACTTTATTTAAAAAGCGACAAGAAAGTGCATGAAAGGATGTCGAACGTGCTTTTGGTGTTCTCCAAGGACGATGGGGAATAATACAATAACCAGCATGAACTTACTAGGTTAACAGGATACGTAGAATCATGTATTCTTGCATCATATTGCATAACATGATTTAAAAAGATCAAAAGTTTGCACTAAGTGAATACAAAGAACTGTGGAAAAATCCGACGAGAGATATGCAAGACAGATGGATTGACAGATGTGATAAGCGTCGTCGAAAGGCAAAGAAATGCGTGACAAAGGTATTCATTTTAATCTCCAACACCACCTTATGGAGCATATTTGGCGTGAACGTGACGATTTATGAAAGTAGATGACGATTAGTCATGTTTCTTTACTTTATGTATTAGTTTTTAAATTTGCTCATGTTTTTTTAAAGAGAAATGATACATGGACCTAAAAATAGACCTAATTGTGGACATAAAAACACGTGGCGTCATCCTGATGGCTAAAATATTAGTGAAGGGTTTATTTAATGATTGAAATTTTAGTTAAGGGGTTAATTTTTAAATTGTTTTTTTTAAGTGGGTCCCAAAACGTGGTATTATTTGGTGTTATGATTAAAAAGTGTTTTTTGGTGTTATGTTATTTGGTGTTAAAATGATGTGGCGCTGACATGGCGGGAAAAATAGTGTTAACATGTGTTATGACTCCCAATGCTCCAAGGGTGTGTTTGTTTATGAAAAACAATGTCTTACAAGCCTCTTGTCTCTTACTAAGTCAAAGGTTGTCAGACATTGTTTTGTTTGTTTTTTGTCTTATTGCTCTTACCAATAAAAGGTTGAAGACTTGTATTAAAGATAATATATTTGATTGTTTATTAACTATGTTATATTAATGATAATTTTTTGTTTCATATTTACATAAGTTACTTATTCATAGCATTTCGATGGTTTAATAAATAAATTGCCGAAACAAACAAAAAAAATCATTCAGTCAATTATACAAAAACAAACAATATTATTTCGTTCAGATTCATACCTTCTAAGCTCCTCTTAATACTTAGATGTGGTACTTAGATTAAGACACAAACATCATAATGAAACAAACAACACCTAAGCCTATCTAGATAATAGTCCGCTAACAACTCCCCCCCCCCCCCCCCCCCCCCCCCCCCCGCAGTTGGAGTTGGAGAAGGGAGAACGCTAAAACTGGCTCAAAAATCATTAAACAACACATATGGTAAGCCTTTAGTGGAAATATCTGCATACTGATAACTAGATGGGACATGGTGAACCCGAACATGACCTACTGCAACCTGATCTCAAAGAAAGTGTATGTCAATCTCAATATGCTTTGTGCATTGAGGCTGCACATGATTAGTCGAGAGATAAACCGCACTAACATTATCAGAAGGGGTGTGGTAGCTTATTAAATAAAATGATAAATAGGTGCGAAATAGGTGTGTAGTAGGTGCAGAAACAAAAACTCGACAAAACGTAATTTGATGTTCTAGTTTTAGCAATATATCATAAAGTTGAAAATAAATGTCATCTTAAATATCAATTTTTCAAAATTTCCCACCATTATATACCCTATCATCTAATACAAACTTCACAATACACTCGAATAATAAGATCTTCGTTTACATATGGAAATATTAACTATAAGATCAATTACTTGTACAATACATTCAAATTGGCACTTTACATTCAAAATTTTAATTTACACAAAATTAAAATAATTTTATAAGATGAAAAATAAAATTAGAATAAAAGAAAATTCTCACCAACTAATCATTATTGAATAGAAGATCTTAGAACGTTAACGATTTGTGATGATGCTATTATGGATTAGTTTAGCTAGCAGCTTTGCATGTCGTAATTCTAGTGTAAATGTATGTTTTTGTGTTACAAACAGTAGCTAGTTGCTTCGCATTTTGTGTAACTAAAATACTAAATTTATAAATTGTGTTTTTTTGAACGGCGAGTTAGTACAATACTAAATTAGTTATTCGATTCTATAGTACTTACCCAGAAAGTAGTCCCTGCCAACCTCGAATAATAATTAGTGATTCCATCCCACAGTACATACCCAGAAGGTAGTCCATGTCAGCCTCGAATCAACGCATCTATGGGGCAGAACCCTACAGATTCCATCTTGAAGGAAAACCCCCACGGAAAGACCCGAACCTGAGACCTCTCGCATGTGGTAACAACCTCCACAAAGTCACCCTTGGTAGCCAACAGAGCTAGCCCAGTTGGTTAAATTTATAAATTATTGATTGTGTTCTATTGTCATACATTTCATCTTGACAAAAATACACCGTTGGTCCCTAAACTTTTCCAAAAACATCACCTGGCACCCTAAGTTTTGATAAACGTCTCCGTGCGTCCCTCCTCAAGTTTTTTAGGCCGATTGTGTCCCTTGACCTGTTTCCGTTAGTCAACGCCCCGTTATTCCTCATCAAATATCGTTATTTCTATTAAATGACTATTTTGCCCATATATAATAACATCATTCACCCTTTTCTTCATTTCATCCAAACCAAAAAATAAATCGCATCTCAAAACACATCAATTCCTTAAACCCTCATTTCTCATCCACAGGTATAAAGATTGTATTTTTTATACCCTTTACTAAAATTGATTGATTTTTGTAATGCCCTTTTATGATGAGTCGTGTTTTATGCATAAAGATTGTATTTTTTGGATACCCTTTAATGTGTTTGATATTATGCAGCCTTGAGTTGTTTAAGTTGATTGCTATTTGTAATACCCTTTTTATATTAGTTAAGTCTTGTATAAAAAGATTGTATTTTTATACCTTCTATTAAAAATTGACAATATGTGATACTGAATTTTTTACTTTGATATTTTTTTTGGATAGCCTTTATTGTAATTGGACTCTATCTAGTAAGATTAGTTGAATTTTAGGACATTGTACCAGTTGTGAAAGTTTTGTCATCTTAAAAGGTTTAAACTGTTGAAATTTGGATAAGTAGTTATTGGTCACATTAGTTGTTAAAAGTTTAGTCAAGGTGGTGATTTAGAGTAGGCTTAAGAATCTCGTAAGGGTCTAACTGTTTACAAGCCATATTGGACATTTAGCACTTCTGTGACAATTGCAATTTGATTGTCTCATGAGGGAGTTTTTGGTTTAATAGGGCATCTAGAATAATTATAAATTCTTCATTTCAATTTCACAAATAGGTGGTAGTCTATTAATCATTAAATTCAGCTCCTCTTAGTCTTGTGAGTTTATTTGTTAGCTTATTAATAGCCTGTGCAAATCACCCTCCCAAAACTAAGGTTTGTAGTTTTTTCATTTTTGTCCAAACCAGGGTTTGTTTTTTATTTTTCATTTGTTCAATATAAGCTAACATGACCTGAAAATTGGTATAGTTAATGTTTGGTTGTTTATCTAGTTGCTTACATTTTTTCTGATTTTTTATAATAGCTTTTTGGTAGCTTTTCAGTACCCCAAAATTGACCCATTTTGAAAAACTGCATCAGTTAAAAAAAAAGTCTAAATCAGCTTATGCTTTTGATTTCTCCTTTGCTCAATATTAGTCCTTTTTATTTGAAATTTGGTAGGCCTATTTATTGGTAGCTGATCTAATTGTTCCTCATTTTTGTGATTTTTCATTTAAGCTTTTTCACAGCTTTTTAGTTGCTCTAAATAGCCCTCAGAGGCTGATTTTTACTCAGCACCACTTTTCCCTTTTTGCTTTTCCCTTGCTAATTGCTTAATCTAGCCTGCTTATTCTGTCCCTCTAGCCTATTTAAGATTCCCTTAGTTAGCCTTTAGCTTATTCTCACCCTTAATGTAGCTTATAAGTAGCTTAAAGTAGCTTTTAAATTTTCTAATATACCCTTAGTTATGCGTTTTAGGATATTTTAGGATACATTGAGTGTTTTTATAGCCTTTTAAGTAAATTTCTAGTATGTTTGGTTCTATGTCGAATCTTGAATGAATTAAGAACTAGGAACTTATGCAGATTAGTGTGTTGTCTGGTTGTGTATCGGAACCCACAACTTGTAAGTGTCTCTTATGTCTCACAATGGTTATAGTAAAGTACTTGTTTCTACATGTGCTGACCCTATTATACACATTTGTTGTGGATCGATCACAATGTCTTAGTTAGAATATAAGCCATCTTTATCTAGGCAATATACTGGTTCCCGTAAAGGATTCATTAGAACACAAATCATCAAATATAAGGATTAAGCCAGTGAATTCTTACACACACACACACACACACAAGTAATTAGCATTTGAACCTATAACTCAAGAATTGTATGTATTCATGTGCACCTATTTTTTTATTTATTTTTTATTTATTTTTATTTTTTTTTATGTACGCTTGTGACAATAATTGTAGTTAACATTTGAATGTGGCAGATACCACCCGAATTTCTTAAGCATTTTGAGCGGAAAATACCGAAGACTGTCATACTTAAAGACCTTACGGGAAGAGTCTGGCATGTGGATACAATACAAAGGAATAATGGTGTTTTTATGGAGAACAGTTGGAATAGATTTGTGAATGATAAGAGTCTTGAGCTTGGTCAATTCATGGTTTTTAGATACAGCAAGCAATTGGCAACATTCACTGTTAGAATATTTGGTAGAGATGCCTGCAAGAGTGAAGATCAAGCTTTTGAAAAACCCTTAATCCGTGTGAAAGAGGAAGCAGAATCTAATCAAGATTCAACGCCGATTCACCAGCCTAAAAGAAAGCATGGGAAACCATAAATGTGTGTTTTGAAGTCATCCTGATCACAACTTTCTGAAGATTGATTTGTAGCACGAATGAATTCTTACGTGTTTGTAACTGTAAAATAGTCTCAGAGTTTGCATTATTGTCATTCTTTCTATACCGTTCATTTAAGAAAAGAATTAGAAATTGTATTGTAATTTGTAAATGTTTCTTGTTTTGTACATCATTGGTTTTTGCAATATAGTTTAGTATGTACTTTAGCCAAGTCCAATCATAAATTATACTCCCTCCGTCACATATTAAATATCCACTTTTGACTTTTGGAGTCTTTTTCATCAATTTTGACCTCAAATAGTTTTGTTTGTACTATATAATACTTGATGAAAATTATATTAACGAAAATACATTCAAAACCTAATTCATTCATATATTTTGCATCAAGTATTAACGAAAATACAGACAAAAATATTTAAAGTCAAAGTTGATAAAAAAAGACTTTGAAAAATCAAGGTGGATATTTAATATGGGACGGAGGTAGTACTAAAACTCTAAGAAATGGAAATTTTGAAGAGAACTAAAGGAGTGATTTGAAGCAACACCATGATTAAGTAGCAAAGTGTAGGTGACATTTTTGATATATTTGTTTAGAGAATAGTTCGATTATAGTAGTATACGTTCTCTTTACCATGGAATTGAAGCAACATAGCATTTATATATATTTTTAGTGGAATGGTTTACGAGATTTAAAAATGATGATGGTGTTAATTTTAGAGAGAGAAGGAGAAAGTTAGAGAGAGAAGCAGGAAAAAGAGATAAAGAGAGGGTGGTGGTAGTGATGGTATAACTTTTTGATTAAACACACCATTCGTCCCTAAGGTTGTACCACCAAAATAATTAACCAAGATGATGAAATGACCATTTTGCCCTCATGTGCAAGGCAAATGGGGGAAATAACAGAAGTCAACTAATAGAAAATGGGTCAAGGGACGCATTTGGTCTCAAAAACCCAAACTTTGGATGCATGGCGACTAAAATCAAAACTTAGGGTGCCAGGTGATGTTTTTGGAAAAGTTTAGGGACCAACGGTGTATTTTTGTCTTTCATCTATTTACAAATTTTTAATAACTTTTATTTTGGGTATTGTAAACTTTAATAACATCTATTGTATGTATCATTATAGTGAGATTATTAGGAAACATTACTTAGTCCCTTTCGTTCAATACATACATGTTTTGTTTACATTATAGTATCCATTATATATTGATCATATATACCCCACACACTCTATTTTCCACTAAACCCCCGATTAACTCCCCTTTCTTCCACCCGATGTTTAATTCGTGTCCTATAAAAAGCCACAAATATCCAGCCTAATGTGGGGAATGAGGTGTTTGGGGTATATGTGTTTACATATAACTGGTATAATTTAAACAAAACATATATATATTGAACACATAGGGACTAAGCAATGTCACGTAATAATCTTACTATAATAATACACACAAGAGAAGTTATTAAAAGTTTACGATGCACACAATAAAAGTTATTTAAAGTTCGTATTTAGAATTGTAATAATAATAATAATAATAATAATAATAATAATAATAATAATAATAAATAAAATAAAATAAAATACTTTGATACACAAATACAGAATTTAATGGTTAGTTGAATACATTTATAAAATATTATCCCCATAAGAAAACATAGATTAGAGAATAAGCAAGATAACCTTAACCTAAAGTACCATAAATCCACACTCGAGCTTGTGCCAGTAACTTTATCATCTAACAGTCCCCGCGGTTTGAAAGGGAGATTTTTGGATGCATAAACTACCTATAATGTGAAATCACATTCTTGTTTTTTGTCTTCTTTTCAGTTTTAATTGCTTCTTTCTTTTTTTTTTTTGCTTACACGTAGGTAGAGTTGTACTCGACAGAAAAGTTCTTTACTGCTTGACGACTTACTCCTTCGAGTGACATTTTATGTTTTACATCCTAGCTTGCATTACTTTTAAATAGGAGCGGCAATTTTACGATCAACTATTTAGAAAAGGACAATGATCTTCAGTGGTAAAACAAAAGATTATGCTGATACAAAATTAGTTGATTGATGTCTAGAAAAATCGAGATAACATGGGTGTGTTATGACAACTAGAATTGGTGGGCTAGGGTTTTTCAGAATACAAAATTTTGTGTTGCTATGATACAAAATTTTGCTTTCAACTATTTCGAAAAGGACAATGATCTTCATTGGTATTGTAAAGTTTAATGTTCTACCGTCTATCATCGTGTAGTCTTAGAACAATTGAGGTTGGTCGTTGATCTAACACAGTAAGACACCACAATCAATGAAATTTCAAATGCTTGTTTAATATTTTGTTATAAACTATTAATCCACGAAAAGAACATTAGAGGTTATATTTGAAATAACTAATGGCATTGGATGAATATTACACCAGAAAAAAAAACTCGTCATATTCACTGTTATACAGGGGTAATATACTAATAAACACATCGATCAAAGTATTTTCATCAATATGGATCACTAAGATGATGTACGTTTTTTTTTTTTTTTTTTTTTTTTTTTTTTTTTTTTTTTTTTTTGCAATATCACTAAATGCAATACAAACAATATTGGGAATCCTATAATTCTAAAAAAAATTCTCTCTCCTCTCTCTGGCGATTTGGGCGAAATCTCCTAAACCCTAAAACAACAAGTTGATCTAGCAATCTAGGGTCAATTGTTGTGATTCTTTTATGTAATTCCCATTGTTTAATCCTCTTTCATTTCATTTGATATGCCACCTGAATCTAATAAACCTCCTGATCTTATCCTTGAGGAGTTTAGTACTCTTACAGGGATGAGGTCAAATGATCTCACACATAAACCTGTTGGTCCTTATGGTGTAATCCATCCTCCTAAGCCTAGGGGCAGGCCTAGGGGTGTTAAGAATCGGCCTAAAAATGTGAGGATAAAGGTTCAATCGCCGGGATCTGCTTCTGCTGGGGCTGGGGCTATTCTTAAACGGCTTCGTAATTCTAAGGTGAATGGTTTGGGTAGAAGTCGTAGTGAAGCTACATCTGTGGAAGGTCATCCTGGTAAACGCTCTAATTCTACTAGTGGTCGTGTTGATGAGGTGCCTACTAAGGTTTTAGAAAGATTAGCTTATAACAAAAGTATATCTGATCAAATGGTTTTTAATGAGGGTGTTAAGCATAGCGATATGAATGGTGCTAAGATGTCTAAAAGTAGTATTGAATGTTCATTTGAGGGTAATGATGGTTCCTTTATTAAGTTGCCTATTGAGCCTGTTTCTGCTGCTATGGATGAGAATTGTTCTGATGTGTTGAATAGTGGAGGTGGTGAGAATAGTGGTGATAATCCTAGTTTAGTGAGTAATGGCATTAGTAAGCCCAATATGGCTGATGTGGAGCATGTTGGGGTTGTAGGTATTAGGAAAACTAACAAGGATGGGATGGATGTTGATAAGGATAATTCTGCTTTTGTGTTTGGTGATGTGCAGAAGAATAAGGGTATTCTTAAGAAACCTACTACTGGTTTAACTCAGGTTCAGTTTGGGCCTAGTCTCTTTTTTAAATCTAGTAGTGTTTGGTCTTCTAGTAAGTCTGGTGTTAATGCTATGAAGTTAGATGGTGCTATTAATATTGAGTCCTTTGCTGAAAAAATGAAAAAAGGGGTTGAGGATAGAGAATTGCATATGAAGTTTGAGCCTGATTGTGTTTCTAGGCAGAGTGATGGTACTAAAAGGATTGCTATTTCTATGGAGGATATTAAGAAGGGAAGTATTGCTTGTGATCTACAGCTTTATGGTTATTTTGTAGGCACTTCTATGGATTATAGGGTTGTTAATGCTAATTTGAGTAAGATGTGGAGGAGTTATGGGATAGCAGACATTACTAAGACTAGTTCAGGGATTTTTTACTTTAAGTTCAAGAATGAAGAGGGTATGAAAGTTGTTCTCGAAAGTGGTACTTGGATGGTTAATAATGTTCCTTTAGTGTTAAATGTTTGGGAGCCTGGTATTTGGTTAGAGAAGGTTGAGCCTAGCACTATTCCTATTTGGGTCTGTGTTTATGGAATTCCTATGGAACTTTGTAATGGGAATGGTATTGGTAAGATTATGAGTGGGATTGGTAAACCTATGCTCATGGATAAGCTGACAAAGGAGAGATGTCTTAAAAAATCTGGTAAGCTTGATTTTGCTAGAGTTTTGGTTGAGGTATCTGTTGTTGAGGAACTGCCTCTATCTCTTGAAATTGAATACCCTGTTATTGGTGACAGGCCTGCTAGAATTGGTAGATTGGATGTTAAATACCAATGGAAACCACCCCAGTGTACTCATTGTAAGACTTTTGGGTACTCTACTGTGTCATGTAAGACTAGGCCAAGAACTGATGAGGAAAAGGTTGCAGAAGTGTTGAAAGAAGCTTTGAAAGTTCCTATTGCTGGTGCTGATGTTAATGTGGTGTCTCATAATGTGGGGGATGGGTTTGTTGCTGTTGGAAAGCATAATAAGCCTGTGGTTATGCAAAGTTCTGTTAAGCAAAGTAATTATCTTAATAGAAATGGTAATAGTTCTTTCAATGGTAAGGGTTCTCATAATTCTTATAGGATAAATGGTGGAGTTAGTAGATCTAATGTTAGTGGTAAAGGTGCTAATCATCAAGATAGAAATGGTGGTAGTGTACAAAAGCAACATGGTAATGTTCAAAGGAATAAGAGTGTTGGTGGGGGATCTATTGGTGAGCAGAAGGGTAATAAGGAGGGTAGGGCTGTTAAACCTCCTAAGGGCAAGTCTAATATTGTTCATAAACCCTCTTTAAGTTCCAAGTATTCTGCTGACTTTCAACCTAAGGTTTTGGTGAGAGGTTCTAGTTCTACCAATGCAAATGGTACATCTGTTGAAAATGTTCCTGTTACTAATTCTTTTCAAGTTTTAGAAGATCAAGATATGATGGATAAGGATGGTCAATTTAACAGTTCTGTTGATGAAGAATACAAGAATGTGGTGTGGCCTAAGTTGCAGAGTGAAGTTGTTGAAGTTTTGGTGTCTGGTATCTACCCTTCTCAAGAAGTAAGAGCAAAATGGTCACTGTCTCAACTAGATTTTTTTTATCAGAATTGTCAAAAGTATGGTTTGGAGCCATATGTTGATGAGGATGATGTGGAATCTGAAATGGAAGGTATGGCAGTTGAAATGAAGCCTGATAATAATGGTGGTTCTGTCCATGTTTCAGTGAAAAATGGGACGAAAGATAAGGCTGTTATTGATGAATATTAAGGGTTTTGCTTGGAATATTAGAGGTCTTAATAATGACCTTAATCAAAAGCAGGTTATTGATATGCTTAGAAATGGTGATTATTGTTTTTGTGCTCTGTTGGAGACTAAATTGAAGAAAAAGAAATTGTCTAAAGTCTGTTCTAAAGTTTTGGGCAACTGGGATTGGATATCTAATGCTGCTTCTTGTGAAAATGGGACAGGTATAGTTGTTGGATGGAACCCAAATGCTGTTAGAATTATGTTGCACAGCCAGACTTCTCAAGTTATGAATGTTTTTGTGGAAGTTATAAATAGTGGTCAGAAGTTCTTTTGCTCTTTTGTTTATGCTTATTATAAAGAATGTGGGAGGAGAGCCTTATGGAAGGAGTTGAGCAAGTTCTATTCTGCTATTAGAGATGCTCCATGGGTTTTATTAGGTGATTTTAATGTCATCCTAAACCCAAGTGAGAGGTCTTTTGGTTCATCTGCTATTACTCCTGGTATGGAGGAATTTAGAGATTGTATTGCTAAGATTGATGTTGGTGATTTAGTTATGGCTGGCCTTCAATTTACATGGAACAAAAGTCCAAAATCTCCTAAGGGTCTTTTGAAGAAGCTTGATAGAGTGATGTGTAATATGGCTTTTTTGGATAAATTCCCAAGTTCAAATTTCATTTTTTTGCCTTTTGTCTGTTGTGATCATGCCCCATCTGTTCTGTGTATTCCTAATGCACCTGGTCCTAAGCCTAAACCTTTCAAGTTTGCCAATTTTTTGGCTTCTAAAGCTGAGTTCTTACCTACTGTTAAGAGTGTTTGGGGGCAAGAGATTCCAGGTTATGCTATGTTTTCAATGGATTCTAAGCTTAAGATTTTGAAAAAGCCTCTTAGGAAGTTGAAGTATTCTCAAGGTGACTTAACTGAGAAAGTAAAGTCTCTTAGAGGCAAGTTATGTAGAGTTCAAGAAGATATGGTGAAAGATCCTTCCAATGTTGATAATAGAATTGAGGAGGCTGATGTGCTTAAGGCCTACAATGTTGCTGCTAGAGATGAAGAATTGTTTCTAAAACAAAGGTCTAAGGTATCATGGTTAAGTGAAGGTGATTTTAATACTAAATATTTCCATAATGCTATGAAGGAAAGAAGAAATAGGAGATTGAATATGTTGAGGATTTGGAGGGTAATGGTTTCTCTGGTGCTGATGTTGGTAGACAATTTCTGAAGTATTTTGAAGAGGTTCTTGGCAGGAGTGAGTATGTAGATCCTATTCCTGATCCTTCAAATTTGTTTACTAAAAAGCTATCTTTGGTGGATACTGAGTTGTTGGTGAAGCCTGTGTCTAAAGAGGAGGTTAAAGTGGCTTTGTTTAGCATGGAAGATGATAAAGCTCCTAGCCCGGATGGTTACTCTTCTAAATTTTTCAAGTCTGCATGGCCTGTAGTGGGGTCTGATTTCACCAATGCCATTCTTGATTTCTTCTCAAATGGTAAGTTACTTAAAGAAATTAATGCTACTCTAATTGCCCTTGTTCCTAAATCCCAAACTCCTAAGAAAGTTTCTGATTTTAGACCAATCTCTTGCTGCAATGTTATTTATAAGTGTATTAGCAAGATTATTGCTAATAGACTTAAAGGAGTGTTGAACTCGTTGGTGAATGAGTGTCAGAGTGCTTTTATTCCCTCTAGGCAAATTAGTGATAATATTTTGATGTCTCAAGAGCTTATGAGGAACTACCATAGGAACAGTGGTCCTCCTAAGGTTGCATTTAAAATTGATATCCATAAAGCTTATGATACTGTGGATTGGGGCTTTCTTAAGAAGTGTTTGATCAATTTTGGCTTTCCTTGGAAAATGATTAAGTGGATTATGAGCTGCATGATTTCCCCTTCATTCTCTGTTTGTGTGAATGGTGATCATTGTGGGTACTTTAAGGGTATGAGAGGTTTAAGACAGGGTGATCCTTTATCACCATATCTCTTTACTTTAGTTATGGAGGTACTTTCCTTACTAATTAATAAGAAGATTGAAGAAAGTGGTTGTTTTAAGTTCCATTGGAGATGTAGTAAAGTGATGCTCACCCACTTGTGTTTTGCTGATGATCTCATGATCTTCTCTCATGGAGATTCTAGATCTGTTTCTATTATTAAAGATGTTTTGGATGTCTTTAGTAAGTGTTCTGGTTTGAAGCCTAGTATGGAGAAAAGCATGGTGTTCTTTGGAAATGTGTCTGCTCATTGTAAAGCTTCCATTCTTGGTATTCTACCATTTTATGTTGGAACTTTACCTATTAAGTATTTGGGAGTTCCTCTGATATCTACTAGTCTTCATAAGCACCATTGTGCTCCTCTGATTGATAAAGTGAAGATGAAGCTGTCTAACTGGAAGAACAAGTCATTGTCTTTTGCAGGTAGATTACAGCTTATTAATTCTGTGGTTAGCTCTATTCAGGTATATTGGTCCTCTGTTTTCATTATTCCCATATCAGTGGCTAATGAGATTGATAAGCTTATGAGGAATTTCTTATGGTCTCATGGGGAGTCCAATAGGGGGAAGGCTAAGGTTAAATGGAGGGATGTTTGTACTTTGAAATCTCAGGGTGGTCTTGGTATAAAATCTTTACATTTATGGAATATTGCCTTGATGTCTAAACATATCTGGAATATTGTGTCAAAAAAAGATTCTTTATGGGTGAAATGGGTTAATTCTTATAGACTTGTTGATAAAAGGTCTGTTGAGAGGAGTTTTTGGGATATTCCACTGTTGAATGATGTTTGTTGGAGTTGGAAGAAGATTATGTTATATAGAGATGTTATTAGAGATCATATAGTCATGAGGATTGGAGATGGTAAAGGCACTTCTGTTTGGTTTGACAATTGGTCTTTTATTGGCCCTTTATGCCAATATATATCTAAAAGAGATATCTTTGATGCTGGTCTATCTATTTCATGTAAAATTGTTGATATAGTCATTGATGGTGCTTGGAACTGGCCTGAAGTATGGAGATCTAAATTTCAGTTCTTGTTTCATTTACCTCCTCCACTTTTGTTTCAAGACAGGCCTGATCAAGCTTTATGGAAGAATAGAAGTGGTAAGATATGTCACTTCTCTGTTAAAACTGCTTGGTCTGACTTATCTGATCCTAAGGACACTGTATCCTGGTTTAAGTGTGTTTGGTTTAGCCAGAATATTCCTAGAAATGCTTTTATTCTATGGCTTGCTATAAATAAGAGGTTGAATACTCAGGACAGAATTGCCATTTGGAATAAGACTGATGACTTGAAGTGCCCTTTATGTAATTCTTTAAGGGATAATCATAATCATCTGTTCTTTGGTTGTGATTTCTCCTTAAGAGTTTGGAGATATTTTAAAGGTCTTATGAAACTGGAGTGTGTGCCTGATGACCTTTACCTTATTATTGATTATATTTCTTCAAGACCCATTTCTAAGTCTATTTGGAGTATTATTCAAAGATTGGTGTTGGGGGCTTCTGTGTACTATATTTGGACTGAGAAGAATGCTAGGATCTTCCAAAAGAAGTTTAGGAGTGTGGATGAAATTTGTGGTATTATTAGAGATTATGTTAGATTGAGGCTTTTGAGTTTAAAAATCAAAAGTTCCAAGCAGTCTTTGGAGGCTGCTGGTTTCTGGAATTTTCATGTGATGAAGAGCAATGTGGTCAAAGGTTTATAGGTTTTATGATTGGTGTTTGGTTCAGAAGTAGTTTGCTGGCAAATCAGAGTTACATGAGTAACTATTTGGTGAAGAGGCTGGATTGGATTGTGAAGTTTATAGCTATTTGGTGGAGGTGTTATTTTGTTTGTTGCAGTTTGGTTTGTAATATTTCCAAGTATGGTAGAGTTTTATCATTTCTTGCTATATTCCCAAAGCATGTTTTGGGAATGTCGTTTGGACTTTACTTATATGGGTTTGTCCATATAAGTTGTTTATGCCTGTAATTTTTGTGTGATTAACATATTTTCCGAGGATGTTCCCTTTTTCCCAAAAAAATATTGGGAATCCTTGGCATTTCATTTAGTTTTATTACACAAAGTTTCACTCTTGTATTATATCAACGAAAGTTTATACATATGCTTGAAAAACACAAGTTCAAGGAGAATCCCATTTGCCCTGCTTGTTAACTTCAACCGACTCTAGGGATGTAAGGGGTCTGTCGAAGTCTAAAAACCTAATTATTGGAATCTATATATACATTGTTGCCCTCGTTATTAATAAAGGCCTAGGGTCGGCTTGTTTGTTTAGGCCCGTTTAGCATTTAGGGTTTAGGTATGTTTAGTTTCTATTTATTGTAATGTAACTTTAGGTATTCATTGAATCTGGATAATATATTGTTCATTTTCCCTCTGATTTCTATATGGTATCAAAGCCACATGATGTCAGTTTGATCTATTGTCATTGCAGTTTTGCCGTCGGGTAAAAAGAATAAGAAAAGAATACCTTTCGATGGTAATATGTTTTATGATCTATTCCGAATGCTAACTTTATTGGTAATTTTTGATTAGGTACTATGTTCTCAAGTCTAAATTTTAAAGAATGGAACGGGATGGGATGGGAAGGGTAAAGTAGGGGATGACATTGTGAAGAAAGTGATTATTTATTTTTGTGTTCTTGAGTTTATTTTTTAAATAGCAAGGAAAGGATAGGAACCTACCCATATTACCAATATGCCTTTAAAACTATATAGATTAGTTGATTAATTTTTGCACAATAAGATCATACAGAAAATGCCACTGCTCACATGTTGACATTTATTTATACGCATATAGAAGTGATTTATCTTAATAAATTTTCTATAATTCATTCTTTTGTCAGATATTGAATAGGTTTCATAGCGTCAATGGGTTGATTGACGCAATACTATATAAAAGAAAACTAATCAATCCAAATCATAATTGAATGCTATTTTATATGTTGATTTATATGTAGTTTAAAGAATATTATATAATGATAATCCTATTACCCATGGAAGAAATAAGTAACCATGGCTGTCTACGCTTTAAATCCAATGGCTGTGTGTAACAACCGTGATTTTAGCAGGTCGGTTTGACTGATAGTCTTGACTCGGTTGACGTTTGTTTGGTGTGTCTTAGGTGTTTGAAGTGATATAGGTGAGTTTTAGCACTAAATCCCTTTGCGTAAATAGTTTTATTGTGATTTGGAAGTTTGTAATTTGGGAAAGTTCATTTTGATCACCTTTGTGGTGTAGAAATGACTTGTGTAGTTTTTGGTGTTTTTGTGTTTTTGCGTAACGAGTCTTCGTTCAAGTAATTGAGCGTTAGTAAGTTACGTGAGATTTGTTTTTATGAGTTGTATTTCAAAAGAGTGTGAAATTCTATTTTTGGAAACTTTATTTTGAAAATGATCATTTTCCGGTTTATCGTAAAATTAAGGTTTATCGCGTAAGACGTTAGGTTACGATATGGGAATACATAAAATATGAAAAGTATGAGGTTTTGATTGTAATAATTAAGTTTAATAAAATATATATATATATATATATATATATATATATATATATATATATATATATATATATATATATATATATATATATATATATATATATATATATATATATATATATATATATGGTATAAGAAAATCGGCTAGGGAAAAAAAAGAAGGAAAAGGAAACCAAATTTGAGTCCAATTACAACTCCTAACTAAAAGGGTTATCTAGAATTATATTAGGATAATATATATACAAAACCAGAACACCCCAAACCTCTTTTTCTCTGGTTTTGGTCGTTCATGGGAGGCAAGGGAAGAAGAAAATTAGGGTTTATAGTTTTAAAGCAATAATCAAGAATCAAGGTAAAATCTTTAAACCATATGTTCAATTAATTGATTAATTAATCTAATTCATGTAATATTAAGTATGATGGATTAGAGTTTGTGTTAACTTCTATAAATTAATGTTATTAAACATGTTGAGATCAATTAACGATAATAGTATGACGATTGGTTAAGAGAATTGAGCGTAAAACATGCTAGTTATTGAGTTGGGGTTTGGACAGATTTGTAAGGCTGTAAAGATGTGAGTGTAAATAACAGATGGTGATGCGTTAAGTCACGAATTTTAGGTCTAAATTGAAGTATAATGAAAGAGCTTTCCAAAAAGTCCAGCCACGATTGATTT
Source organism: Artemisia argyi (assembly GCA_030686995.1). NCBI lineage: Eukaryota > Viridiplantae > Streptophyta > Magnoliopsida > Asterales > Asteraceae > Artemisia > Artemisia argyi. Next base: position 71,981,374 of record CM060703.1, read on the forward strand.
CAAGGTCGGGAAGTTGGTCTTTTGATTTTTCTTTGTTAAGGTGTCAAAGCTGTCAAACCGGGACAGATTTTGGGTAAAAGTTTGAGGGTGTCATGTGGTTGTAAAAGTGTATTTTGACTTGTCCATCTGGAATAGTTAAGTTTTAGGTTATATTAGACTACCACGAAAAGAATTCGCGATAAAAACTTGTGGAAGTATTTATTAAAAATCAAAACTTTTTAGTGTGCGTTCAGATCCGAATTTGAGTAGTTGACAAGTTTGAATTTCTTATGAGTATTTTTGTGTGTTATTGGTCCATGGCCTTCTGGGATTAGCTTCTATGCTTATGAGAGACCATGGTGAATTTTTGGTGTGAGTTGTTGAGCTTTATTGGTCGTGATTTTATGTGATTGAATGTACTAAAAAATTCTGCGTTTTCTGAGTTTTAGAGTGCAAGGGATTTAGTGAGTATTAAGTTATGGTAGTGGTTAGTGTGGTGTCTAGGAGATTCATGGTGGGTCATATGAGTCTTAGACATCCATCATATGAGTATTACATGGGTTGTAGCTTTTAGCTTGACCTTGTGTAATGTGGATTATTTTTGTGTGCTATAGATTGTGAGTTATTTTTGTGGAAGCTGCGGAGTTTAAGGTGAGTTCATAGTCCCATATTTTTATTTTGTTTTAAACTTGGGATGGAAATGATGCTTGTCTTAAATGATTTGATTTACTGTGATTATGTGTATGGTGTTAAAGAGCTTGGACTTATAATGTTATCGTATGCATGCTATGTGTGATTATTTGATTGTGTGGATATATATATGGGATCCAATTAGGAGGATGCTTATCCTGTTGCTCTCGCATGCGACCTAATTGATGTTTATTGGGGTCGGGGGACACGAGTTCCTAATGTAATCATTGTGGGGTCGGAGGACACGAGCCGTCCTGTTGTGATTATTTTGGGGTCGGAGGACTTGAGCCGTCCTATTGGTTGCCTTATGAGTGTTGTTGCCCTGTGTGTGATTAATGACTTGCAAATGCATGTAGCTATATGATAACTATAATTTATTTGTCCAGCTATATTTTTTATAATCACAGTGGATTTTGGTTGCCTAGTGTGTTTGAGTCTTAAACCTATGAATCTCACCAACATTATGTTGACGTTTTAAGCATCATTTTCAGGTGAGCTTTCTAAGGATAAGATAGAAGGATGTGGATAGACGAGACCTTAGTTGCATTGGAAGTGGTTTATTATCTATGTTTGGATTTATGTTTTGTTTTGGTTATTTTTTTTGGGGTATTGTTACAACACTTTGTGTTTGTACATTGCTCTATTTATGTGCATGTAGTTGTTCTCTATGTAGACACCAGGTGTTGTGATGATATCCATGAAGTTACACCCACGCGTTTCCGCCGTGGCGTGGTGTGACAGATTGGTATCAGAGCCTTGGTTATAGAGAATTAGGTGGTTGAGCCTAGACTATAACTTAGGAGTCCCTCATATAGTTGCATTTAGGATCTATGTGTAAGTATAGTATTTTATATGTCTATTTTCCTATAATTATTAGATGTTTTATTGAGTTTCGGACGTCTATTTTATCCCCTATACGTAGTATTGTATATATCGACTTTATTATATCGTCTTCCGTGCGTAAGATGCTTCGTTGGACTACCGTTGTCCCTATCGGATGCGAGCGAAGTGGTCGGATGAAACGGATTAACTGCAGAATCCGAGTTCCCGATAGCATGTATCTATGTTCGGACAAGGAGAGGACGTTTATGGGAAACGTTGGTAGAGAAGAAGTGGAGAGGTTTGGAACCATGACGACTTCTAGAGATGGAGCCGTTATCGAGTACCCTGGAAAGTTTCCTCACTTTTTAGGTAAAGGAAAGGTGGTTCTGTCTAAACCTCATAATTCGTATGCACTTGTGGATCATGTGGAATTGGAAGAAAAGAATATAGATGGTTTTGCATGTTGTCGATTACCTCAACATGTAGGAAATAGGAATGAGTGGTTGAGTAAAGATGAAGGGGAGTTAGGATGGAATGGTGTGGATTCGGATCTAGAGTCCACATCGAGTAGTAAATTGAATTGATCTGAGAGGGGAGATAAGTGCGAGAGTGGAGTTTGAGCCATTGTGCGACGTCTTTTGTTTTGTGTTATGTTTTGGAATTTGTATATTGTATTTTGCCGTCTGGAGCCATGTTGGAGCGTGATTACTCTTGGGTATTGGATCGACCTTATCCAAGTGATTTTGATTATAAAGTTTACGTGATCATTGGAATTGTTCCATGTGAGATGATTGTTTGCGACGTCTTTTGTTTTTGTTTGCGTGATTGTTTGCATGATGTGTTGTCATAGGAGGGAGTACACTTATGAAAGGGGGCATAGATAATTATGGTGGCCAACATAATTATACATGCGTCACGACACAAGTGGACTTGCAAGTATGATAACATGGATTGCATGGTGTATTAGGTGCTATGTGGTATATGTGCGTTATCATTAAGATGTGTGGTTTTGGAAGTAAGTATGCGTGTGGAATAGGCTTATAACTATGGTCGCGAACATAATTATAGGGTATTACACATGTGGACTTGTGACCATTATTGCATTGATTGATGTTTGTTGTTATATGTTGTGGTAGATAGTATGTGATATCATGTTGGTGATGACTGTGTGGTTAGAGAAGTATTCTCTTAACCGTTTGAGCAGTCGTTATACGTTGAGGTGTGTAGGTGGTAAGATTCCATCCTACCTATCATATGTTGATACCTGAATTATCGGTGGGTACTTATGTTGTGGTATTTAAGTTGATTCGTTTGCTAGACGCTCCGTTTGTATACCTAATTCTTTTGGTTGGCATTCCTATTTGTACCATGATGGTACAGATGCCATATTCTTTCTATTTGACGTCTTGATAGATTTTGGGTAATTGAATTCGTTTTTGTTGGATACTGGTTCGTTTCTTTGGTTATTCCTTGCATTCATTCCGCGAATGAATGTTATGCTATTCTTCAAGTATTGTTGGTTGGTGACGAGTTTGTGTGGATATTTGATCCCTCATTTTCATACACCATTTGAATTTCGTGATATGTTTTGTGACCTGTTAGTATCGGTGTTTTTCTATGATTTTGGTTTGATCGTTGTACGAATGAATCTGTAAGTTTATCGTTTGGTTTGCATTGTATTTGCGTGAGTGTTCCCTGGTATGAGATTCGTTTGGTGATTATTTTGATTATGTGATTCTTCTGTGTTTTTCGCATTCATATAAGGGGTTGAGTTAAAGTCCTTATGGTATTTTAAAATTCGTTTTGGGTATTTCAAGGACATTTGTTGGGAACTATTAATTTTATGGTGAAAATGACGTGTGAAAAAAAAAAGTTTATGTTGATGTTTTACATAAAATGGTTTATATATATTTAAAAAATTGTATAAGTTTAAGATATGTCTTGTGAAAAACGGTGTTCATTTGTTTTTGAGAAGGTCGAGTACGGGAATAAGAACTGTCTATGGTTCTCATTTACCAAACTTGTTATGTATTTGGTTCATCGAGTGTTTCTTTCGATGAGGTACGCTTGTGGATGTTTTATGGGTACGTGTATTTTATATATTTTTTCTTGGTATGGGTGTTCATGAACATTTTATCCGTGTCTATTTTTATTGGGGGAAAATTTCTCATTGTGTTTTTCTAGCTTTGATTTTGATGTTCGTTACTTCGTTAGTCGGTAATTCGTGACCTTTTGAGTTCGTTGATATACGTTTTAGTTCGACCGGTTTCATGGTTCGCGTCGTTTACTTAGGATAGATTGTCGTTTTGATTATCAATTTGTTCGTTGAAGAAGAAGAGGATGTTGCCAAGTGTCCAAGTGAGAAGTTCAGCTTCAAGATGTATGTTCTTCAGGCATTGCGGAGGTAGAAGAACCATATGAGGAACTGTGTGATACGTGGCTTAGAGTTGGGGAGTAGAACTTGGAGATGATATTGGTATGGAGCAGAAAGTGTTATCTACACAGATCATAAGAATCTTTAGCATATATTTGGCGAGAGGCTACTATATGTAGAAGAGAAGCTGGGTGTGGAATTTTTCAGTGACTACGATTGTCTTATTCGCTACCATTAAGGAAGAGCGGACATCGTGGTAAGAGCGCTGAACAGGAATGAACGAGTGAAACTTAGATGTTTGTGAGCAATGATTATGATAATTCAGTTCGGAGTTAAGAGGATGATACTGACAGCCTAGAGAGAGAGAGGCTCAAGGTTGAGAACATGTAAGAAGAATGATTACTTGGTTTAGACCAGTAAATGGAAAGGAACGAAGATGGAGGAATGTACTTTGCGAACCAGCTATTGGTTTCATTGAGAGGACACGTAAGGACATCAATCATGCAAGGTATTTGATACATCCGAGAATGGATAAGACGTATTATTACCTTAGTAAGAGGTGTATGGAGAAGTTGGCGATATTTTTCGCAAGGTGAGTTGGGAAAGAGCCATGGGGTATCGCGTTGATCATCAAGAAACATGATGAAATACTTACTTCGCGATAGTGGTAAACGTGTTATAGAGTCTTGAGAACGCGTATGTGTGGTGGAAACAATAATAAGAGAAAATGTGTTTACTTAGATTTCATTACTCCCTAGATATCTTTTACCGGTTGATTAGCTTGTTACAATTGCATGGATGACGGGTTATATTCCTTAATACTAGTCGTAGGGCCGTGTACGATATTCCCTAACTCTATAGGCTTCTACTTCATTCTAGGTCAAGCCGACTACTAGCTCCTAACGTAGTATCACTAGCAGTTGCCTACGCATTAAATACAACCAATAAACCGTAGTACACCTTCGATCATGTTTCTTAAGACGTTCAAGCAAGTTACCAATTGGAAGTCTGCCAGTTTTCTTAAGCCTAACATCGAATTCAATCATCCACAACAATTATAAACAAACCATCAACCAATAATCAACATCTAGGTTTCATTACATCTAAGCAAACACAAGAGAAACCTAGCCTAGCATGTTAAAAAGAAGACAAGCATAAGATAAAATCAAACAACACATAGACATATTGAATGATTATTAGAAAACTTATCTTCAATTGAACATGGATGGAACAAGGGTTGAAACCCTTGTTGTTACAGAAAATTCGTCTAGGGTTTGCACACAAAAGTTCTCCAAAAGTTCCACACTTTAATGAATGGAAATTAGAAAATTATATATAGATTTTACACCTTGACGGCGTCACGTCATAGCTTGTGACGCCGTCAACTCGCCGCCAAATTAAAGGTCGTATTGCCTAGATCCAATCTTGACGCCATCATGTTGAGAATAAGCTCTAGGCCGTCACTTGTAAATCAATCCTGACGGCCTTGGTGACGCTGTCAGGCGTTTTTGCCTTGAAATTGTTCTGGGCCGTCATGTGTATTTTTCATATCCACCTCTTTTGCCAAGCTTGACGCCGTCACTTGTATGGCCTTGACGCCGTCAGGTACTGTTCCCAGCAAGGATTTTGAGACTTTGTCGTTTTCTTCACTTAATCGCTCCAAAAATGTCCAAAATGCTTCTTTTTCCAGATCTCTCCTCAAAAGTACCTAAAATGACAAAAGGAACGATTTAGGGCAATAATTGATCAAATAATCACGAATTCGGGCTAAAATGACTCCCTAAAAGCGGTACACTTTTCGCCTTATCAGGGACGACACTCGGATTTACCTAGGCTTTGCTATATGCAATCGGTTTCTCTGCCCGTTAGTATGTGTTTATCCTTGTATTTCTAAGTTAAAATTTTTAAAACAGGATGAAAATACGCATCAGGTTTTTGGCGCCGCTGCCAGGGAGCAGTTTAGTTGACTGATTTAAGGTATGTTTATGTTTGACCTATTTAAGAGACGGATATGCCTGACCTGTGAAAACTCAGGTATGTAATTCGTTTTCTCGTATTACAATTTTAAAATTTAGTACATTTAAAAAGAAGTAATATATATATATATATATATATATATATATATATATATATATATATATATATATATATATATATATATATATATATATATATATATATATGAACAACAGTTACGGCGTAGCCTGATACTTGACTACGCCATAACATATTAACCCATCTACGTCGTAGTTCGGCCCATTATGAAAAATAAACCCTAAGATGGCTTATATAGACATCTTTATCATTAATATTTTACCACAGTGGCACAATAAATTTTTGTTACTACTGCCAAATCAAACCTTCTTTGTTTCCCTACATCCTGTGGCAGGTTAATAATTCTTGACTCTCTTATTTGTAGATTTCTCACATTTGAACTTGGGAAATCTTAATACATCTTAAGCTTTTTAAATTAATTGCTCTTTATCAATATTTTAATCTTATAATTAGGGTCTGGTTTTACGTGATAATCACAGTTACGGCGTAGCATAGTTATGGAACTACGCTGTATCTAGATGATAATTATTGCTGACTATTTGTTTATCTTTTCAGACAACCACTTGGCTAATTCTGATCAGTATTTGGAGGTGGTTGATCATCCTCTTGAAACATTTGAATTTTCTGACGACATTTTCGACAAGAAACCCTTTTGATTAAGATATGAAAAAGAAGATGACTCTTACATTCGCAATGACTACCCTGATAAGGATAGCGATTATGATGAACCAACTAAGGAATATTTAACTAGTGATGTGGGCCCATTTAAGGTTACTGGGATACTTCATTGTTGCACACCAATGGGATTAATTAAAGACAATGCAAAGCTTATTATTCCAACCTACAATCCTCTTATCAATACATGTAATGGCGGTGGAATGAACATAGTGGACAAATTAACTACGGAAGCACGAGTATGGTAGTGTTTCAAAAACTCCAGGAAAGTTAAAGATGCTTGGTTGACTTATCACCTTTTAGGATCATACGCTTATGAAAAGGTGGAATGGACATTCCACTTCTATAAACCCGCTATGATGAGACACGATGGTACCACCCAAGCTTGGCCTACATGTGACCCCTTTCAAAAGAATGTAATGGTGGGAAGTCCCCGGAGGATATTCTTGGCAAACGCCATGAGTGGGCATGTTTTAATGCACACAAAAGAGCTCAAGTCGACTATCATGGGATATCATTTGAAGATTGGGTTAAAGTTAAGTTTGGGGATGTTCAACTTAACAAGCAAATTGAAGTTCAATGCCACAATGAATGGGCGGAAGTGCACTTTTCTCATATGGAGAACCCTTGTTTAAATCCTAAGATAGAACCGGCATTTTAGGGGAGTTCTTCCACTTGTGGAAACAATGGTTCTAGCATAGTGGCTCAACAGCCTAAGCAATAAACCATGGGGATAAGTCTAACTTAAAGACTCATTAATAAATAAAAGTGCCCTTATGGGAGACAACCCGTATTATCCTTTTCTTTGTTTATGTTGGTTTGTACGTTTGTTTTATGTTTTTGTAGGAATTGGAGCATGAAGGAAAGAGAAATTCTGTTTACTGCAGAAACTGATGCTCTTGGATTGCTAGTTACGGCGTAGCTTGGTGTGCTGCTTATGCCGTAACATTCCTCCTTTACATCTGAAGGCTCCATGTTTTAACCAACTACGTGTAACACTAGTCTTTAGTTACACCGTAGCACCTCTCTGTGGAAAATTCCTAGAAATATTTTCAAACGTACCAAACTTGTATTAGTAACTAAATGAACTTTGTGGGTGTGTTCCCTATAAACCCTCACGAGACTACGTACACTCGTCCACTTGGGACACCAAGTGGTTTAAAAGGCTTGTTGCATTCGCTAAATGCAACCGTGATTCCTACGAAAGTGAGTTAGGATTTCTTGTTTTTATTTTTTGTTTTTATAGATTTATGCTTGTGGTAGTGTCGTGATTTCAGCGATTTAAAGTTTGCTCATGAAGGCTAGCCGAAGGCACGAAGACTTCTCGTGATCCTTCTTTCATTTATGGAGCAAATTTCAGGAAAGTTCTCGCTCTAATTCTACCTTCTCTTTACATTTAATTCATTTTTAGTACAAAAGGGACTTTGTACATTTCAAGTGGGGGACGGGAGTAGAATTATCTTGAACTTTATTTTGTCCTCATTTTTCTAGTTTATTTTGAAAAAAAAATTCCATTTTTAAACTTTTGACATGTTTTTCTTAACCAAACTAGAATAGACCTTAGTCGAGCATATTTAACCCTTGAATTCCCATGGTGAGATTCAACCTTATCCATTTCCATTGATTTACCCCAAATCCACCTAAATATTGAGTGTGTTAGTAGTTTGTAGACTTTAGAACTTGGCTACATCATTTCGAGACCATAGACGAGTAATGTGCTAGACACATTTGTAAGGAACAATTTTAGAAGGCAACGTTTTAGGATTATCACCCAAATAGCCTTGTATGTGTGTGTTTATCGATTAGTCACCTCGACTTCTCGACCCCCGTGTAAACCCTTTTGTTGCACTGATCTTTAGTGCAAGATACCCCTAGTACAACCTTTTGAGCCTTTCCTTTCATTTCTTACCCTTTTAAATATTGTTTCGATACACCAATACACCTTAGCCTACCTTGTAGTCTTAGTTTATGATTGGGGAGTCATTGTTTGCCCAAGTTCGAGGTCTAAGTAGAAGAATACGGGAACTACGCTTACGTTGAAGACAAACTATTGAAGATCATTTGAAGGCCCCCCAAGTCCTCATATATTGTTCATCTCAAGTGGGGGGATGTACATATTGTTTGCAATTATGAATAAAAAAAATGTGAATTTATAGTTGAATGAATGGTGCACCATTGTATAAGCACCATGATTATGAGCTCATCAAGAATTATATCGAAGATGCCACTTCGGTCACATTTGAATATATGAGTTGGTGATCATTTCTACACCAACACGAAGACCAAGATATGTGCCCATAATGACGTCCTCTAATGGTACATGTACTTGCTATGATCCAGTTCTTGCGTTTCGAAGCTTAGACCGTGGGCGAACGGTAAATGGTGATGACTTAGTTGTAGGCTTAGACTATTTGCTTGTTATTTTTCATTTTACACCTATTTTGTGAAATCCCATGTCTATTCCTACCCTTTAGTCGTGAATCATACTTAGGTGAAGGAATTGAGCAGGCATTGGTGTCTTGCCCGGCATTCCGGTCATGTATCGATGTTCTTTGTCGCTTTCGCCGTAGTATGTTAGTAACGACGCCACCCTTAACCATATATGTGTTCACCCAATGTTGCCTTCAAGAGTTGTTTTGACCTTAGCTATAGTGGTAGAGTTTTGTGTAACTGCCAAGCCTATGATAGAATACATGCTATGAATGTGCAATGAGTGATCACCCCGAAAATTGACACTTAGAATATAGAGAGAGCGAGTGTTGTTCCCCTTTTCGTGAGGTGTCCGGCTTTGAGAAATTCTAGCGTAGGATATTTTTAAATTTATATTTCCCTAGTAATAATGGGGGATATCTTTTTGAAAATACTTCTAATAAGGTCTACTTGAGGGCAAGTAGAGTTCAAGTGGGGGATATTTGATGACGTCAAATAATCTGATATTTTAAGTATCAATTTCCCCACTTTATTGACCATTTTAGCTTTATATTGTCTGTAGTGTTACTTATTACTTCATATTTCGTTTCAGGACTATTAATCGGGTATGAAGCAGTAAATGGATGAAGTTGATCTAAAGACGGACAAAAGCACCTACTACAATAAGACTATGGTGTAACTACGTGATTAGGTTACGCCGTAGTTAAATCATGACGTGTTATTATCCACATTCTCAAGACTACGCTGTAACTGGTAATAATGTTACGGCGTAATGAAGACTCCGTGGCAATTTTTTGGAAATTATGAAGACTACGGCGTAGCACCTCAAGTAATCTACAACGTAACATGATTACGGTGTATCTACACTATCCAACTACGCTGTAACTAGCTCAACGGGTAAGATCAAGTGAAGATAACATTAGCTACCACGTAACTAGTAATAGCGTTATGCTGTAGCTCTCTCCTGCCTATAAATACAAGATGATTTTGCACCTTTGAAATCATCTCCCCTTTCCTAAACCTTTCTAGGGTTTGGGGAAAGCAACCACAACAGAAGATGGTAGAGTTAGGATTTAGAGATAGAAGCTCTCGTCTACATTAATCATTTTGTATTCGAGTTTGGATTCTTTTATGCTTTTTATAATCATTTGATGAATTCTTATCATTAATTCAAGTATCATTCTGTTATATGCTTTCTTTCATTACTTCGTAGAGATATCTTCTTTGTCCATTCATTTATACTAGTTTCTGTAGTGCTATAAACTTTTTTGTATCTATTACGCTAGATGTGATTGACTTGATACCTCAGTCCGTTTAGTAGGCTAGAAGAATTGACCGTAGGACACTAGCATGATAGATTGCGAGGAAATGGTTGGAATGATAACTGACCAGATTGCCTTGTGTGAGAATTGACCATAGGACCACCTTACAAGTGGAGGTTCTTAAGAAGTTATAGAGATCTAAGATCCGAGAGGCCGGATCTCTACCGAATGTGATCCATTAGATTTGGCACTTAATGACTCAACCGAGTATCCAATCTCCTCTTACTAGCATGGGGTAGTGCTTGTGGTTCCGGGGACGATATAAGGGAACATAGACTAGGATGACCTTACCCTACGATTCCTAGTGATATTTATGCCACTGTACGATGTTTATGCATTTACTAGAACAGCTTGAGTTATTCTTCTATCCTTTTACTCTCCTTCTCTTGATTCGAATATGTGACTTGTATCTGCGTCAACTACTCTATTTATCATCTCTATCAACCTTTACCTATTATTATCACATGACATATTTTGATTTCTTTCACAGCAGCTCTTAGGGACGACACTCGGATTTACCTAGGCTTTGCTACATGAGATCGGGTTCTTTACCCGTTAGTATGTGTTATCCTTGTATTTCTAAGTTTATAAATTTAAAACATGATGAAAATACGCATCAGTTGGTAATTATAAACCTCCACCGGATTGAATGGTTGTGAATCATATGGTGATGAAGAATGTGAGGAATTTTGCGATGAGGGGGTAGAAGGGTTTGACGATCCCCCGTATGGTCGTGGGTTTGAATTTAGGAGGTTCGTGCTCATTTGTTCAGGTTTTGAGATATTTTTTTTGTTTTTTTGGAGTTGAGATATAGAAGTGTTTATGTTTTTGTTGAATTGTAGTGAGAAAATTGTATGTAAATGATTTGGTGTTTATAGAGTTTGTTAAGTTGATTTAAAAACAAAAAGAAAAAAAAAATGACCGTTTATATATTAAACGGTAATATATCCGTTTGAATTGCAATGAATACATATATTATTTGTCAAACAATATGCTCGTCATGCAGATGAAAAGCAACAAACTGGCGAGAGATGAGGATAGGGTGCAGTGGCGAGCTACAGCGAGGGAAGGGAAAAGCCATGTATGAGTGGCGAAGCAACTTGAGGAATTGCACCGGGTCCTCTTAGGTAGTACATTGTTACCCACAAATTGTTATGCGTAAATTTAAATCGTTTACCTTTAATTTTACACTCAAATATTTTTGTTGGCAATACTACCCACTGATCACACACAACTACAACAAATGGGTAATTTTGTGGTATTCACCAAAATCTCATGAAAAAATTACCTACCGAATTTTCATAGAAGTTAACCCATAAAGCATATCATGTGTAAGATTATCTACCTACGGTTTAGTTTGTGGCTAAATATTTACACTCTCTTCCTGAGTTTCTGTTTGGAAAGAAAAGAAAAGAAGTGAAGAGGAAATTGAAAAGTAATCATGTTCTCGAGATTTTTTTGGAGAGAAGAGAAGAGGGAAGGAAATTATGTCAAATTTCTCCTCCTAATCTTCTTCCCAAATTGGGATGATTTGGAAAGAAGTGAAATTTTATGCTTAATTGGGTAATCGACAGAATTCTTGTACACAAAAACAAAACAAATATCCATTTCATAACTAAATATAAAACGAACATTGATTATTTTAATTTGGTTTTGGCTTCTTTGGGACGATAAAACCAGTCGTTACTTTACTACATTACATACGATCAGTGCACTTGCTATATGTGTGCAGTTTCTATTTTAGTAATTCCCAAAGTTTCTTTCTCAAATATCCAGAGGAGACATCAAAAACAAAAAAAGATGAAGAATTGATGTTACATAATGTTAATTTAGAGTTTGTTAATCAATAATGCCATTTAGCTGAATCTAATTGAAGGAAACCCTAATATTTTATAAATCAATAAACTTCGAACTTCATGAAAAAATGTTGTCATTTTGTAGTGATCGAAGGAATATATCATGAGATTGCAACCGAATTTTGTGATTTGAAGTGATATAAAACTGAAATTGAGATGGAAGATATGATGAAGTCGTGAATTCAATAAGGAGAGGAACGTGACGAACGTGAATTTGAGAGGAGATAACCCTCTTTATACATTTTAGTAAGTGGGGTTCAGGGGTTATGTCTTTTTTCATAGATCCTGTAGTCATTTAATTAAAACATGGTTATTTTTATTATTTTTTACGTTTTGCACGGTGCGTGGTGACAGTTTCAAAACTTGTGTGATACAGCTTCAAGATTAGTGACACAACTACTTTAAGTAAACTAATCAAAATCTTCCTGTCTATTCATACTTGTGACAATCAATTCAAGACGTTACGAAGAAAAGGAACAAATAATTTTAGATGAAAGGAGTAATATTAAATTTCATTATACGTACAGCTAATCATTCAAGAGGCCGCTGTATATTTTAAAATATAAGAACGAACTTGCATTAACAGCTAATCATTTAAGAGGTTACACAAAATTATTCGTATCAAACAATTATTTGTGAATGACTACCATCCATATTTTATACGGATAATTGGTAAAATAGCCCAGTTGCCCAAATTCTAAGCATATTTAGCTATTTTTTTAAAAATTCCCGTTTTATCCAGGTTGTCCTGGGCAACTATTTGCATAGCCAGCTACAGAGTGCCACGTCGGGGCAACTTTCGTGTGTTTTGTGCAACTTTTTGTAATTTGTGCAACTTGAGGACACTTGTCATCTTTTGATTGGCTGTACTAAAGTTGCCCAGGGCATCCTTGGCTAAAACGAGAATTTTTCAAAAAAAGACTAAACATGCCTAAACCAAAGGGAAACGAGCCATTTTGGTAATTTTCCCATATAACATGTATTCAACTTGGATATATTCATTTCACATTTTATATGATGATCATGTTTTAAAAATTGGTGTGATACCAGTTCAATACATGTACGCCCTTTGAATACAAGCATCGTATATACGCGCGAAGTTACTTTGACAAATACTTGCCAACAGTAATTTTTTGTTGTAGCATATTTCGGCATGGGCCAACGATTTCCAATTCTTGTGGTATAAGAGAAAAGGTAAAGAATAATGTGTCACATAATAAAACGGCATATGACTTGTTTGTTAGTATGGCTTATAATTTCAGCTGCCTATAATCTTTGAAAGATCTTGCAAATTATTATAAAGCACTTTTAGTTTAAATTCATCGCAAAGAAAAGATAAATCAAAAGTAGGAGAATTAAACATTTATTAATACTATAATTGATTGGAAATTATAATTAGGAAAATGATAATTACCACATTATGTAAGGACACATAAATGATTTAATTTGGGATAATTACCAAAATACACCGGGCAACCAAGGGCAATTCGGTTCCTAACCTGGGATCCAAAAATGACTTTTTTAGATTAGGGCAACTCGTACAATTGAGCAACTGATGATGTGTCACTTTTCTGCAAGTGACAAGTGTCACTTGTCTCTCAGTTTTTTGGGCAACTTGTGTATCTTTGGGGCAACAGCCGCCATTTTTTAGGCAATTGGAGACATTATCATCATATGGGTCGAGTTGCCCAATTGTGTAGTCTAAAAAAGACATTTTTGAATCCTGGGTTAAGAACCGAATTCCCCTTAGTTGCCCGGTATATTTTGGTAATTATCCCATTCAATTTTGTTTAAAAGAGAAAACTCTTTATAGCCGTGTAACTAATGCGAGTTTGTGTATCAAGATATAACTAACAGGGTATCCGTTCGTTACAGCAGTAGGTACCATGTGATTAAAGTCCAGTCATCAACAAAATAAGAATGACGAGCTGGTAGAAGAAAATGATCCCTGGCTCCATTAATCCGTTTTTACCGGTTCCACGGTCCTCTCATGTTCGTTTTAGGACGGCTTTTATTGGCTAGCCGAACCGGTGTGACATCGATTGCCGGTTGAACCCTTGGTCCGGTCCGATTTTATAAAACCATATGTACCATCAACTTGTTTTCATATAACTTATATAATATGCATAATAACTTGTATTTTTTTTATTGTAGTGTCGGGATGTTTTTAAAATAATATTTATTAGGTATTTATTAAAGGGTTATTACAAGTCATGTTGACATAAATAATGTCTAAAAACATTGTTAGCACATTAACAATATCTATATGTTTTGATAATTACAAAGCATAAACTTATTAATCTAAAACTTATGACATAAACAAGTTTTTAGTGCTTAATATTTGTCTTTACATCCATATCACTTAAGGTATGAATAAACAAAGGGTTTATTGTATTTCATGATCAAAGGAAATTTTTTAATCACTAGAATTTCTATAAAATGTATTAAACATTCTATATCTTTTACAAAATTACTTTTGGAATTAAAAGAATATGTTTAATTTATTATAAATATATAATTTCAAATTTTCAACCAAAAATGGCAAATTTTATCCAGAAAAATATTCCCCACTAAAAGACAAGAAAATCCAACGTTCTGAAGAGGTGGCCCCCTTAATTCCTTAGGCGGCCCCCTTAATCATTAAGGGGACCGACCATTAATTAATGGGACCGACCATGCTCCAGAACAGTATTTTTTCTCCCTATAAATACTTCATCCCACAGAATTTTCTCACCTTTTGCACTCCTAAACTTTCTGTTCTAGATCCACATTTCTATTCTCTTAATCCTTTGATCATAAGTACATAATTCTTTGTTTCAAAGTGATTCAAACACCATCCTCTCAAGTGCAAGAGAAGAATACTTCTATCCCCCAAGACAAGAAGTATTACAACTTGTTGTGACCTCCACATACAAGTTGTTGGTGCATCATCAAGATTATTTACATAATTCTTTGTGAATATTTGATTGTAGATAGTTGTGCTAAGAATATAGATTGTGTGATTAGTTAGTTGTTTGGTGTGAAGAAGAAAAGCTAGGAATTAGATTGTAATGAAGAAGCTAGGTGTGAAGGTGTTAGTTGAGAAGTAAATTGGTGTGAAAAAAATAGGCGTGAAGTAGTTAGTTGTGAAGTAGATTGGTGTGAAGTAGTTGTGTAGAAGTTGTGATTTAGTTGTGAAGAAATTGTGGTGTGTAAATTGGTGTGTAAGGTTTTCTCCGCCATAAAGGAGCTTGTTGATATAGTGAAGAAAACTCTCGAGTTAGGTGCTCGGGGAGTGGAGTAGGGCAAGGAAGGTGTCCTTGTAGCCGAACCACTATAAATCTCTTGTCTCGCGGTTCGATCTTTCCATCTCTCATTTATTTCATTACTTATCATTGTTATATCTTACTTAGTGATAGTTGTTTATATTGTGCAAGACTTGAGATCACATATTATCGAATCTAAATTTTAAAAACTAAGAAAACACTAAAACTATCTTTTATAATAAATTAAAAAGACGTAAAATTATTCAACCCCCCTTCTAGTTTTCCACAATTGGTATCAAGAGCCACGTCGAGCAAGATCTTTAAAATATATTGTATTTTAAAACTTGTAACGATCTATGGAATCTGAAAAATATTTAGAAGGGCAATCTATGCTGTAACACCCCCAATTCATGGATGCAGCGGAATTCAAACTGGGTGTTACTCGACGGCACAATAGTCACAATGATAGAAAACGAACTCCAATTGAGTCGTTTTGAAAAGGTTTATCATTCAAATTATATAAATATCAGAGATTACAAAATGAGGTCCCAATTGGTTCCATGTTTACAATGTATAATAAATGAGTTTTGAATGATAATAAAATTTATAGCCCTCTTGAGTATCCGTGTCCTTCCGTGCCATCCTTGATCGTCATGAACCTGAAATACATGCTTGAGAGGTCAACACAAAGGTTGAGTGATATTCATAGAGTTTGTTAAATCGATTGAACACAATATGTTGGTAGTGTGAGTTATAGGCTCACACCAATGTTTGGAAAACAAAACAGGTAGGCTACGTTATTATACGCCCGGAACATGTATTATACACTAAGCTTATGACACCATAACGTTAACGTGTACCAATATCAATCGGCAGATTTATCCCGGTAGGTACTTTGCTAACATACCTAAATCTCAAATATTATTGCATTTGTTTGCACTTAGTCAAAACAAATGGGATTCGTCAATCCCAATAGGCCTATTAATAATATTCGCGCTCACTATTGCTAGTGACTAAATGGTTCATAATAAAGGATTTCGGTTTAGCAAGGTTGGTACTTAGTGATAATAAAACAATCAGGTAAGCATACAATTTAAAAACATTGTGCTCGGTTATAAATAGCATGTATTCCCCCCAAGGGTTTATAAAACATTGAAGTAATGTAAAGTGGGGCTATGAACTCACCTTAAGTAAGATAGCAAGTAATGAATGTAACGGTTGAATCGTGAAGGTTTCTACGAGCAACCTATAATAGAATGTTGTGACTTAAGATCGGAGTAAAGAATATGAAGTAGTGCCTATATATATATCTTGCATTTAGTCCATGATGTGGTATGATTTATAGTGTAAGTCTTTGAAAGAGAAGATTCATGAAACATGTATGTTTTGTATATCGTTTACTACCGTTCGGGCCGACATAATTCAGAAGTCATGTTAGTAAGCGTTCGAGGAGCCAGGACACTTTAACTCGTAAATCCACAACTCAACTCGACGGCTTACATAATGAACTCCTCACATGAGGCTCCCTACTATTGTAGTAGTTGATGAAATATATAGATATAAGTTTTGATCCGAAAGGTTACATGTCCGATATTTGAATAAACTTAGGAAAGTTTATTTGTACATGAAGATTGTTATTAGGGGTAGTTTCATAAGTCTTGAATGACCATTTTCTCTTGGTAAAATCTCATGGTTTCCTTTAGATGAAGTAGATCCAAATTGTATGTTCAAGTTATCGCCTAATTCATTGTTTCATGTTTACGCCTATGTAAGTTGTTTATGGTCATTTCGTCATGGCCTAGCCATGACCCTTAGTCCTTGTTTCAAGGTCATGAGACACAACCTTGGCTCTATCCATGGTGGTGGTCTTGATTATAGGTCATAAGACCCCTTTGGTCTTCATAAACCATAACCTATATGTAATGACTTTGCCTAAAAATGGGCTGTTTAGAATTTGAAGAAATTTATCACTCGGAAAGCGTTTTCAGGGCTCGAGCTTCTTTGTTCCTGAACGAAAACGTCGTTCCGGACAACTTTCATGTTTTAACTTTTTGATGAATCGGACCAGAAGTGGGACTTTCAAAAAGTCAGAATGCGATTCAGGAAGGTTTAGGCAGTTTTGCCGGAAATCTTTGGTAACTTCAAATGGGCGTAACTTTTGACTCGTATACTCGTTTTAGGTGGTTCAAATTGCTATGGTTTCCTTGTTAAGTCCTCTACTGTAATATGTAATGATCAAACATCATATGTTTACCATTTTGATCAGGTCTTACCAAGAAAGTCACTAGTTTACTTGTTTTAGTAACTTATCTTGTCAATCAATAACAATAACTTGTTTTGCTCACTTTTATACATCATGGACATAACTACAAGACATAATATAGCAAGAATAACATGTAAATAACATGAACATGATTATTTAACAAGAATCAAGTTAGGGTTTGGCTCACAACTTTTGGCTTTCAAAGATGAAAGGAAGTTAACATGTAAGGATAGGACATTGATAGACTTGCTTCAACCCTTTTTCACTTCATGCAATCTTTCTACCCTTGGTATTCTTGAAAGATAGATGATGAAGGTTTAGGTGACTTGAGTGGATTCAAACTCAAGAGAAATCACCAAGTATATGAGGTTATGGAAGTGTTTTGATTATCTAAAAGAAACTAGGGTTTCAACCTTGAAGAATCACTTGAACCTTGCAAGAAATTGGAAAGAAATGAGCAAAGGATGGAATGGTTATGGGGTTTGGGGATGCACGGCACAAATGGGAGGGGAGGGAGTATTTATAGGTCCATTTAGGAAGCTTACTAGGAAAGGGTTACAACTTGGTGACCAAGTTGTAATAAAATGATGATTTAGGGGTAGATTCATGAGATGAAGCCACATGGGGTGACTCCCCCCTCCTAGGCCGGTTTCATGAGCTTGGAGAGCAAGCTTTGGCTTTTGCTTGGTATTATCCTAGATATTGGATGAAACTTGACTCCGGGAAATGCAAACCGTAAGTTGTTACGCCTCAAAACGTAAAACCGGGTGTCGTAAAATTATGAAACTTTAAAGTATTGTTAGACATGTCCATATGTCCCATAATAAAATATAAAATGAGTGGTAGGTTCCATTTGGGTGTAAAACCCTGCTAAAAACTGGAAACACGGGTCTAAAACGCGTAATACGTAAAACGTACGAATATTGCGTAAAATTGAGAAAAGTAAAATGTTACTTTTCTAATGTGATAAAAATGATTTAAAATGACTTATAATGTCTAGACTGGGCTCAGTCTAGTGTCGGTTGGTATTAAATGTCTTTTAGACATCAAACCGTAAGCCTAAAAAATCACGAAATGACTTATAACATCAAGGGATGATTTTTGGTCAATGGAGGAGGGAAAGAATATGTTGACTTTTTCTAAGAAGTTGAAAACTCAAATAGTCTTAGAAACGCGTTTTGTGGTCTAACGGTTAATCGCCCAAACGGTTAAGCGTGCTCATGCGAGAGTAGTACAGGCTTGGGTGACCTGCTGGGAAGTTTTTGGTCATGTTTTTCTCAGTCACGATTAATTCTCAAATAAATCATGAGTGTGTCAAACATTTTTCCGATGTGGGGTCACCTGACGGGGTTGAATTTCGTTGTGCGTAGAATTTCTGATTGACGTTTTACCCTAAAACGTGTAATTCCTTAATAACTTTCACGAAAATGAGCTTATGAAAGTTAAACTTTTAATTTGCCATGGAAATGATTTATCACTCGATAAAATCAAATAAAAATCAACTTTCGGGAAAGTTTCGGAAAAAAAATGAATAGTAAAAGTGAATAGTGAAATTTTCCGGGAATGGTAATTAACCTGAAATTGCGAATTGTTACAGTCTCTACCCCTTACGGGGAACTTCGTCCCGAAGTTCTATGTGTGTCATATGTTGGAGTGGTGTCGATAAAAAGGTGTGGTTACTTATGAGGACTAGAGTCTGGAATTACCAGTGATGTAATTTGATTTGTCATTTCGGTGTATGGTGTAGGATGAGGCTTCCTTTTATGTAGGAAAGGTATGGTAATAGTCGAATATCAAAGGAAATTGATATAGCAGTCGGATATTAATAGGAATTAATATAGTAGTTGAATATCAAATAGAACTTGATATAGTTGTCAAGTATCAATAGCAATTGATATAGGAATCGAATAATGGATTAAGTGTTGAACATGTGGTTGGACCAAGTCCTGTTTTGAATTGTACGGCTGCCCATGCATATGGCTACATGGCTTCGCAATGAGTTTGGTACGACTGCGCATGCGTATGGTTACATGGCCCCGTAATGAGTTTGGTACGACTGCACATGCATATGGTTACATGGCCTCGCAATGAGTTTGTTTGTTATTGCACTATCATTATGAAAACCAAAATGTAAACCTCGTACTAATGGAAATTGGGATAGTCGTTGCAATCATAGCCTAGTAGGTAATCTGTTGTTGTATCTAGTGTTCATTGACTTCATACTTATGTTATTTCGGATATAAATAAGCCCACTTGTTTATAATTCTTTATTTACATAGAGAGGCATCCCAAACAATGTAACTAAAGGAATATAAACTTATGGTTCGATGATTTATAATTTCTTTATTTAAATGAAAAGGCATCCCAATCCATTCAAATAAGGACATTATAAATCATTCTACTCAAGAATTCCCGACACAACATTCATACTTAGCCGGTGAGTTACAAGGTAGGGTATTACGAGATGATACTGGTGTTCCAAAAGTACAAGATGAATATTCAATCTTGTAAAGCTGATGAGGGTACTTGTGGTGTAACTAAGGATGATTTGAGCTTTAAAAGTGCATCAAGATCTGTTAATGAGCTTGTGTTTGTAACGGTTGTGACGATAATGTTGTGATATGTTGATGAACAAAAGTGTGTAATGTATGCTTAACATTAATACTGTTAGGTATAGATGTTGAGTTTGCTTTAAAAATCTTAAGAGATTTTAAAAGTTTATGATGGAATGGTATCCTAAACAGGATGGTACTTCTACAGGATGAAGAGAATAATTGATAACTATCCCAGGATAGTAGTTCGGATTATCTCATAAATGAAAATTTTCAAGAATGAAATTAGGTAACACAAATAAGGTGTTAAGATTTCGCTGAGTGGTAAGACATTATCGTGTCTCTAGATTGTTTTAATGTATTCTGGTGGTTTATCGAGTTCATGTAGGAAATCAACCTAAACATAACCCTAGTACAACTATTCTCAGTATTTGAAAATTTTAAGTCGAATATAGTTAGTCAGACTATATTCCACTGTCCCTAGGTTAAATATAGGTGACTAGTCTATATTTAGCCAAGGTTCGATAAAATTTTCAAATACCTAAACTAGGTATACTTTTGATATGTCCGTTGCTTTCGGGAAACTGTCCACTAAACAAAGGCGATGTCAAACCCTTAAGTTGCAAGTCCCGTCCATACAAGACTTGTAACGTATGTTTTCATATTCCATTGCATAGAAGGTAGTAAGGGTAGATACGTATGGAAAGGAAGTTTTAAGTAGTTCTAAAATAGAACATACTTGGCCAGGATCACGAACTTTTAATAATGAAGGTTTCATAAGAAAACTTTGATGAATGTAGAGAAAGTTCAGCTTTTGTCGATGATGGATTAGTTTGTCCTTTAGAAATCTCATATTTCTTGTTTTGAAATCGATAGATTGTGACGGGTTTTTGATATCATAAGAAATGATATTGATGATGTGATGGAATAATTCTAGAGACCATTTGCACAAAACACAATGTCTCGGAAGTAGGTTAGACCATTGTGCAATTCACAATGTCTGGGAAGTAGGTTAGGTCATTGTGTGACTCAAAACATTTGAGAAATGATTAAGACCATTGTATCATACAATGTCTTGGAAAATGAATGAGACCATTGTATCTCACAATGTCTTGAAAAGTGAATGAGACCATTGTATCTCACAATGTCTTGAAAAATGAATGAGACCATTGTATCTCACAATGTCTTGGAAAATGAATGAGGCCATTGTATCTCACAATGTCTTGGAAAATGAATGAGACCATTGTATCTCACAATGTCTTGAAAAATGAATGAGACCATTGTATCTCACAATGTCTTGAAAAATGAATGAGACCATTGTATCTCACAATGTCTTGAAAAGTGAATGAGACCATTGTATCTCACAATGTCTTGAAAAATGAATGAGACCATTGCAATCAGTTACAATGTCTTGGACATATAATGTTGGAGTAGGAACATGATTGGGAGAGTGTGGCTGTGCCGAAATGCCTTAGAATAGGCATACACAGATATGTTTAGTCCATTGTTTAGATAAATGATTGAAAATAAACCGAGTTTATATATCAATATACTAATATGTGTTCATGTAGCATAAAATGCTTAGTGTGTATATATCAATATACTTATATGTGTTCATGTAGCATAAAATGCTTAGTGTGTATATATCAATATACTTATATGTGTTCATGTAGCATAAAATGCTTACGGGGAAATGCTCAATTATGTTAAGGGTACATATATCAATATGCAATTATGTTTGTGTAGCACAAAAATGTCTACGGGGAAATGCTCAAAATGGGTATATATGAATATACAAATATGTTTGTGTATCATAACATGCTTACTAAGTTCATAATCGTCTGGAGGATGGAAGACACGGAGAGCGGAAGGCTATAAAATGTTTTTGCTCGTACATGTGGTTATAGTTTAGGTCTCAATTAGACCCGTTTCTCTATAACCATGGCTCTGGTACCAATCTGTAACACCCCCAATTCATGGATGCAGCGGAATTCAAACTGGGTGTTACTCGACGGCACAATAGTCACAATGATAGAAAACGAACTCCAATTGAGTCGTTTTGAAAAGGTTTATCATTCAAATTATATAAATATCAGAGATTACAAAATGAGGTCCCAATTGGTTCCATGTTTACAATGTATAATAAATGAGTTTTGAATGATAATAAAATTTATAGCCCTCTTGAGTATCCGTGTCCTTCCGTGCCATCCTTGATCGTCATGAACCTGAAATACATGCTTGAGAGGTCAACACAAAGGTTGAGTGATATTCATAGAGTTTGTTAAATCGATTGAACACAATATGTTGGTAGTGTGAGTTATAGGCTCACACCAATGTTTGGAAAACAAAACAGGTAGGCTACGTTATTATACGCCCGGAACATGTATTATACACTAAGCTTATGACACCATAACGTTAACGTGTACCAATATCAATCGGCAGATTTATCCCGGTAGGTACTTTGCTAACATACCTAAATCTCAAATATTATTGCATTTGTTTGCACTTAGTCAAAACAAATGGGATTCGTCAATCCCAATAGGCCTATTAATAATATTCGCGCTCACTATTGCTAGTGACTAAATGGTTCATAATAAAGGATTTCGGTTTAGCAAGGTTGGTACTTAGTGATAATAAAACAATCAGGTAAGCATACAATTTAAAAACATTGTGCTCGGTTATAAATAGCATGTATTCCCCCCAAGGGTTTATAAAACATTGAAGTAATGTAAAGTGGGGCTATGAACTCACCTTAAGTAAGATAGCAAGTAATGAATGTAACGGTTGAATCGTGAAGGTTTCTACGAGCAACCTATAATAGAATGTTGTGACTTAAGATCGGAGTAAAGAATATGAAGTAGTGCCTATATATATATATATATATATATATATATATATATATATATATATATATATATATATATATATCTTGCATTTAGTCCATGATGTGGTATGATTTATAGTGTAAGTCTTTGAAAGAGAAGATTCATGAAACATGTATGTTTTGTATATCGTTTACTACCGTTCGGGCCGACATAATTCAGAAGTCATGTTAGTAAGCGTTCGAGGAGCCAGGACACTTTAACTCGTAAATCCACAACTCAACTCGACGGCTTACATAATGAACTCCTCACATGAGGCTCCCTACTATTGTAGTAGTTGATGAAATATATAGATATAAGTTTTGATCCGAAAGGTTACATGTCCGATATTTGAATAAACTTAGGAAAGTTTATTTGTACATGAAGATTGTTATTAGGGGTAGTTTCATAAGTCTTGAATGACCATTTTCTCTTGGTAAAATCTCATGGTTTCCTTTAGATGAAGTAGATCCAAATTGTATGTTCAAGTTATCGCCTAATTCATTGTTTCATGTTTACGCCTATGTAAGTTGTTTATGGTCATTTCGTCATGGCCTAGCCATGACCCTTAGTCCTTGTTTCAAGGTCATGAGACACAACCTTGGCTCTATCCATGGTGGTGGTCTTGATTATAGGTCATAAGACCCCTTTGGTCTTCATAAACCATAACCTATATGTAATGACTTTGCCTAAAAATGGGCTGTTTAGAATTTGAAGAAATTTATCACTCGGAAAGCGTTTTCAGGGCTCGAGCTTCTTTGTTCCTGAACGAAAACGTCGTTCCGGACAACTTTCATGTTTTAACTTTTTGATGAATCGGACCAGAAGTGGGACTTTCAAAAAGTCAGAATGCGATTCAGGAAGGTTTAGGCAGTTTTGCCGGAAATCTTTGGTAACTTCAAATGGGCGTAACTTTTGACTCGTATACTCGTTTTAGGTGGTTCAAATTGCTATGGTTTCCTTGTTAAGTCCTCTACTGTAATATGTAATGATCAAATATCATATGTTTACCATTTTGATCAGGTCTTACCAAGAAAGTCACTAGTTTACTTGTTTTAGTAACTTATCTTGTCAATCAATAACAATAACTTGTTTTGCTCACTTTTATACATCATGGACATAACTACAAGACATAATATAGCAAGAATAACATGTAAATAACATGAACATGATTATTTAACAAGAATCAAGTTAGGGTTTGGCTCACAACTTTTGGCTTTCAAAGATGAAAGGAAGTTAACATGTAAGGATAGGACATTGATAGACTTGCTTCAACCCTTTTTCACTTCATGCAATCTTTCTACCCTTGGTATTCTTGAAAGATAGATGATGAAGGTTTAGGTGACTTGAGTGGATTCAAACTCAAGAGAAATCACCAAGTATATGAGGTTATGGAAGTGTTTTGATTATCTAAAAGAAACTAGGGTTTCAACCTTGAAGAATCACTTGAACCTTGCAAGAAATTGGAAAGAAATGAGCAAAGGATGGAATGGTTATGGGGTTTGGGGATGCACGGCACAAATGGGAGGGGAGGGAGTATTTATAGGTCCATTTAGGAAGCTTACTAGGAAAGGGTTACAACTTGGTGACCAAGTTGTAATAAAATGATGATTTAGGGGTAGATTCATGAGATGAAGCCACATGGGGTGACTCCCCCCTCCTAGGCCGGTTTCATGAGCTTGGAGAGCAAGCTTTGGCTTTTGCTTGGTATTATCCTAGATATTGGATGAAACTTGACTCCGGGAAATGCAAACCGTAAGTTGTTACGCCTCAAAACGTAAAACCGGGTGTCGTAAAATTATGAAACTTTAAAGTATTGTTAGACATGTCCATATGTCCCATAATAAAATATAAAATGAGTGGTAGGTTCCATTTGGGTGTAAAACCCTGCTAAAAACTGGAAACACGGGTCTAAAACGCGTAATACGTAAAACGTACGAATATTGCGTAAAATTGAGAAAAGTAAAATGTTACTTTTCTAATGTGATAAAAATGATTTAAAATGACTTATAATGTCTAGACTGGGCTCAGTCTAGTGTCGGTTGGTATTAAATGTCTTTTAGACATCAAACCGTAAGCCTAAAAAATCACGAAATGACTTATAACATCAAGGGATGATTTTTGGTCAATGGAGGAGGGAAAGAATATGTTGACTTTTTCTAAGAAGTTGAAAACTCAAATAGTCTTAGAAACGCGTTTTGTGGTCTAACGGTTAATCGCCCAAACGGTTAAGCGTGCTCATGCGAGAGTAGTACAGGCTTGGGTGACCTGCTGGGAAGTTTTTGGTCATGTTTTTCTCAGTCACGATTAATTCTCAAATAAATCATGAGTGTGTCAAACATTTTTCCGATGTGGGGTCACCTGACGGGGTTGAATTTCGTTGTGCGTAGAATTTCTGATTGACGTTTTACCCTAAAACGTGTAATTCCTTAATAACTTTCACGAAAATGAGCTTATGAAAGTTAAACTTTTAATTTGCCATGGAAATGATTTATCACTCGATAAAATCAAATAAAAATCAACTTTCGGGAAAGTTTCGGAAAAAAAATGAATAGTAAAAGTGAATAGTGAAATTTTCCGGGAATGGTAATTAACCTGAAATTGCGAATTGTTACATATGCAAAGACCACCACTATTTGAAAGTGATGGATTTTCATATTGGAAAAATAGATTCGAAACGTATGTGAAATCAAAAGATCTTGATCTTTGGCATATTATTACCTTTGGTGATTTTCCCCCTATTCAATATAATGTTGAAACTAAAATGGATGAAATTGTATCTTTTGAAAAATAAAATGATGATTTGAAAAAGAAACTAGCAAAAAATAATGAGGCTAAAATGGTCATTTATAATGCGTTACCACGCAAAGAATATGAAAGAATTTTTATGTGTAAAACCGCAAAAGAAATTTGGGATTCTTTACTAATTACTCACCAAGATAATAGCCAAGTCAAAGATAATAAAATAGATTTTCTTGTACAACAATATGAACAATTTACGATTCCGGAAGAGGAATCAATTGATAATGCTTTTGCTAAATTTAACACTATTATCACAAGTTTAAAAGCACTTGATGAGACATTTTCTAGTAAAAATTGTGTTAGGAAATTTCTTAGGGCATTGCATCCAAAATGGCGAGCTAAGGTCACGGCAATTGAAGAATCAAAGAACTTGATGACGTTATCACTAGATGAACTAATTGGCAACTTGAAGGTTCATGAAGAAATTATAATAAGAGATTCGGAAACGGTCAAAGTCAAGAAAGAACAAATCAAATCCATTGCTCTAAAAGCCAAAAAGGAATCTAGTGATGATGATGATTCAAGTGACGAAAGTGAAGACGAAGAATATGCAATGGCCGTAAGAGAATTCAAGAAATTCTTCAAGAGACGAGGAAGATTCACTAGATCATCACGAGACGAAAGAAAATCATTCCAAAGAAATAGAAGTGATAACTACGGGAAAAGAAAGTGCTTTAGATGTGGAAGTCCAAATCATCTCATTGGCGAATGTCTAAAGCCACCGGGTTATGAAAATCAAGGCGCTTTTGTTAGTGGAACATGGAGTGATAGTGACAAAGAAGAATTTGAAAAGCCAAGAGACGAAAAGTGTTTTATGGCAAAAGAAACCGACGAAATATGTTTAGGAATTGACCTGGAACCTGACGAATGGATCAAAGATAGCGGATGTCTGAGGCACATGACGGGGAACCGCAAGCTATTCTCTACATACAAGGCTTACAATGGAGGTAACGTTATTTTCGGTAGTAACTTACGTGGAAAAATCATTGGCAAAGGTACGATTTCTCAAGACTCACTTACTATTGAAAATGTAGAGCATGTAGATAATTTAACATATAACTTGCTTAGTGTAGGACAAATATGTGATAATAAATGTAGAGTCACCTTTACCGAAGAGGATAGCGAAATAGTTAAGAATGGAAAAATTATAGGTAGAGGAATTAGGAAAGGTGGCACATATGTTATGAAACTAGGAAACAAGCCTGAGGATAGGATATGCCTAACGACCCTAGATGAAAATTCTACATTGTGGCATAGGAGATTAGGAAATGCTAACATGCAACAAATACAATCTTTGGCCTCTAAGGAATTAGTTAGAAATTTGCCTAATCTAAAATATGACAAGCATTTTTGTGATGTATGTAAAATTGGAAAACAAGCTCATGCTAGTCACAAAGCTAAGAATATAGTATCCACTACTAGGTGCCTAGAATTATTACATATGGATCTTTTCGGTCCATCCACTGTGCGGAGCTATGGAGGAAACAAATATACCTTAGTAATAGTTGATGACTATTCACGATACACGTGGACTAGGTTTTTAAGTGACAAAACCCAAGCCTTTGAAAAATTCAAAATATTTAGTAAAATGATTCAAAATAAATTAGGATGCACAATAGTTGCGATTAGGACGGACCATGGCAGGGAATTTGATAACGAAGTACAATTCGGAAAATATTGTGATTTAAATGGAATATCTCACAATTTCTCCGCTCCTCGTACTCCTCAATCAAATGGCGTAGTAGAAAGAAAAAAATAGGTCACTACAAGAAATGAGTAGAACAATGTTAAATGAACAATCCATCCCACAAAAATTTTGGTGCCACGCTGTAGATACATCGACATATATTTTAAATAGGGTATCAATTAGGAGAATTATAGGAAAAATTCCTTATGAGTTACTAAGAGGTAGAAAGCCAAAATTAAGCTACTTTAGGGTGTTGAAAAGCTTATTCTAAATATCATCCTTTGAGTATTTAATAAGCTTTTGCGAGATCGTTTATGGGCTCTAGGCTGTTAAGCCTTTGATCTAGGATTTTTGCTATGAAAAACATGATGATAATATTGGCGGAATATTCTAATGAAAGAAACAATACTATCACAATAAGGTTTTGCCAACTTTTCCGTTTGTTATTTCAACTAGCCCCAATGCTATGTGATCAAGTATAGCACGGTTACAATCTAACAGGAATCAAAGATCCTTGAGGCTAAACAAACCTAACAACATTAGACCCCATGTCTAATGTTCATCATACCCCTCGTATGATGTTCCCACACACACTCTTTTAGATGCTTTACATTTTAACACACTTGGTGTTATTGTAATATGTAAGTATGAAGCACCTTGGAGGTGATGTTCACTTTGTTTCACTGTGAATCATGCACTCACCACTACCTCTATCTAAAGGGGTGTGATCTTCCTTTTATAACATAAGGAGATCATTACAAATTTGATAAGCTTAGTCATCTACTATCTAGCTTATGACTAGGATGTCAAGTCATCTAAGATACACACGTATCTATGTTTACAACTCACTTGGAGTGTTCAATTTGATGACTAATGAAAGATATTATCTAAAAGATATACTTGACTTTTATGCACATAATATCTTCTCTTATCCATTCAGTAGTATGACTCACTGATCAGCAGCAGTTTCATTTATACTAGCAGCAGAATCCATCAGCAGAATCCTTCTTCAGCAGGCTCTTCAGCAGAAACGCATCATCAGCAGAATCATTTTACTCATCAGCAGAAACCATCAGCAGAATCTTGTTCTGCTTCAGCAGTATCTTTTGCTTATCATTTCAGTATTCTTCATGTTTCATTCTTCTTGTTTATGATCATCAAATCTATTAAATCTATGGAATATTTAATTCCTTACATAGGGTATTTGGAAGTAAATGTTATATTATAAACACTAGGGATTACCTCACTAAGTTTGATCCAAAATCATATGAAGGAATATTTTTAGGATACTCACAAAATAGCAAAGCATATATAATACTTAACAAACACTCCATGAAAGTAGAAGAATCACTAAATGTAACATTTGATGAAACACCACCGCCTCCTAAAACATTACCTTTAGAAGATGATGACTTATTCGAAGATGAAGCTATTGAGGTTAGTAAAACAAAACCCATAGGAATTGATAATGAAGACATCCACTTAGGAAATAACAAAATTGTTAATATTAAAGAATCTAGATCACATCCATTAGATAACATAATAGGACATCTTAACCAAAGAATCCTTAGGTCACAAGCCCAAGATAAAAACAATTTCTTTTGTTTCCTCTCAGCAATAGAACCTAAGAATATTAATGAGGCTTTAAAAGATGAAAGTTGGGTTATAGCTATACAAGAAGAATTAAATCAATTTAAGGCAAATGATGTTTGGGAACTAGTCGCAAATCCAAAGAATATGACCATCATAGGAACTAAATGGGTATATAGGAATAAGTTAGATGAGAATGGAATAATTACTAGGAATAAAGCTAGGTTAGTTGCCCAAGGTTATAATCAACAGGAAGGAATTGATTATGACGAAACTTATGCCCCCGTAACTAGACTAGAATCAATTAGGATATTACTTGCCTATGCTTGCGCCCTAGATTTTAAGTTATTCCAAATGGACGTGAAAAGTGCATTCCTTAACGGTTTTATCAATGAGGAGGTATATGTGGCACAACCTCCAGGATTCATTGACTTCGCAAAACCTGATTATGTTTATAAGTTAAAGAAAGCTTTGTATTTACTCAAACAAGCTCCCAAAGCTTGGTATGATCGATTAAAAGTTTTTCTTATTAAACATGATTATTCCATGGGAATGGTAGATAACACTCTTTTCACTAAAAGGAAAGACCCAAATCTCATCATTGTCCAAATATATGTTGATGACATTATATTTGGATCGACTTGTCAAGACATGTGTGAAGAATTTGCCAAAATCATGCATGATGAGTTTGAGATGAGTATGATGGGTGAACTTAACTTCTTCCTAGGATTACAAATAAAACAATTAGAAGATGGAATATTTTTTAACCAATCTATGTACATTAAGGAAATGCTTAAGAAATTTGGCCTAGAAGACTCAAAACCCATGAAAACTCCCATGTCTACAGAAGTAAAGCTCACAAAGGATGATGAAGGTGAGTCCGTAGATAACACCAAGTATAGAGGAATGATAGGTAGTTTACTATACTTGACGGCAAGTAGACCCGATATCATGTTTAGTGTCTGCCTTTGTGCCCGTTTTCAAGAGGATCCCAAAACCTCTCACCTAGAAGCGGTTAAGCGTATCTTCCGATACATTAAAGGCACTATACACTTAGGATTATGGTATCCTAAGGGATCCGGCATAGAAACCATCGTCTATGCGGATTCGGATCATGCGGGGGACTACGTAGATAGAAAAACCACTAGCAGTATTTGCACATTTATGGGATGTTGTCTAACATCTTGGTTTTCGAAGAAGCAAACCGCTCTTGCTATTTCTACCACCGAAGCCGAATATGTAAGCGTTGGAAAGGCACGTCAACAAGCACTATGGATGAAACAAGCTCTAGTAGACTATGGCATTAGGTTAGAAAATGTTCCCATTATGTGCGATAACAAAGGTGCGATAGATTTAAGTAAAAATCCGGTGCAACACTCTAGGACTAAACATATAGAAATACGCCACCATTTTCTTAGGGATAATGTACAAAAAGGAAACATATATATAGAAAAAGTTGCATCTGAAGATAACATAGCGGATATATTCACAAAACCCCTTAAACGTGAATTATTCAACCACTTGCGTTTAGGATTAGGAATGATGGAACAAGTTGACTAAATTATATTGAACTAATACAAATTTATACTTGCATAAAATTTACTTTTCGTCCACTTCTTCATTTCTGAGTCTAGGAATTTATTTCGCACAAAATTAAAGATTGGGAAAGTTTATTTTCTTTGCATAAACTCTTTTGTAAAACCCAATCAATTTTCTTTAAAAATTATTCTCACATCTAGGAATCACATGAAAATCATTTTCCTTGCATTGTTGACTAATGCTAAAAACATTATCTTCTAAAATCATGCATAAAATCTCACATAAAGTGTCAAGGTGTATAATCTAATACATATCTTTGACATTCATGATCAAGCAAAAATTGAATCAAGGAGATCTTTTGGATTGTTTCTTAGGATCGTTATTTCTCTTTGCATTTAGGAGTCGAAACAATCACAACTCCACATTTGTTGCATATAGACACACACTAGGACAAATTCACTAATAATGTTGTCATCTTGATCCATCACTAGTTTATCACTCACTAGTTGCCTTTGCCTTTTAATCTAAGATAGTTGCTCTAGGAAGATTAAGTGCCCTTGCCTTTATTTGCCTTCTCTTGCTTATTACTAATTGCTTGATTGCTCTTTTACTTAAGTGTTGTTGCATGCATGCTATATTATAGTTTGATTAGATGCTATATTGCCTCAAAGAGTTGAACTTGCTTGAAATCTAATCCAAACACACAACCTTTCTGCAAATTTTCTGTCAAAAACCCAATTCTGGCAATCTGGAAATCACCAGATGCGCGGCCCCCCTTAATTTTGTAAGGCGGCCCCCTTAATAATTAAGGGGACCGCCCCCTAATTAAGGGGACCGGCCATCTGATGGTCGGGTTTACATAATCTTTTCTGCTTTTTAGCCCATTTCAACCTACATTTCCCATTTTTCACCAACACATTTTGTCCTAGTCTCCAAACCAAACTTTATCCATCCATAAACACACAAATCTTACACTATAAATACCCCAAATCCTCAAAACTCTTCACTCATCCCTTCATGACTTCTCCAAATAAACCAAAACCAAAAGCCTCAAGGCTTGCAAGAATGACGGAAAAACCCGTTTGGCAAAGAAAAAGCCCTCGTAACAAATCCATCATAACAAATAAAGTTGGAAATCACTCAACACCTCCAACCACTTACTTCCCAAACTTTACACCAAATTCACAAGGACATTCATTTGATCCTCTTTACAAACCTTACAACATTGGCCAAACATCTTCCTTCATGCCAAACCACTCATCTCATCCTCCAACCATTTGTAATGATCCATACAAGTTTGATCAACCATCCCACTACAATTCCAACTACACAAACCCAATTCATCCATATCAACACAATGACTTTCTCCGCATTGCCACGGAAAAGCAAAAGTTCCGTGATGAAATATCACAAATCCATGATCTTAGTGATCTCAATACCATGCATCTTGCACAACGCAACAAAGGGAAACCTCCATCATCACCCTACAACAATTTCCTTCCTCACTCTCTCAACTTGGATCAAGTTACAAACCACACTCACTATTGCCCTTGTTGCATCTTCCTTCAAAAACAAATCCTATACTTGAGTGAAGATATTTCTTGGATTGAATATCTCCTCACTCGTCCTCATCCCATACCACCCTTAACACGATACAATATCGTAAGATCCACCTCTTCCGCTCCATACCCCACTCCATATCCCTCTCCATCTAACAACTAAACTTTATGTTTATGTTCTCCTTCAAGCAAATAAAACAATCAACCACGGGTTGCAAGCAAGTCCAAGTGCTCTCTTAGGTAATATAGGACTATGTCTTTTCTTTTTGTTTTATTGTAATCAATATGCTTTAAGCATATTAAATGTTGTAATGCTAATCATTTCTATGATGCTTGAATGAATCTATTTTTATAATTATTGCTTTGCATGTATATGTGTCTTGCTCTCTTCTAATATTTTGTATAGCCAAGATTTCCATAGCTCATTCCCTTGGTGCTCTCAAATGAGGGGGAGCATACATCAAGGGGGGGGGGGGGCGTTAACCTTTTTGATTTTACAAAAAGGGGGAGAAGAGAATGTTAAACTCTAATAATACTTGTCTAAAAATTATTTTTTTTAGACCTAATGAGTTTAAGGTTTTGTAATCATCAAAAAGGGGGAGATTGTTGACATAAATAATGTCTAAAAACATTGTTAGCACATTAACAATATCTCTATGTTTTGATAATTACAAAACATAAACTCATTAATCTAAAACTTATGACATAAACAAGTTTTTAGTGCTTAATATTTGTCTTTACATCCATATCACTTAAGGTATGAATAAACAAAGGGTTTATTGTATTTCATGATCAAAGGAAATTTTTCTAATCACTAGAATTTCTATAAAATGTATTAAACATTCTATATCTTTTATAAAATTACTTTTGGAATTAAAAGAATATGTCTAATTCATTATAAATATATAATTTCAAATTTCCAACCAAAAATGGCAAATTTTATCCAGAAAAATATTCCCCACTAAAAGACAAGAAAATCCAACGTTCTGAAGGGGCGACCCCCTTAATTCCTTAGGCGGCACCCTTAATCATTAAGGGGACCGGCCATTAATTAAGGGGACCGGCCACGCTCCAGAACAATATTTTTTCTCCCTATAAATACTGGTTCATCCCACATAATTTTCTCACCTTTTGCATTCCTAAACTTTCTGTTCTAGATCCACATTTCTATTCTCTTAATCCTTTGATCATAAGTATATAATTCTTTGTTTCAAAGTGATTCAAACACCATCCTCTCAAGTGCAAGAGAAGAATACTTCTATCCCCCAAGACAAAAAGTATTACAACTTGTTGTGACCTCCACATACAAGTTGTTAGTGCATCATCAAGATTATTTACATAATTCTTTGTGAAGATTGTTGTGAATATTTGATTGTAGATAGTAGTGCTAGGAATATAGATTGTGTGTGATTCAATTCAATTATATAATAGTAGTATAGTATCGAAGTGATCCGCAAGAAATACGAATCACCCGAGTCGTTTCCAAGTGAAGGTGTGAATGGAATCAAGAATATTGATTCGTGTAATCGTGATTTGAAAAGTGGTGAAAAAGGCAAATATTGATCAAATAGTTCAATTATCAACTAACAATTATTAAACATGCAAAGAGTACAAGCTAGTAATGCACCAAGATCTAAAACGCAAAAACGGGAATGCACGCGCGATTATTAAACGTAACGCGCGCAATAAAACGCGAGTTTTAAGCTATACTAATTCTACGGACTTCAAATTAATTTTAAAAAGTTAAAAATGATAAAAGAAAATTTTAAGAATAAGAAAAATATTTTTTAGACTTTTTAATAATTTTTTATGAATTAAAAACTAATTAAACTATTTTATAATTAAAAGAAAATGTAAATAAAGTGAGAAAAATTCAAATTTAATTTCTAAAATTCTAAAATAACTGAAAACTATTTTCTAAAATATTTTTAGATTTTTCTGGGGTTTTCTGATTTTTTGGATTTTCTAATAATTAAAAAGTAATAAAAAGTGATTAAAAATGAAAATTAATTAAGAAAAGTAGCAAATAAACTCAGAAAATTATGAAAATTTCAGGGAAAATCTAAAATATTATTTTGAATCTAAGAAAAATAGAAAAAATGAAAAATAAGCACTGTAAGTGCTTATTAGCTTGAAAACAGCTTATATTAAGTGCTTATTTATAAGCACAGTTGACCAATCTTTGACCAAACTTTTACCAAATGCTTTTTATACTTAAGTGAGCTTATAAGAACAAGATTCAGGCCTTATGATGCACAGGAACACAGATAAGCTATGAAATATGGTTCAATAAGCACTTAGAACTAGCAATAATCCAAACAGAATAAGCAGATGCCAACAAACACTTGAAACAGATGCTATATACTATATATTGCTCAGAACAATCAAAAAGTTCAACTCAAGATCAAAAACAAGTAATTGCAGCCCAATTTAAGAAACAGCTTCTAGTTCAACTGCCCAACTTGAGAAGCCAAATAAGCTGGGCAAATAAGCTCAGAGATAAAAACTTTTGGTGGAAATTTGTTCACTACCACTCAGAGAACAGAAAACAACTTTGAAAATAGACTCTAGGTCCAATCCACTAGCCCAAAACAACCCAAGAAATGGGGTAAGGACTGCTGGTGCAGGGCACCTTTTGGTTCAAAAAGCCAATTTCAACAGCTTATACAGATAAGCAAACAAGTTTCAAAACCAGATTTTCTTTTTGAAATATTAAGTTTAGGTACTAGGCTCTCCAAAACAACCAACTACAATGATTTTAATTAAGAATCAAAGGCTACACAAGCTTGTAAAGTTATGACCAAAAACTGAGTGTGAAAACCATTTTGACTTTTAATGAAACAGATAAGTTGACCTTTTTGAGTTTTGATTACACTAAAATGATCACAGAGATGTAATTAAGCTATATTGTGATTACTTTAAGCTACTATTAACTAGTTTGCAACTACTTTTGAGATTTCTTAGCCTAAAATTATCTTATACTAACTTTATGCTAATTTTACCTAGTGATTTGACTATTATGCTAATAACCTACTGATTTTATGTTTTAATTAACTCTAATATTACCCTAGTGTAATGTTTAAACTACTATTACCCTTTTAACTAAGGCTTATCACAGCAAACCACACATAACCAAACACCCCCTTAAGGGTCTGTCACAAATAAATTACACCACAGACTTGTCCAATTCAACACCAAACCAATACTTGTGGACTCACTATGATCAAATAGCATGAACTGACTCAGAAACATAGATCATAAACACCATTATTACAGAAACACAAGATCACAGATGAAGCTTATATGAAACAGTAGCAAGATCAAATCACACCACAAGCATTTAAAGTGACAAATAAGCAATGATCAAGCAATTCTAAGCAATATTCAACAATAAGCAAACTACAAACTCAGAAAATAAGCTACTAATTTAAGCTATAGAGATTAAATATAAATTGAACACTTACAAAGCCAATCCCCCTCAGCATGAAAAGAGGGGGTTCACTAAGCTAGCCTGCCTTTAAGACAGACCACTGGACACCTTGTGGTAGCCCTTTTAACCTCCAATAAGCTCAGCTTATTGAATAAGCTGAGCAGTTGACTTTTATTGACTTTTTTTGTAATTTTTGAATTTTTGAGCAATGAAAACAACAAGATCTTACTATAAGCTATAGGAGCTTAAATAAGCTTGTGTGAGCAATAAAACAACAACTGAAAATAAATTGAAAGATGAAAAAGAACATATATATATATATATATATATATATATATATATATATATATATATATATATATATATATATATATATATTTAAGATTTTAAGATTTTTTTTGTTTTTCTTTGAATAATAAACAACAACAAAAACAAGTTCTATTGAAACAACAGATTGAAACTAAGTGAAATAACAAAAGAAAAGCAATACTTGAAACAGAAATAAGATAGAAAAAGAGGATAATAAGCTATAAGCTAAAAAGTAAATAAGCTAATAAGCTAAACTGAAAATGAGATAAGACAATAAAATTTAAACTTTCATTAATTAAAACTGAGTTACAAAATAAAAATAGCAGAGTAACATTACAAAAAACTACACTCTCTAAACGTATGAAATGAGGGGGGGGGGGGGGGGGGGTTTATAGGGGAGCAGGGGAGGTGAGGTCTAGGGTTTAGGAAAGATCTAGAAACGATTTGTGGCCATACATCTTCAATTCAATCCAAAATGTCGTTATCCCACTTCTCAATTAGCCATATGACCATCCTTATCTTCAATCCACGTTACATTACCCAATCAGGGGGTATTATTAAGCCACGTTGGAGGATTTATGACAACATTTCTGACACGTTGTCAGCTTCTAGATAGATTCCTAGTACGAGGTGGATTTATGGATAGGTACGAGGTAAATCTAGTGAGGTACGAGGTAATTTGTGGGGAAGATGCACAGTAAACGCGCGGGGTTAATTTATTATATTTTGAGTTGTGGTGGGTCGGGTCTGGTGAGGGTTAGGCCGGTTAATAGTATTAAGGAGGTGGGCTTTTGGGCTTGTGTTGTGTTTGGGTTGTGTTTGTTTTATTTAGGATTTAGGGATCCGGTTTGTAGCATGAAATCAAAACCAAAGGACCAAAAATGTACAATCTGAAATTGTGAGGTCCCAAAATGCCATTCTTCATAAATAATATCCAAGGACTCTTTGTGGCATTTTATGAATGATGAGGGGTCTTGAGTTGTTAATCTTCCAAAGTTTCTTCATGAGGACAAAAAGTGGCAACTTTGAAAGTCGAGGGACCAAATGTGTAAACTTAATCAATCTTTATTCCCGGGTCACTCTTGCAATTTCTGAAACTTTGAGGACTTTCATGACTATGTGAGCTTTGGCTTTGACCACTAGCTTCCCCGGCTCCGGCTTTATTCACTTTTCCAAATCTCGTGCCCGTTTTGTCATTTTCTCGTGACTTTTCGTCTTTTCTTAAATATCCGTTCCTGCACATTCACAAACACAAAGACACACATTCTTTGGCATTATTGGTTAGTTTTTGGTTTATTTGGTCCAATTTTGGCTAAGAAAAGGTGAGTGAATAAGCACTCACCAAAATCCCCCGGACTAAAGTATTGCCGCGTCCTCACGCAATGTGATCAATTCACGCTTACGAGATAAATAATTTCATAACTCTTTCTACTAACTTTGTAAAGTAGCAATGAGGTTCGAAAGAAGTCATAAAATCATTTAATCCCGCAAACGCTCCGTTTTCCAAAATTTATTTTTCTTTATTCTACTTTATTCTATTTTTGGACTTTTCACACTTCATACTTGTGACGGTTTGTTGAACTTTCATTATTTTTGCAATAATTTTTAGGGTCTACGAGTAGAAACACTTCTATTTTAAGAAGTGACCGTACGGATAAAAATTGTCATCCTTGATTTTTCACGAGCTCCCAAACTAAGCGTAAAAACGAGATCACAGCTTATCTACAAATTTAATGCTAACACTACTCATAAAAGTTACTCGTGGATACTCCTTACTCCCATGTCCTAGGTTTTTGTATCTCATTATTTTATTTTTGTTGAGAAATGAATCGCTTCATATTTTCTCGTTTCAATATTTTTTAGTCCGATAGTGACACCTAAGTTAAAACGATAAATAGTTATTCATTTTCTCTTAAGAACCACTGCAATAGAAATTCGGTCCATATCAAGGAATTTGGGGTACATACAATATCAAAGATATAAGTTGCGGAGTACGATCACGTGCACCTCATGTGACTGATTACTAATCACTTATCACATGCACCTCACGCGCCAACAACTTATTTACATACATAAGCTCTTATTCGATACAACTTCAACTTTCACTTTTGTAATTTCTCACTTTTTTTCACTTTTCTCATATTTTTCACTTTTTTTTTTTTTTTTTTTTTTTTTTTTTTTTTTTTTCTTCTCAACATCAATGGAAGCTTATAGGGTAGCTCCAAAACCACATAGATAATCAACTTTTGACTTTTGATTTTTCACTTTTTGCTCTTATTTTTGGTGTTCCTTGATATGTACCCAACTTCTAAAGCAAAAATTCTCTTAAGAAAACAAATAACTAAATATTATTCAAACCTAAATACCACTAATTAACCTAGAACATCTATTATATATTGGTGACGTATCTGATGGGAGTAAAAAGCCACGAGTACCTCTTATGAGCTCTAAAGAGAACCACTACTCCACGTTTAGCATTAATCTTGTAAATAAACTCTATCATTTCTCGTTCTCTGCAAATTTAAGACCTCAAATAATGAGATTAGCAGATGCTTAGCCAATAATCAGCCACGCATATATAAAGTCAAATACGGGAACTTTGCAAACTCTTAAAAAGAATTCGCGTTTAATAGCTCCTAATGTAAAAGACTAGCGGAAGCTTTTTCAAGTCGTGCATGTATAAAGCCAAGTACGGGAGCCGACAAAAGAGTAGCTCCTAGTGTACAAGACTAGCACAAACTTTTATGATTACCATTGGTTAAGGGAACAAGCTAAGGCTCAACACGCCCGGTCAAGTCAAAATATTTATTCCTACCCTCGCCAGCAAGAAAGTCAACAAGGTGTCAAATCACTTATTCATACTTTATTATATTTTTGCACAACTTTTCTAACTTTTTCTCATTTTTTTTGTTGCTTTTTCATGACTTTTTCATTCACTTTTCTTCAAAATTTTTGAAATTTTCAATTATTTCATTTTATTTTTTTAATTTTTGGTGGAAAAACGGAGTTACGAGAGTACATGACATGGTGAAAACTGCAAGGACAAAATCGAATCGAAGATTCACCCCCCCCCCCCCCCCGGACTAGAATGAAACATTGTCCTCAATGTTTTACGGGCAAAGTAATCCTAACATAAATCTAGGCCGTTTATTAAGTATGCCAAAGAAAACGTTAGTCGATAAGATTTTCGGATATTGGATTTCCAAAAGCATCGATGAATGAGACTCGAGTGGAGAGAAAGACAAAACCACGAGCACGAGAGTCATCATAAATCGGGGACAATCCTGGACAATCATCACAAACAACCACGAAACACGAGATTGGAAGAGGTACCCCCTCTTCACGTTATTTATTAGAAAATAGAAATATAAGAAGATGATATTGGATAAGCATGGGTTGCCACCCACGAAGCGCTTTGTTTTTTATTACCGAGTCACGTAGCTTGACTCGATCCCCGAATTCATTCGTCCTTGGGGAAAGTTTGGAGATCCGGGACTACCATGGTCGGTACGTCCCCTCCAAAATAGTGTTTCAAACGGTGACCATTCACCTTAAAGTTGGGCCCATCAAGTTGAGCCAACTCAATAGTTCCATAAGGGAATACTTGTGTTATGGTGAATGGTCCAAACCAACGGGTTTTAAGCTTACCCGAGAAAATCTTTAACCGAGAGTTAAAAAGAAGCACTTGATCACCAACGTTGAAAACGCGGTCTTTGATCTTGGCATCATGAAGTCTTTTTGTTTTCTCTTTATAAATTAAAGAATTCTTGTAAGCTTGATCACGGAGTTCGACTAATTCGTTCAATTGAACTTTTTGGTGGTCACCCGCGGTTTTTAAGTCAAAATTTGCATGTTTTAAGGCCCAGTAGGCCTTGTGCTCAAGTTCGATGGGCAAATGACAAGCTTTCCCGTAAACCAACTTATGTGGAGTACACCCAATGGGAGTTTTATAAGCGGTCCGGAAAGCCCATAAAGCATCGTCTAGCTTATCGGCCCATGAGGCACGGTGTTCACCTACGGTCCTTTCTAAAATCCTTTTGAGGCCACGATTGGACACCTCCACTTGACCACTCATTTGTGGATGATAAGCCGTGGAAAGACGATGTGTGACACCATATTTAAGCATAACTTTAGCGAATTGGTCATTGCAAAAATGGGTCCCATGATCACTTATGATGGCTCGAGGTGCACCAAATCGGGCAAAGAGACTTTTTAAGAATTTCACAACTACTCGGGCGTCATTGGTGGGGAGCGCCTTCGCTTTAACCCATTTGGACAAATAATCAACGGCCACGAGAATATATTTGTTACCCCTAGACGACGGGAATGGCCCCATGAAATCGATGCCCCAAACGTCAAAAATCTCACAAACTTGAATCGCATTTTGCGGCATTTCATCTTTTTGAGAGATTTTCCCTTGACGTTGGCAAGAATCACATGTTTTCACCAATTCATGGGCATCCCGATAAATCGTCGGCCAATAGAAGCCGGAATCGAACACTTTCTATGCGGTGAAGTTGGCACCATGATGTCCCCCCGTGGGTCCACTATGGCATGCCTTAAGAATTTCAACGGCTTCCATACCGTGAACACACCGCCGGATCACTTGATCCGCACAGACTTTGAACAAATAGGGTTCGTCCCAAAAATAATGTTGGACATCTTTAAAGAATTTCTTCTTTTGTTGGGACGACATCCCTTGTTTAATGAAGTTCCCCGCATGGTAATTCGCAAAATCGGCGAACCATGGGGTACTTTGGTCAAGTTTAGTCACACTCCCAAGTGTCTCGAGAGGAAAAGCATCGTTAATTTCCTTGTTCTCGAGAACACTTTGATGGGGGTTCTCAAGTCGTGAAAGGTGATCTGCAGCAAGGTTCTCAACTCCTTTTTTGTCTCGTATTTCGACATTAAATTCTTGGAGCAAAAGAACCCACCGCATCAAGCGTGGCTTAGCATCTTGCTTTGCCATTAGGTATTTCAAGGCTGAATGGTCCGTATACACTATGCACTTTTTAAGTAGCAAATAAGACCTAAATTTCTCAAAAGCATAGACAACCGCTAACATCTCTTTTTCGGTAGTTGTATAATGATGTTGGGCGTCATTCATGGTCTTGCTTGCATAGTGTATAGGCTGAAAATACTTGTTCTTACGTTGCCCCAGAACTGCACCGATGGCATAATCGCTAGCATCGCACATTAGCTCAAAAGGTAAGTTCCACTCGGGGGCAACTAAGATTGGTGCCTCCGTTAACTTCTTCTTTAAAACATTAAATGCATCGACGCATTCATTTGTGAAGTTAAACGGAGCATCCTTTTCTAAAAGGTGGGTCAGAGGCCGGGCTATTTTGGAGAAGTCTTGTATAAAATGTCGATAAAAGCCGGCATGACCAAGGAAACTTCGGATTCCTTTGACGGTCGTCGGGTGTGGTAATTTAGCAATAACATCGACTTTTGCCCGATCCACCTCAATTCCAGATTTGGATATTTTATGGCCGAGAACTATTCCCTCTTTAACCATGAAGTGGCTCTTCTCCCAATTTAGAACCAAATTGGTGTTTTCACACCGTATCAGCATTTTCTCTAAATGGGAGAGGCAAGAGTCGAAAGAATTTCCGTAGACGGAGAAGTCGTCCATGAACACTTCCATGGTTTTTTCGATCATATCCGAGAAAATAGCCATCATACACCGTTGAAACGTGCCCGGAGCGTTACATAGGCCAAAGGGCATTCTCCGATAGGCAAACGTTCCATACGGGCAAGTAAAAGTGGTCTTTTCTTGATCCGGGGGATCAATGGGGATTTGAAAGTACCCAGAAAAGCCATCCAAGAAACAATAGAACTCATTTCCCGCTAACCGTTCAAGCATTTGGTCCATAAAAGGGAGCGGGAAATGGTCTTTACGTGTCGCATCATTCAACTTTCGGTAGTCGATACAAACTCTCCATCTTGTCACAAGTCTAGTCGGTATAAGCTCATTATCATCATTTTTCACAACAATGATTCCGCCCTTCTTTGGAACACAATGAATCGGGCTAACCCATGAACTATCCGAGATCGGATAAATCATTCCAGCGTCAAGGAGTTTAATAACTTCCTTTTTGATCACTTCGTGGATTAGTGGGTTAACCCGTCGTTGTTGTTGGACGGAAGCTTTGTGATTATCGTCAAGCAGAATCTTATGAGTACAAAATCGAGGGTCGATTCCCTTAATGTCGGATATTTGCCAAGCAATCGGACCTTTATGCTTCCGAAGCACATCTAAGAGTCGTGTCTTCTCCTCATCTTTAAGGTCTTTTGATATTATAACCGGTAATTTATCATTTTTTTTCCAAGTATGCATATTCGAGATGAGGAGGCAAATCCTTGAGCTTGAGCTCCGGAGGATTCTCAATAGACGGCTTTACTTCTTTTACGTCTGCCATTTTTAAGTCCATCGGAGGGGGAGAAATAATCGGGTTTTCATTTAAAAGTTTTTCAATCAATGAAATGTCCCCCTCCGGATCAAAGTTATTATTATCAATTTCCGGTGAAAATGATTCATTTGAAAGACAAGCATTAATTTCTTCCCAAGCGAGATCACTTCCCTCAAACGGAGTGAGGGAAGGGGAAGAATCAGATACGATAGGTTCAAAAGAAGGAGTGGGATTGCCACTCGAAGCATTATCGGTGAAACCAAGAATTTCTTGAGAATACTCCTCCGTAGCTTCGTCAATAACATCGATTCGATTGACGAAAGAGACATCGTAGTCTGAGGAGTATCTCGCGGTTTGATCAAGGTTAAAAGTGACGGCTTCATTTCCAACACGTAAAGTAATCTCCTCGTCGTAAACATCAATTAAAGCACGACCGGTCCTCAGGAAACCTCTCCCGAGAATGAGAGGAACCCGTGGATCGGCATCGAAATCAACAACCAAAAAATCGGCAGGGAAATGGAATTTCCCAACATTGACAAAAATATCCTCGGCTATGCCAATTGGACGAGACGTAGATCGGTCGGCAAGCTCGAGGGTCATAAGCGTCGGTGTCAAGTTAGGGACAGACAACTTTCTCCAAATCGACAATGGCATTAGGTTAATGCTAGCACCAAGATCGGCCAAGGCGAAGCATTGAACCATACCCGGAAAATTGAACGGTATAAGAAACTTGCCAGGGTCTTCAAGCTTTTCGGGTAGCTTTTTAAGAAGAACCGCTGAGCAATTCTCGTTCATTTGGGTTCTCGACATTTCAAAAAGCTTTTCTTTATTATTTAAAAGTCCTTTTAGCATTGAAGCAAATTTAGGCATCAAAAGTATAGCATCCGCGAGACTTATATCAAAATGCAATTCTTGAAAAATCTGATAGAATTTCTCCATTTGGTTTTTATCTTTCTCGCGGTGCTTTTGTTCGTTTAAACGTGACGGATAAGGCAACTTTGTTTTAATGGGAATATCTTTTTCATAAACAACTTTTTCTTTTCCCTTGGACGTCGGGACCACCGGAGGTTGGATGTCTTCGGTCCTTACATTATTAATAGGAATTTCCGTATCCGTTGTCGCCTCGGGTTCACGGGCGACTACATTGGGAGGTAGAGAAGAAGAGGTAGTCGGAGCCGTTGGTCCATCATAAGAAACACCACTCCTTGTCATGATCGCTTTAGCATCGCCCCTCGTGTTAGCGATCGTGTTGCTAGGCAAAGTTCCAGAGCCCGAGGGTCGATCATTTAAATGCTTGTTAAGATCATTGATTTGATTAGCTAACAACCTTGTTGTTTCCTCTTGTTTTGTCATAAAAGCTTGTTGGTTTTGAAGCAATTGCTTAATCAAATCTTCTGTGGGCGACGGATTTGGAATAACAGCTTGATTTTGATTATTAAAATTTTGCCCACGGTTTTGAAAGTTGCCATGATTCAGATTTGTATTGTTAAAATTCCCTTGATTATTCTGAAAATTCCCATGATTTTGAAAATTGTTCCCTTGAGGCGGGGCTTGGTTTTGATTTCCCTGAAAATTCCGATTTTGGTTTACACCTTGGTTTTGAAAACCTTGATTTTGCCGGTTTTGATTTTGATTGAATTGATGATTACAGTTTTGCACATTATTGTTCTGATTCACTTGATTAGGTTGATTAAACCCGGGTGGTCCATGAAAATGGCTCGAACGGTAGCTAAGAAGATTTCGATCTCCTTGAAGAGGTGGGTAGCCGGTGCCACCCATGTTTGCAGCATACACGTTCTCTTGAGCATAAGAGCCGGTCGACGGACACTCATAATACGGGTGTGGACCACCACAAGTAACACAACCTTGATTCACAACATTGATGATTCGCCTCAAACGGTCAGATAATTATTGGTCAACCACTTGTGAATGGTCAAGTATAATAGTCAAACAGCTGAGGCAAATGCTTCCGTGAAATACAGTGTTTTCCCGGGTCGTAATGTCCCAACGAGGTTGTGATGATATTTAAAACGAATCTGTGATCGAGTGAATGTGAACAGGGATACGA
Source organism: Artemisia argyi (assembly GCA_030686995.1). Lineage (NCBI taxonomy): Eukaryota > Viridiplantae > Streptophyta > Magnoliopsida > Asterales > Asteraceae > Artemisia > Artemisia argyi. Next base: position 72,025,895 of record CM060703.1, read on the forward strand.
ATAAGTGTGTGTGTGTGTGATTAATCTAGGGTTTTATAAAATAAAATGACTTAAATAAGCTAATGGAATGATTACGTTAAAGCTAGGTATCTAAAACGTTTAAACGTACACCAATTTAAAATCAGACGCGACTGCGTACTGAGAAAAATGTGAGTTTTAAGAAAAATAAACTACAGGGGTTAAAAATGAAAATTCTATAAACTTATACTTAAAATAAAATTAAATTAAAAAGAAAACTATTTTTTAGATTATTATATTATTTATTTTTAATTATTTAATTAAAAACTATTTAACTATTTAATTAAAACTAACTTAAATAAAAACTAAAAATTATAAACACTACAAATTAAACTAAAAACTTATAAAAATAATTTCTAAAACTTAAAATGAACTTGAAGAAAGTATAAAAAATAAAAATAAATGTTTTTGTCTTTTTACGGGCTTTTTATTAATTAAAAACTATTTATATTAATTAAACTAATTAAACTAGTTTAAATTACAAATAATACTAAATCAACTTAGAAAATTATGAAAAAATTTATAAAACTATTTTATGACTTATAAAAGCTATAAAAAATATAAAAAGTAGGTGTTACTATATAAAAATTTATTATGCTATTTAAAACTTACTTATTAATTATTTATTAATAAAACTATTATTAAATCTAATAAATACTAAATTACAAAATAAAAATCTAAGAAAATTATTAAAAATACTTTAACCTAAAAAGAAATTAATAAAAATATAAAAACACAACTTACTTAATAAAAATCTAAAAATGAAAATTAAAATTAAATTAAATTAAATAGAAACTATCACTTATTTTTATAATATTTTTTTCTTGAATTTTCTTTTACAAAACTATATTATACATAAAAATAGATAACTTTTGTGAAAACAAATATTTTACAACTTAAAAATAAGCTAGTTATAAGCTAAGAACCTAGACAGTTGACTTTTGTTGACTGAAAATGGAAATAAGCTCAAATAAGCTTATATGGGACCCACTATGGTATTTTCTGGTTCTAATAAGTTAAGTAAACAAGTATTAGCAATATTAGATCAGATAAGCTGGTGGAATAAGCTAATAAGCATTTAATAAGCACTTGGATACCTGTATTCTCTCAGAAAGTGGGACAGATATGGGAATGGGTTTCAAGTGGGGTCCACTGGGTTCTAGGTCAAATGAGTGGTCAACTCTGAAAGTATGGTAGGAGGAGGGGTGTAAGGAACCAACTTGGGTTGGTGGGGACCACTGTGGTGGCCACAAACCACCACCAAAGGTGGTGGTGTGGATGGTATCTGCTGGTGCAGGGCACACAAACAGCCCTGCAGCCCTCTTTGGAGGGTTGTGGGGCCCACAAGAAGGATCACAAAATTTTATTAATTTTTTATTCCTAAATATTAGCTACTAGATTACAATTCCTGAAAATCTTAAGTTCTAAAACCTAGTACAAAAATTACAATAATTCCTAGAAAATTTGGTTTTTTCTAACAAGGCAAAATTTGACTTTTACTAAAAACTTTGCACTTTGACTTTTGTGAGCTTTGATCCTAGTTTAATGACTGTAAATGAAATATTAAGCTTATATGAAACTAATTTAACCTATTTTAACAACTATAATACTGGATTGATGAGATTACACAGCCTAAGATCTAACAGATAACAATCTATAAAGTGATTAAGTGAGTTTTGACTTTCTAGTTAAGTACCCTCAAATTTTATGGTTTATATGTTCTAATATGACTTATTGTAGCATGTGCAAACCAAAAACAACAACATAAACACCACTGAACACAGTGAATAACACTGATCCAAACACTCCTATAAAACTGTTAACTTAAATTTAGCAAAGCAAATCACTTATCTAACCCATAACATTGATTCCAATCATCATATTATCATGAAACAATACTGATTGAGTATAATTCAGCAAACAAACAAGCATGAAACACTGAGAGTACAAAGTTTGTGATTTTGACAGTTAAAATTGAGATTTTTAGCAACTTCAATTATCAAAGAACAACTTAACTATTTTAGGCTATATTTCTACTTAACATTAACACAGAAACACAAGAACAAAGAAATTCTAGCTATAAATTACTTCTACAGTAGAATACAAGAATTGAATTTTTTTGAACTTACAAAGTGCAAAATAGATGAAAACCAAGAACCAAGGATCTTTAACTCATTCTACACCTCCCATGAGGTACTACAACCATAAAATTCTTCAATGACCAGGATCCAATGCTTCTTTCTTCTTCAATGGTGAATTTTTATTTTTCATTGATTTTCTTTGATTTTTTAGTATTTTTAAGTAAACTGAATTATGAATCTTATAAATGATCACAAAGCTTATCAAAGCTTTGTCAGAGCTTTATTGAGCTTAAAGAAGTAGTTTTAACAACCTTTTACAAGATTCAAGTGAATTTGTCGATTTCACTTGAAAATGGTAATTTGTAATTCTATGAACTAAACTTGAAATTGAGATTAATAAAAGACAAGATTATATTAAACAAACTGATTACAAGCTTTTTTAATTGAAAATTACAACTGAAACATGAAATTACACTACTTCTATACTAAACCTATTTTTATTAGCTACTACTCTCCTCTTCTGCTTCTTTTTCTATTTGTAGTAATTCCTTGAGGTCTTTGCAGTCAATGATGACTTTCCCACTTCACTTGAACCCTTGATTTAGTCTAAATCATCTTGGCCGTTGAATTGGTCATTTTGGCGCCAAAAGATCTTTTGCCAGCTGGGGTGGCTTGTGAGCGATTTCTGGGCAATTAATGGGATTGGGTGAGGTGTAGGGGACAGGGAAGTGAGTGGGTGAAGAGGTGGAAGCCAAGTGGTGCAATACCACTGAGGTGTAGGGCGGTTTTGGGTTGCAGTGGTGATGGGAGAGGGAAAAGAGAAGGGGGAGTGGGTTTGACTGGTTTTAATATACCAGGGTAAGTTTGGTTTGTAATTTGGGCTTAGGTGGGAAATGGGCCAAGGGGTGTAAAGGTTTGTTTGTTGGATTGGGTTTAGAGTTGGGTTTGTTTGTTTGGTTTAGTTTTATTTTTGGTTTGTAATAATAAGTAAGGGTCCGGTTGGTTTTATGGTTTAGTAAACAAGGACCAAAAATGTAAAAACCTGAAAGTTGTGGACCTGTGTTGGCAAGTTTCAATAGATATCAAAAGGGAATAAACTTGCCATGTTTAAATAACCAAAGGACCAAAAATGTAATTTTCCCATTTTACATTACCCGGGGACCATTTGTCATATTTAGATTTTTTAGGGACTGATTATGTAATTTCCCAAAAGTTATCAAAATGGTATAAATTGTCACATGTGAATAGTACAAGGGTAATATTTGATATTTTCCAATTTTTATAACCCGAGGACTAGTTTTGCCAATTTTGAAACTTGAGGGGTAAAAGTTGCCAATATGTGTAAACTTTTGTCCAGGGACTATTTGTGAATAAATTTGATTTCCCATGGACTTAAGTTGACTTTTTATTCATTTTAAACCTTCAGGGACTAGTTTTGACAATTTATAAAACTTGAGGGACTGAAACTGCCAATTATGCAAACTTTGTACGTTTTTTTATCTATTTTTGCATATTTTGTATTTGAAACATATAAAACACACTTCTAAGATATTTTAAGTATTTTGATGCATATTTGAGTGTTTTTGGATGTTTTGGCAGTTCAGATTGGTATAGAATGATGAGTATTTAGACACTTATCAATTGACTTGATGGTTTGGTTTCTCAATAGACATAGCATCGACTTTCTTTGTTAAAGCCAATATCATACTTTTCATTTCATCATTATTTTTCTCATTATTAGACACTTGATGTTTGTTCCTAGACATTCTCACACGAGCCTTGTTCTCGATTATCATGAAGGCATCATTAGTATTTCTAGCCAACAAGTTCCCACCCGCAGCAGAGTTGAGTGAGTCTTGGTCAACGTGACTCAACCCATTATAGAAAGTGTCAATCTGCTGAAGGGGTATGAACCCATGGTTCGGACATTTTTCCATCAAATCTTTGAATCGGTCCCAAGCTTCACTAAACGACTCATCAAAAGCTTGTTGGAACCGAAAGATTTGGCATCGTAAGTTAGAAGTTTTAGAAGGAGGATAGAAATAATTCACAAACTTGGAAGCAAGGTCATTCCAAGTGTGAATCGAGTTCGGCGGTTCCTTTTCCAGCCAAGTCCGGGCTGCTCCTTTTAAGGAGAAAGGAAACAACTTCAATTTCACCACATCGTTAGGGACTTGATTCATCCTAATAGTCTCAGCGATGTCGGTGAAATTTCGGATGTGTGCATAGGGGTCTTCGTTATCAAACCCGTGAGAAGATATACCCGTGATTAAGTTGAGTAATCCGTGATTAATTTGAAAGTTGGCATTGATGTCCGGAATCACACTAGCTCTCCTCACACCGTTGAATGGTGATTGGAGTTGTTCTTCCATCGGATGCGGATCAAATGCCGGTTGTTGTCCCATCAGCGGGACAACATTGTGCTGCGGACCACCCATCGGCGGGGGCCCGTTGTGTTGTTCGTTATGGTTCATCTCCTCGTCGTCGAGGAAATGAACACGACTCGTAACGTTAATCGAGAACCGTTTCTTTCAAAACCATGCGCGACGAGACGGGAGAGAAGAATAGATCTCTCTTCAGCTAGCAATTTAATGTCTTATCTTCCGTATTTCCCGCTTAATCGGTTGTAGTAATTGAAATAGTTCGATAAACAACTAAATTACGTTTTCGTTATATTGGGAGACTTATTTGGTTTACAACGCCCTTTCTTTCGATCGAGTCGAGGCTGTAACTTTTATTATTTTTTTGGTATTTTTGGAAATACTTTAGGAAAAGTATTTCTGATTTTTCAATATTTATATATATATATATATATATATACAAAAATAGAAGAAGGCTTAACAAAACACGATTTTTTCAAAACAATGATTCAAAATTCACTTCAAGCCTTCCCCGGCAGCGGCGCCAAAAATTGATTCAATTCAATTATATAATAGTAGTATAGTATCGAAGTGATCCACAAGAAATACGAATCACCCGAGTCGTTCCCAAGTGAATGTGTGAATGGAATCAAGAATATTGTTTCATGTAATCGTGATTTGAAAAGTGGTGAAAAAGGAAAATAGTGATCAAATAGTTCAATTATCAACTAACAATTATTAAACATGCAAAGAGTACAAGCTAGTAATGCACCAAGGTCTAAAACGCAAAAACAGGAATGCACGCGCGATTATTAAACGTAACAATCGCAATAAAACGCGAGTTTTAAGCTATACTAATTCTACGGACTTCAAATTAATTTTAAAAAGTTAAAAATGATAAAAGAAAATTTTAAGAAAAAGAAAAATACTTTTTAGGCTTTTTAATAATTTTTTATGAATTAAAAACTAATTAAACTATTTAATAATTAAAAGAAAATGTAAATAAAGTGAGAAAAATGCAAATTTAATTTCTAAAATTCTAAAATAACTGAAAACTATTTTCTAAAATATTTTTGGATTTTTCTGGGGTTTTTCTGATTTTTTTGGATTTTCTAATAATTAAAAAGTAATAAAAAGTGATTAAAAATGAAAATTAATTAAGAAAAGTAGCAAATAAACTCAGAAAATTATGAAAATTTCAGGGAAAATCTAAAATATTATTTTAAATCTAAGAAAAATAGAAAAAAAATGAAAAATAAGCACTGTAAGTGCTTATTAGCTTGAAAACAGCTTATATTAAGTGCTTATTTATAAGCACAGTTGACCAATCTTTGACCAAACTTTTACCAAATGCTTTGTATACTTAAGTGAGCTTATAAGAACAAGATTCAGGCCTTATGATGCACAGGAACACAGATAAGCTATGAAATATGGTTCAATAAGCACTTAGAACTAGCAATAATCCAAACAGAATAAGCAGATGCCAACAAACACTTGAAACAGATGCTATATACTATATATTGCTCAGAACAATCAAAAAGTTCAACTCAAGATCAAAAACAAGTAATTGCAGCCCAATTTAAGAAACAGCTTCTAGTTCAACTGCCCAACTTGAGAAGCCAAATAAGCTGGGCAAATAAGCTCAGAGATAAAAACTTTTGGTGGAAATTTGTTCACTACCACTCAGAGAACAGAAAACAACTTTGAAAATAGACTCTAGGTCCAATCCACTAGCCCAAAACAACCCAAGAAATGGGGTAAGGACTGCTGGTGCAGGGCACCTTTTGGTTCAAAAAGCCAATTTCAACAGCTTATACAGATAAGCAAACAAGTTTCAAAACCAGATTTTCTTTTTGAAATATTAAGTTTAGGTACTAGGCTCTCCAAAACAACCAACTACAATGATTTTAATTAAGAATCAAAGGCTACACAAGCTTGTAAAGTTATGACCAAAAACTGAGTGTGAAAACCATTTTGACTTTTAATGAAACAGATAAGTTGACCTTTTTGAGTTTTGATTACACTAAAATGATCACATAGATGTAATTAAGCTATATTGTGATTACTTTAAGATACTATTAACTAGTTTGCAACTACTTTTGAGATTTCTTAGCCTAAAATTATCTTATACTAACTTTATGCTAATTTTACCTAGTGATTTGACTATTATGCTAATAACCTACTGATTTTATGTTTTAATTAACTCTAATATTACCCTAGTGTAATGTTTAAACTACTATTACCCTTTTAACAAAGGCTTATCACAGCAAACCACACATAACCAAACACCCCCTTAAGGGTCTGTCACAAATAAATTACACCACAGACTTGTCCAATTAACTCTAATACTTGTGGACTCACTATGATCAAATAGCATGAACTGACTCAGAAACATAGATCATAAACACCATTATTACAGAAACACAAGATCACAGATGAAGCTTATATGAAACAGTAGCAAGATCAAATCACACCACAAGCATTCAAAGTGACAAATAAGCAATGATCAAGCAATTCTAAGCAATAAGCAAACTACAAACTCAGAAAATAAGCTACTAATTTAAGCTATAGAAATTAAATATAAATTGAACACTTACAAAGCCAATCCCCCTCAGCATGAAAAGAGGGGGTTCACTAAGCTAGCCTGCCTTTAAGACAGACCACTGGACACCTTGTGGTAGCCCTTTTAACCTCCAATAAGCTCAGCTTATTGAATAAGCTGAGCAGTTGACTTTTATTGACTTTTTTTGTAATTTTTGAATTTTTGAGCAATGAAAACAACAAGATCTTACTATAAGCTATAGGAGCTTAAATAAGCTTGTGTGAGCAATAAAACAACAACTGAAAATAAATTGAAAGATGAAAAAGAACATATATATATATATATATATATATATATATATATTATTAAGATTTTTAGATTTTTTTTGTTTTTCTTTGAATAATAAACAACAACAAAAACAAGTTCTATTGAAACAGCAGATTGAAACTAAGTGAAATAACAAAAGAAAAGCGTACTTGAAACAGAAATAAGATAGAAAAAGAGGATAATAAGCTATAAGCTAAAAAGTAAATAAGCTAATAAGCTAAACTGAAAATGAGATAAGACAATAAAATTTAAACTTTCATTAATTAAAACTGAGTTACAAAATAAAAATAGCAGAGTAACATTACAAAAAACTACACTCTCTAAACGTATGAAATGAGGGGGGTTTTATAGGGGAGCAGGGGAGGTAAGGTCTAGGGTTTAGGAAAGATCTAGAAACGATTTGTGGCCATACATATTCAATTCAATCCAAAATGTCGTTATCCCACTTCTCAATTAGCCATATGACCATCCTTATCTTCAATTCACGTTACATTGCCCAATCAGGGGGTATTATTAAGCCACGTTGGAGGATTTATGACAACATTTCTGACACGTTGTCAGCTTCTAGATAGATTCCTAGTACGAGGTGGATTTATGGATAGGTACGAGGTAAATCTAGTGAGGTACGAGGTAATTTGTGGGGAAGATGCACAATAAACGCGCGGGGTTAATTTATTATATTTTGAGTTGTGGTGGGTCGGGTCTGGTGAGGGTTAGGCCGGGTAATAGTATTAAGGAGGTGGGCTTTTGGGTTTGTGTTGGGTTTGGGTTGTGTCTGTTTTATTTAGGATTTAGGGATCCTGTTTGTAGCATGAAATCAAAACCAAGGGACCAAAAATGTACAATCTGAAATTGTGAGGTCCCAAAATGCCATTCTTCATAAATAATATCCAAGGACTCTTTGTGGCATTTTATGAATGATGAGGGGTCTTGAGTTGTTAATCTTCCAAAGTTTCTTCATGAGGACCAAAAGTGGCAACTTTGAAAGTCGAGGGACCAAATGTGTAAACTTGATCAATTTTTATTCCCGGGTCACTCTTGCAATTTCTGAAACTTTGAGGACTTTCATGACTATGTGAGCTTTGACTTTGACCACTAGCTTCCCCGGCTCCGGCTTTATTCACTTTTCCAAATCTCGTGCCCGTTTTGTCATTTTCTCGTGACTTTTCGTCTTTTCTTAAATATCCGTTCCTGCACATTCACAAACACAAAAACACACATTCTTTGGCATTATTGGTTAGTTTTTGGTTTATTTGGTCCAATTTTGGCTAAGAAAAGGTGAGTGAATAAGCACTCACTAGTGTGATTCGTTAGTTGTTTGGTGTGAAGAAGAAAAGCTAGGAATTAGATTGTAGTGAAGAAGCTAGGTGTGAAGGTGTTAGTTGAGAAGTAAATTGGTGTGAAGAAAATAGGCGTGAAGTAGTTAGTTGTGAAGTAGATTGGTGTGAAGTAGTTGTGTAGAAGTCGTGATTTAGTTGTGAAGAAATTGTGGTGTGTAAATTGGTGTGTAAGGTTTTCTCCGCCATAAAGGAGCTTGTTGATATAGTGAAGAAAACTCTCGAGTTAGGTGCTCGGGGAGTGGAGTAGGGCAAGGAAGGTGTCCTTGTAGCCGAACCACTATAAATCTCTTGTCTCGCGGTTCGATCTTTCCATCTCTCATTTATTTCATTACTTATCATTGTTATATCTTACTTAGTAATAGTTGTTTATATTGTGCAAGACTTGAGATCACATATTATCGAATCTAAATTTTAAAAACTAAGAAAACACTAAAACTATCTTTTATAATAAATTAAAAAGACGTAAAACTATTCAACCCCCCTTCTAGTTTTCCACAAGTCAATAAATTTAACACATTTAATTTTTCAGATGTAACTCATTTTTGCTTTGTTAGTGACTGTTTTGCTGAAAGTTTTAAGCCTTTCATTTTAAAAATGTTTCAAATGTATTATAAAGTAGTATAAATAAAACTGTCTACTAAGAGTAGACAGAGTCGAGAAAACCAACTATACACATGCAACATGTCCTAAGTACATTTAACCCCCTGAACTTTGCCTAATATGCATACTACATATAACAATTTTCACCTTAAGGTTAATATTAGTCAGACATCAATGTCAGCAGCTTAAGACGGTGTCAAAGCCACTATCCTCAGTTACATGCCGAACTTTGTCAACAATACACACAGCTATTTATTTTCCTTCTTCAAAGCCTTAGTTGCCAAAAAAAGCCACCATGTGCTGCAACACAGCTTTTGAGCTCCCTGCACATTCGTGTATCATGAACTTGTACATATGATTTATCTACCCATGACAGTGATTGATATTCCCACGGCATAGTCAAAATCCACAAACCTATATGTTTGTCTGTAACCAATGATCAAACCCATCCAACGTACCAAGATCTGCAAATGCTATGTTAGGTCTTGTGTAGACCCCTGCCCGATACTCTTGGCTTCCAACTGCATATACATTTGATCATTTACTCATCTTATTTTCCAAATCATAATCCCCTAATAGACTACCCTCCAATGACAATATGGGAGTCCTTCCAACAAAGTATGTACCCACTTTTCGTTGTAAAACCTGGACTGCGACACCCTTAGAGTATTCAGATTCTGATCCCTGATGATCTCCAAACCACGTGTATTTTCTTTTTCTTCATCTAGCAAACCATTGGTAACCCAGATCTCAACCTAGCATCCGTTAGAAAGTACCATACGATCTATATAAAGATATAGATGTATGAAAACACTCGGTGCATATCCCAATAATAGTCTTTGTTGTCGTCATTGCTTTTCTAAATAGAGGCGGACCCACCTTATACAAAGGTGGTTCCCGGGCACCACCTTAGATGCTGAAATCATATAGAAATGATTCAGGGATTTTTTAAGGACCTATCTTAGAAAAATGTTAGGAACCATCTTAGGATGATTTTGAACTAGAAAGAGCTGAAAATGATGCACGAATTTATTGATGTTTGATGAAAAAAGATAGTTTATGAATAAAAAGATCAAATGGTGAAAAAAAAAGAGATAGAGAAATGAGTTGAGGAAGAAAATGTAAAAAAAGATAACAGTGACACCTTTTGAAAAGTACTTTTGAATTATTAGTTTATTACTCCGTACTTTCCAGTTTTCCACATTTGATATATATCCTCTTTTACCTTTTCTTTTTGTTGTTAATCAAGTAAATCCAAGTTATTTATTTTAAGAAACTATACTTGGTATCATAGTTCATTAACGCTTATCTTTATATAAATTGTCAACAAATAGAGGTGTTCTAAAAGTATCAATCATTTGTATAATTTAATTACTTATACATATACATAATACTAACTGTTAAAATGACGGTATTCGTAAAGTTGTGGTTTATAAAAATCAATTTTGTTTCCTCTGGAAACAACAAAAAACAAGTTAATAGTTATAAAGCCACCAGACCCAACCCGTTTTGATCGGTTCAAATTTTTACGAGTTGATTTTTTATTCAAAGTTAGGGAACCACATTAGTAATCTGGCTAGGTCCGCCACTGTTTCTAGCAACAATTGCTGAGCAAACATGCATCCGACCAAGTAACCATTTCTCACCTCACAAGTAACCGTATCATTAAAAGTCAATGACTCATGTGCATATATCTTCTCCACTGCACGAATTACAAAATCAGCCTCATTATTCTCTTATATATGCATGAATGGTTCCCGTGATGAGCGTAGCTCCCTATCACGTGCTGACTGATAGTCCACAATATCTTGAGTGTGTATTTCCTGTGAGGTTACACCTTATATGTATGATCCTATTGCGTTTCAACCTCAAACTCAACTCCTTGCAACACCTGCACTCAAATTGTATCTACAAAGTTTCCTTGTGTTCCTCACTCTCATTGAAACTTAAAGTCCTGTAAAGCACTACCTTCAAAATAACTTCATCTAAAATTCAAAGCTGATAACACACTATACCTTCACGATATCCCAGGACTACGCACTTGACCTTACTCGGTTCAAGCATCACTTGCTTAATACTAGCAAGCCAACCAAAAAACCTCAACATATCTATAGGCGTGTTGAGTCTAATCATTAATGATGGTGACATGTTCACCAAATATGTAGACCTAGTTGTATCCTCTGCCCAAAAAACCTCAGAGAGACTAGACTGAATCAGAAAACAACGCTCCTTAGCTAAGATATCATGTTCGTCGCCTCAACCAACCTATTCTGCCATCAAGGGTATATAGATAAGTAGCCCTCCTTGTTATTGAGAAAATCACCTGTAAACCCTTTATAAACTTGATTTCTCCCGGTTGCATCTTCACGGTAAAACACTATTTTTCAAGAGTGCCTAACGATATCAATTTCCCCGTAATGCCATAAAATACCTCCTGTTGTCCAACATGAAACTTGACCTATCCCTCATTTGTACTCGAACCTTACTTGTCTTCCGTACACGTCATTCTCATTCTTTACCCAACCATACATTACGACCATCATACTCCTTAAAATTAAACAAGTAAGCTCTCTTGTATGCCATATGGTTTGTGCCCCCTTAATCCATGATCCAGTCCAACAACTATTCAACACTCATAGCCATTATTCATACCTATCAACTCTAGAACCGGATACTTGATCTTTATTCCTATCAAAAACTTATATTTCTTGTAATTATACCTAGGACAATCCTTTTTCAAATGCTCCTTGGGCTGACATATATAACACTTGAGTCTGTTGCTTGTTCTGTTTGACTTTAACCATGCACTACCTTTACCCTGTTTCATATATCTCCGACCAAATGTCCCCCTCACACACAACCCTTCACCACCACCACCCTTTGCTTTCCTCATCTTCTGAAGTTCCCTAGACTTAAGTGTTGCTAGCATAATTTTTAGCTTCAAAGTATCCCGACTGTGTAGCAAAAGTCTCCATGAAATTACCATAAGATGGTGGTAAGTACGTGAGTGATAATAATGTCCGATCCTCATCCGATATAGCATTATCTATAGCCACTAAGTCACCTACCAGTATGTGAAACTAAACAATATGTTTAGACTTACTCTTACTCGAATGCATGTCGAATGTTTATAACAACTTTTTCAAGTACAAACTATTAGCTAGAGACTTTTTATGTATTAAATCTCTAAATTTTTCCAAATCCCCGCCGCAGTTGTCTCTTAGTTGATATCCCGTTGGACCCGATCATCCAAACATATGATCAATGTTGTAAGCCTTTTTCTGAATGACGTTATTATATGCACTAATTCTTGAACTAAAAACAAACCTATTTATTAATTAAACATATTTGTAGATACCCATTTAAGATTTCTCATGAAATCAAAATTGGAGCAGATGTGGAATCAAATAATGCAAACCCAGAAATTCGAGTAGTTAAGAACAAAAAAGAAGGTTGGTGTAAAGGATCAAAACAAACCAAAGAAGAAGGATCTTGATGGAGGGTTGCTATTATCAAGAACACAACACAAATCGAATTGATCACAAATCTTAGTATAATTTCAATTAACTTTGGTCAAATGCATAATGAAAGATTCTAAACAAAAGCCCTAAACACAATTAGACTCAAACATCACCAATCAAAATTACCCAAATTATTCATAAACCCTAATCTTCGAAATTCAACCAAACGTGTTTCTGAATACAATTAATTGATTGAAGCATGTTAAGAACCTAAGTAGGAACATATCCCATCAATAAAATTAAACACAAACACACTCAATTGACTTCTCCCAAATCGACCATAAACCCTAATCTTCGAAATTCAACCAAACGTGTTTCTGGGTATGATTAAGTGATTGATTCAGGTTTATAACGACATTATTAACATTTCCCATCAAAAAAATTCAAACATAAACACACTCAATTGATATTACCCAATTCGAAAAAACCCTAACCCTCGAAATCAAGAATCCGACAACTTAAGCCGTTGGATTGAAGTAAAATTAAAAACCATTTATTGTTTGTGGGTTTTGATTTAGTATTTCTGGGAGTGGTGATTTAGTATTTCTGGGTGAAAATGAAGGAGAAAGAAAAGAGGGGATGTGATAATTAGGGGGTGGGGGTAACTGTCATAATTTTGGGGGGTGGGGGGGATGTGGATATGCCACGTGGAACGGGCAAGCTGAGTTGGACCGGGCAGCCAAGGAGTGCACAAAATAGTTGGATTTATAAAGTTTGTTACTTGTTTAGAAAAAAAGAAAGATCACTACATAGAATTGAAAATGGTGACAAGTTCACTACATTTTGGTGGTATTTTCCCATATATATATATATATATATATATATATATATATATATATATATATATATATATATATATATATATATATATATATATATATATATATATATATGTATGTATATATATGTATGTATATATATGTATATATATATATGTATATATATGTATGTATATATATATATATGTGTGTGTATATATATATATATATATATATATATATATATATATATATACAAACTTATCAAACACATTTCACACATTTCCATAATCCTCTCTTTCTCTCTCAAACTCACAGTTACAACTCACTCGGATCTAGCTAGGTTTTGATCTCAAATCTCAAAAAGCTGATAAGATCACAAATGAATATAATCCAAATACCCCCTTAGAGCTATTTATTCTTAGGCTTAGGTTGATTACCTGTTATAAGAATTGCGTTGCATTTGTGTTGATAGAATAAGGAAGAACATGCTCTGTTGTTTTTGCGAATAATTAGAGCAAAAGAGATATTAAGGTTTGCTTGGATTAGCTTATTTTATCTTTGGATTAGGTTGACTATCTGTTATAAGAATTATGTTGCATTTGTATTGAGAGAATAATGATGTGTGTGCGAATATTTAGGCTAAAACATCCAAGTATCAAAGATGGAAGAAGTATCAATGATGGGTGTACAGACACCACTTTCAAGTATGAACATAAACTTGTTCTAGTGTTGTCCATCCATTATTGATTCATCTTTGCTCTTTGTCAAAATACAGAAATAATTATCAAGTATAATTTGTATTGATAGAATAAGGAAGAACATGCTGTGTTGTTTTTGTGAATAATTAGAGCAAAAGAGATATTAAGGTTTGCTTGGATTAGGTTATTTTTATCTTAGGATTAGGTTGAAGTACAATAAACATATCAAGAACTTAAAGAGTTTTTTTTTCATGTATTTAGTTACAATGAAAATATTTTCATTGCATTGTTGATATAAATTTAATATGATTTCATTGATTCATGATTAGCTCTCTAATGTCGTAGGACCTACATAACTAATATGTACGTTCGTCACATTTAAGTGAGCAATATAAATGATAGTAAGAATTTGTTTGCTAAGAACTTAAAGCTCAATAATCAGGGCCCATTTATCTAACGATGTAGATGGGTTCCATCGCTTCAATTGGACCCCATTTTCTAACGATGTTTAATGGTTATTTCAATAATCAAGATTAAACATCATTAGAAAACGGGCTTCAATTAAAGCGATGGAACCCATCTACATCGTTAGATAGATCTGGCCTGATCATTGAGACGTCTTCAATGCGATAATGATATAGTGTGTATTGTTCATGACAGGCCACACTCCTTCATTATCGCATTCAAGATGAGTGATGTTACTTAGACTCTATTCTTTACTCAACATTTGTAGATTGTTTGTATCACTCTGTTTGCTTTATATATGTGTATGATGTATTTTTGATATAAGAATCATGTTGGATTTGTATTGAGAGAAAAAGAAAAAAAAAAGTGTTCATATGTGTGTGCGAATATTTAGGCTAAAACAGCCAAGTATCAAAGATGGAAGAAGTATTAGCGATGGACGAAAAGCCACCACTTTCAAGTATGAACATAAACTTGTTCTGGTGTTTCATCCATTACTGATTCATCTTTGCTCTTTGCCAAAATACAGAAACAATTATCAAGTATATGTTCAACTTGCCAAAATACAGAAACAATTATCAAGTATTAGTTCCAAGAACAAAGGTTGTTTCAAACACACCCTGAATTGCAACATTTTCTTTTATTTCATTTAAACTATATTTTTTTAATTTTTTTTTTTGCAGCAAATCCATGGTCAGACTACTTTCCAAAGGGATATTTGGATCAGGTCAATCGTGAAATTTTGCAGATTTCTTCAGGTCAATCATGTTCCATTGTGACTAGTCTTTGTTGGCGACTAATATGTATATAGTTCTGTCAAGAGTTATATATAAGCATTTATCCCTGGCAAACGCTCGTCCCAATGGATCATGGTTGGCCCGAAAATGTTGAAAAGGTTCAAGCCACCTGTGGGAGACATCAATCTTCTCCTGCATTAAACATAGGTAGTTTGGTTTTCCCATATCCCCTTTTTATACTCGTTTCCATGTGTATCTCAAATCACAAATCCTAGTTTATCAAATCTCTAAACAAAAACCTGTAGGAAGTATTCATAAACAATCTCTGCAAACAACAAGAGATCAGCACAATGGGTTGAGGGAGAAGGTTCAAGCAGGTCTGCTTCAAAAAATAAAGCGGCAAAAAGTGTAAAAAAATTTAAATTTGGATGGAAATGCGTGGTACAATTGATATGTTGCTGAAAGAAAGAAAGCAGGAAAAACACAATCTATCAAACAACATGCTGAGGATGAAAAGGAATACAAAGCAACCAAAAAACCATCTCAAAAACAACATCCCAAGGCGTACAAGACATTGGATGATGATGATTTGTCTGATGTGTAGTTTGATGGGTTGGATTACGAAGATGCACATGTGGCATTTGACCCGGAGAAATCTCCAAAATTAGATTAGTAGATTTTTAGAATGTGTAACTTTTATTTCCATTATTTTGTAATTTTTCATTTCAAATTTTAATGGAAAAATGTTTAATCTTAATTCCAGTACTTTTGTCATTGCTCAATTTTCTCATTACTTGTTGATATTAATATAATGATTCACCCTTTGCACTAAAAAAAAAAAAAAAAAAAAAAAAAAAAAAAAAAAAAAAAAAAAAAAAATCTGTTGCTAAGAAAACGTTACTTCTACTGGGTTTGTACTGCTAGAACTGAGAGTGCAGGGGTGGATTGGTAACATTTACACTTAACGGTTTAAATCCCCAATCAAATCGATAATTCAGTTTCACGCACACATAATTTCTCTATAATCACAAATACTAACATCTTTTATCAATCATTTTCAAAATCCCCAAATCACAAAACCCTAATTCAAGATGGTGTTGCCAATTGAATCAAAACGCACATTTGTTGACAGACACAACATGGTCGCTTTTTTGAAGAAACCAGATGGTTCTGAAGGATTCACACAGATAATCGATTTCTTGAATGCTACCCCTATTAGGTATGCATTAACTGTGAATCCTCCTATATGCATTTCTTTTATTAAGCAGTTTTGGGCTACTGCTAAGGTCATAACTTTTAATGAGGAAAAACATATTAAGGCTAAGGTAGATGGCCAACATATACTCATAACTGAGTCATCTATTAGGGAATCTCTTAACCTACCAGATAATGTGTAGAACCCTGTAAAAATTTCTTGTAATTAAGTCGTTAATAAATAAATAATCTTTTGTTATCGTTTCTAATTCTCATTTTCTCGGAAAAATTTGAAATTTTTCTTATTATATTATTTTGGCGATTTTCACAAAATAATATAATTCACGAAATGACGGAATTAATCATCGACACGTTACACGAAACTTAAACTTTTCATTTAATCCTAAACCTAAATCCTAATACTAATTATATTTATTAAATATAATTAAAAATCCCTAATCATCTTAATTAATCAAACGGACCCTTAATTACCTTCGGCCCACACCCTCAACCACTATTCCTAAGCCCACGAAATAAAGCCCATCTTCCAATTCATTAGTTTTCATCCGATCGACCAAGACCAAACCATCCCCAAAACACCTCGTTTATTTCTAAAACTTACACACGACATATATATTTTATTTTCTCATCTCGTTAATCTACTAGCCAACAATTAGTGTGTCAATTCTCACGTCCATACGTGGAGTTTTGATACGTTTTTAAGAGGCAAAGTATTCGACCCTTGCAAACCCAAATCGATTTACAATATATTCAAAACTTAACCGTTTTGAATCTCGTTTGTTTCTAATCGTTCCTAATATTATTCCTGAGATGATTTTATGCTCAAATGTTAAGGATGATCATGTATAAACAAGTGGTGTACGATTTTGTAAATCGTATATATGGAAATATACATAGTCGACATAGGCATGAATCACCCCAACACATTCCTTCTTTTGTGCTCTCACAAGCCATTCTAAACTAATATATAATTTCATCTAGGAGCTAGTACTGACATGCAAATAGTACACGAAGAATTCACATTGAACTTTTCTACTAACGTTATATATATTAGTAATATATGTACGTACTTGCATGCATCTTGCTCTCATTCATTTCCAAACTCTTTCACTGCATTAAATCAACCTTCAAATCATTCTCACAAGACTTACAAGTCGTGTGGTATATTATTGGAAACAAGGAAAGGAAATCGGGTTGAAATATATATATAATGTTTGGGTTATATAGTTGAGACGTGATTTTCTTGTGTTCCTTTCTATAAATCTCGACTCTTGATCACCTCTAAGGTGTTTGTAAGTTTCCTCTACTCGTTTCTATTCCATTTCACACGTTAATATTTAGTCATGCACTTTGTTTTTATTGTTTCGAACGTATATACTTTGCACATGTATTTCACGTACATATTTACTCTTAGTACACGAAACGTGACTAGCCTCTATCTTGGAAGGCCTAGGAATCACGTAGCACACACAATTCACTTTAGTTGTAACGTTATGAGCATCTCATGCATCCATTTTGAATTGCATCCATCGATTGAAATTTAGTTAAAACACTTAGTAAAATTTATAAGTTTTCAAAATATATAATCGTTTCAACCATGCTACAAATCACTCGTATAACTTAAAATTTCATTTAACGATAGTACTATATTATTTCACGACGCCATAGACCACCTAGCAAACTAACATTTTCATGTAAACAACTTATAAAAATAATCACGTTTTGACATCCTACTCGATCCATTTTGAATCTACACCAACCGGATTTCAAACCAAAATTAATAACTAAAAATCTTATGTTTTCGACTTGGGCTCAACAAAAGCCCATTAAGTATTTAAAATCCGTAAGCCCACTGGGCCTATAAGAAATGTTTTTAGAATCATAAAAATGACCCAAAGCCAAGCCCAAAACTTTTTCCATGCCCTCGCCTCCAAAACTCTTAACGGGCCTTTAGTTGAATCGTTAAGTGGCCCATAAGCTAAAAATTAAGCTTTTGAATAAATAAGCAGTTAAAATAAGCTTTTTACTTAATTAATAAGCTTCGGAAATTTTTAGAAAAGTTTCATAATCATTTTTGCAAAATTGGACTAAAAATGTAACGCGACGACACCTAGAAGGACTAAATGTGTAAATATTGAAATTAAAGGACTAAACCTGTAAATACAAAAATATAAGGGTAAAATGTGATAAAAATTAATATTATAAGGTTAGTATTGATTATTGGACAAAGTAGAGGACTATAGTTGAAAAATATATAAAAAGGACTAACGGTGTAACGCAAGTATCGTTAGTGTAAAAATGGTAAAAATTGGAAAAGGAGACAAAGACTAAACGTAACTTATTTATCATTCTTATTTATTTTCTATTTTTGTCAATTTATTTCATATTATGTTTAAACTTTATTTTTATTTATATATATATTATTTAACGTAACGTTAATAATATATATAACGATATTTAAAAAGTTAAGAAATTACTTACGATTAAAAAGGAAAAACTTCGATGGATAATTTAAAAATCATATTTTGTCATGTCATGCATATCACAAGATTTTCACTGCACATCACTTAATCGTCATAACGAATATCTAATATTCGTTATTTTCTTCATAATTACCGAATAGTTTTTGGTCAAGTTCTTAGATAAATTTATTTATCAGGTTGTGCTTCGAAGCCGTTTTCATAAATTCGTCCGACTTTATTTTCTTCGTTTTCAGTATCAATCAAGGTGAGTCATAGCCTCACATTTACTTATTTTCAAAACTCCGTGAGGGGGATACATGTTACAAATAGATCGCAAGTATTTTCTGTATGCTTTCCTGACTGATATATGCCTAAGTTAGCTATTGCCAAAAGACCCTTATTCATGAGCCATTAATCACTGCGGTGAACGCGAATATAATGAATAGATCTATTTAAGGTTTGACAGCCTGTCCCATTAATACTTGACGGAAACCATTATGCATGTGGTTAGTCGTATTAGTCGTGATAATTATATTTGAGTAAAAATAGGAACTGGCAAATCACCTATTACACGAGGGCAAATTTATCATTGATTTGATAAACACCCGCCGTTTACGGTATTTGTTAACGTTTGTGTGTCATGAGACTTAGAGCAATATATGAACTGCAATATCAACATTTTTAAACTGATTGTATTTTCCAATACAATCTTACTTGTGTATCAAAATGATTATTAAATTCAAACTCTATGATTTCACTCAACAATTTTGTTGACTTTTAAGCATGTATCTCAGGTATTTAGCAGGGGAAGCAAGCATAGAACGGGCGGCAAAAATCTTCAAAATATGTTTGCTTTATTTCAATAATGATGTAAAATAAATGATGTCTGATTTAGTTCAAAACATCAAGCTTTTATAATACTCTGATAAGGACCTATTGTATTTCAAATTTTTATAAATGAAATTATGTTTTAAAACGTCTCTTTTGAGCCGTTTTCTATCATTATGACTTCGATCCTCACCGTAACACCCTAATTACTATTCCGCTGCCGCATTTCAAATTAGGGGGTGTTACATAATGAAGTGATTGTGTGTATTGAAAATGCCGCCATTTTCAAAGGTTTGAAAAAAAAGGGGTGTGATAAGAAGAATGATAGATTAAAATTTTACAAAGGTCTTTTCTCATCTCAGTGGAAATTCTTGATTCATACTCTCTTACATTGTTTGAGTCTTAAAACAACAGGTTGGAATGAGTTTGGTACCATTATGGCATCAGCAGTGATATGCCTTAGTAAAGGAAAACCTTTTAATTTTTCAAAAATGATTTTGGATAGTATGATCAAGACCTTGGATGATGATGGTAACTCTTTATTATATCCAAGGTTTTTGCAGCTTATTATTCCAAATCAATTGACTACTATTAAGACACATAGAGAAACTTTTTATGCCACCTCACTACAAAAGAAAGTATTTTCAAATCTGAAAAATAATGGCAAGGATTTTTCAGGAAGGGTTACACCACTTTTTCCATATATCGTGAACCTTCCACAAAAAAGGGTGAGGATGTCATGGAAGGGGCTGCCACTTCTGCTGCTAGCTTAGAAGCAGAGCAGGCCAGTGGTAACATACATGAGGCTGAGTATACAGCCGTTGATTCACCTCTCAGTGAAGGTAACACATCCCGAAGTGATGAGGGTAGATCTGAAACGCATGAATTGATGGATACTGATGTACAAAATGTCAATTCCAATGATCCATCTCTCGGGCTAGGTAACACAAGCCGAAGTCGTGAGGCTAGAATGAAACTTATACAGGATTTGAAGGACAATTGTACCCAGTTAGAAAAGGATGTTCTTGGCCTCCAAAAGCGCACAACAAAACAAGGTGAAAAGATAAAAAAGTTGAAAAAGAGACTTCGATATTTGGAAAGTCAACAGAGCTCAAGAAAAACTCAGTTCAGACGTTTGAAGAAGGTGGGCACAGCACACAGGATGAGTTCTTCTAAGGCTGCTAGTTTGGAGGATCCTCCCTAACAGGGGAGGAATGAAAGCAGAGTTTCAGGGGAGGAAACAACAAATGCTGAAGGTGCTTGTGCTAATATGCATGTGGATATGGATATTGGGATTGATAGTGGTGATAATATGGATGATGACTATGTAGTTGTTGACAATAAGGGTAATGAGGCGGTTTTGGAAGATGTAAATAAGCAGCAGGTAGTGGAATTTCCAGGTGAAAATATTGTAGAAGCTTCAGAGATCATGGTGGAGACTAATACTAGTTTGGGAGAAACTGCCGCTACTAGTAATGTTGAACAACTGGCCAAGGTGGTACAAGAGGTTTCTACTGCTGAAGTTTCTACTGCTGAAGAGGTTGCAAAGAGAGTTGATGAAGCTGAAATAGCTAAATTTATGGATGAGAAAAGGAGATATAAAGTGTCTGAATTTGAAACAAAAGAGCAAGTAGCATTCATTCTTCAAGAAAAGGAGAAAAAAAAGAGCTCATGCAGAAAAACGCAAGCTTTTATTGATGAGGATGATGTTCTACAGGCTATAATTACAGAACTTTACAAAGATAAGACTTTAACTGATGATAACAGAGTACAAAGACTTGCTGATTTGATAAATGAAAGAGGTGTAGAATTAGCTTTGAGTCAGCAAAGTAAGTCAATGAAGCAAGGTCAAAGTCAGAAGAGGAAAAGAAATACCACAAAGTCTCCGCTCATGAGTGTAATGAAAACATACTTAAAGAATCAAGGTTTCTATAAACCTCATCAACTCAGGGGAAAGTCATATGACGAAATTGCACATCTATACTACCACTGCAAGAGATATATTGAAGAAAAGTTTATCCCCATGGGTACAGAAGAAACAACATCAAAGAAACAAAAGATCATTGAAGACAATCATGCTGAGAAGAAGAATGATTCACAAAGAAATGAAGACAGCTCTTCTCTTGATCAGATGATGGTGATTGTTCCTCAAACATTATATGCTGATCCTATTCAATCTAGACATCCAATCATAGACTGGGAGATTTACAAAGATAAATTTGGAAAGGCTTGGAAGATAATCAGGCTTGGTGGAGGATCAGAAGTGTGCAAAAGTTTTCAGGAATTGATAAGAAGAAGTGACAGAGAAGACTTAGACAGATTATGGGAGTTGGTTAAAAAAACTCAAAACAATCAAGAAGCCAGATGTGAAAGAGCAAGAGCTGTGGGTTGAGTTACACAGGTTATATGAACCTGATCCAGCTGATATCTATTGGAACTTCCCAATTTATGATCTCTCAACTTCATGGAAGTTTTATGATAGTTGCCATGTACATCAGTTATCAACACAAGGTGGAGTTGATGTTTTTATGCTTGCAGAAAAAGAGTATCCTTTGAGTGCTAATTTACTTGCTGTGATGATATCTAAAAAGATCATATGTGAAGAAATTACAGAGGTAGTTAAAGATCTCATTGAAAGAATTCGTGCTCCATATGAGAGACAAATGCAAGAACGGAATAAAAGAAGATAAGGTGTTTGGAGGTAGCAGGGGTGTAGCTTCTCTGTTTTCATTAAACAGAGAATTGTATCTTCTCTGTTGTTTGTACAAAAGTTACTAATGCTATTATTAAGTTACTACTGCTATTACAATAGTTGTTTGTGTAATTTAGCCTATTGTAATGGATTTAGAATCCAAAAAGTCAAGCTTTTCTATGGCAATGAAAAAATTTGCAGTTTTCACTAGCATATCTACTTGCAGGCAACATAATTAATAATATAACATTAAAATTGATATAAAAAAAAAAAAAAAAAAAAAAAAAAAAAAAAAAAAATGACATGACATGACATGATAAAAACATAACATTAAAATTCAAAGGAACATAACATGGTTGATAAAAAAACATTGAAAGAAACTCTAAAGTCCCTTGACAAATGCGTGCTTGTTGAAAAGCTTGAGCTTCGCTTCGGCAATCTTCTTCTTCAATTCCAAAAGTTCGATAACGTCGGACTTTTGAAGCTTCTTAAAATACTCCAAGCACTTGAACATCTGCACCGAAGGATGCACAAGTTCCATTTCATCCATGTACTTGTTCCTTTGAATAACAATATCAAGCAACTCTTGATATGCCTTAAACAGATCTTTCGCATACTTCACATCACGTTGTGTCTCCCTATCAAAATACACCGTCATTTGGTATGGTAACTCAGTTGAGTTAGCAGCCGCTTCAAGTTCCTGAAGAAGCACAAATTGAGACATTCTTACACCCTTTGATACAATTTCTGTTTTACTGTTTTTGTTTACTGGATGAATGAGGAAGTTACTTGGGTTATAACATATAAATAGGCGGGGTAATTACATGTGAAAATGTGTTTTAGGCGTGTTTGGGTAATAATTGCTAACGTTTGGGTTACCAACATACACATCCCAAAATTTCCTAGCAATATTAATTTATGCCTAGCAGCATTAAGTTATGCCAAGCAGCATTAACATAATTAAAGTAGATTACAACTACTTCATTTCGTTTAACTTGATGTTTTAACTTTATTTCGTTTGTAAATACAAGAATTTTAATTAGATTATAACTTTTACATTATAGTTTTAAATGATTGTTACAAACATTTAAAACTACAATATTAACACAACAAATCTTTGTAAATTTTTAAAAAATAAAACAATCCTATTTAAATTCATTTTACAACTAACTAAATCTATTTTTAGGTAATGATTAACAAAATTTAAGTAGACTACAACAACTTCATTTATGTTACAAGGATAAATGTGTACATGGTTAATGGTCACATATAAAACAACTTCATTTATATTAACACAACAAATCTTTGTAAATTTTTAAAAAATAAAACAATCCTATTTAAATTCATTTTAAAACTAACTAAATCTATTTTTAGGTAATGATTAACATAATTTAAGTAGACTACAACAACTTCATTTATGTTACAAGGATAAATGTGTACATGGTTAATGGTCACATATAATACCCTTATAACGTGGCCATAATCATGATTTAGATACACATTTGTGATATGGTGTGACTATTGTAAAGCCTATAGTCACATGATCGTGCTACAAATATATGTGACTATACACATTAGGATTTGGAAAGCAAACACACACTAAACTTTAGACACACATATTAACTTACGTAACCATATGTATCGAATTTTCGTTATGCTTAATCATGTTTGTATGGTTTAGTGTGATCATATATGACATTTGGTCACACTCTTCAAGTGTGTGACATATATTTGTCACTCTTAAATGCATATTGTGACTAACGTTTCAAACTGAATTTTTAGTTGTCACACATTTCAAATTCATATGTGGCTAACTATTCAGCAAAGAATAGCAGTCACGTTTATATAATGTGTGACAAACTTGACTATATAATTTAGCCACATACGCACGTACTTCATGTGACCATATATCTTTTTTAGTCACACTGTTCAATTGTGTGACATATATTTGTCACATATGTATATCTATAGTGTGACTAATGTTTTGAGCTGATTTGTATCAGTCACACGTCCTGTCGAAAAATATTTACCAGTTACCCTCTAGTCATATATATACACCAATGTGTGACATATATTTTACGAAATGGTCACACAAGTCGGATCAAGTGTGGCTGTTTATTTAAGGCTGATACATTTAGTCACGTAAATATGTTGCTGTGTGACCATTCAAAATACGTTATGTGTGACGAAAGGCCAAATCTGTACTAGTGCCCCCGAACTTTTCCTAATATTCATACTAAAATATAATACATGTAACCTAAGTTCCTAGGGATGCTCACAAATCAGTTAAAACTCGCATGAACCAAAAATCAAAAATCGAACTGAACCGAATAAAACGTAGCTGAATTTGTAACTTAACCAAATTTATCAAAATCCAACCAAACCGAATTAAATATTCGATATTAAGTTTGGATATGATTTTGACAAAATGTAAATCGAACCAAACCAAAAACCGAATTCACATCAAATATATATGTTTTATATATTTATATGCATAAAAACCACTAAAACTCTTTTCTAGTAAAAATATAACATTTTTTAGACTTGAAATATTTATTTGCCTAAAAAACTACAAAACTAAATGAAATATATATATAATTTTTGTATATAGGGTTATTCAGGTTAACCCGAAAACTAAACCGAATTAAAATTAGGTTTTGGGTTTGGTTTAACTTAATTTAAATTCGATTCGATTCAATTTAGTTTTACTGAAAAATGATTTAACCGAACTTACCGAACCGAATAACCAAACAACCGGATAATTGAACCGATTAACACTCATACAAGTTCCTTCTTGCTTCACCATTCAGATTTTTCCCTCATCAAATATAATATATTCAAAAAACTCCTCAATTATTTATTTTATTCTCTTTTCATAAAATATTCAATAAGATATATAATGTTACATGATTGTGACAACGAAGACCAACTAGATCTTCTACCTAAATCAAAATAAAAAAAACAAGACTTATATGATGCTTTTTTATTAAACAAACATTATGCTTGAGGTATTATTTCATTAGAAATGTTACATTCATACAAATTTTAAAAGTTAAGTTTCGCCCAAACATTGACAAATACAATTCATCAATTTTATTGTATTATACTTCTGTTTTCTTCTATATCACTCTCTAGTTGTCACATATACGTGTAAAACGTTTTTTGTAAAATTTTGTGAGAATAGTATTCCTTATATTTCATATGTCAATAATAAATAATAATAATAATAAGTATAAGTCTATATAAAACTCATGCTCAAAAGAGCTTTAGAACTTACAACGCAATATTGTATTTATTCTGAGATTAGCATGTAGATGAACATTTTGTATACCAAAAAATGATACAAAACAATATATAATCACAAAGAATTTTGATAACATACAGTAAAACTATATATCCTGATCATTTTTTTACTTTGAGATACTTGATATAAAGAATATAACGTATTCAAGATCAAAAATTTCTCAATCTTTGAAGAGAAGTAATCCGAAACAGCTCTTAAAACGCGAAAAAAATGCATGAAAATCACTCTTTCGAACCAAAATAATAACCACAATCAATTTTTCCAAGCATAAACAAGCAACGAAAAACCCGTAGGCCCTTTTAACTCATTCTCCTCGACACTTTCCCACTCCATGATCGAACCACAGCCCGACGAAGCTGACGATAATGACGAGGAAGAGGAACTACCCGACGATCTCATCATCCCTTTCTTCATTTTTCTTTTCTCGAACCCAAACCCGAACCCTGATCCAAATCCCATAAGCCCCGAACCTGAAGCATTTAATCTAGCCAAGTACTTATCATCTTCATGATAATCAAATCCTGACTTTTCAAATCGAAACATAAACAATGCATATCCATCATCAGTTTCTTCATCAAATAGCCAATTATAAACGTCCCATGAAACTTGTATATGCACACCATCGATTTCTACACGTTCATTTCCTCTAAATTTCCATTGCAAATGCTTAACAACCAAAACCCTTTTGTTATCTACCGAGAAACATAGCCTTGACTCATCACCACATGAAACCCTAGTACAATCTATAGTTATATCACGTGTTTTCCCGCGAAAAGTAGCTTGTGTATTGTATTTCTTGCTTGATATCCCGTAAACATGCTCTCTACGTAAAATGGTGATCTGAGATTTATCAGGGTTAGTGGATTTAGCTTTGGAGTATGCTTGGCTTGGTGAGTCGCCTACTAAAAGTGCCATTTGGCCCAAGATAATTCCTGCAATGTAGAACCCTGAGACGGGTTCTGGGCCCGACCCAAATTTGGCTCGGGAGAGATCATAATGAATGTGTACACATTCGTTTTTGTTTGATGGAATTTGGATCTTTTTGGAGCCATATTTATTCCAAAAAATAAATGGTTTGATTTGAAGGTGAAATGATGGAGTTGAGGTGTTTGTGGTGATATTCGTGGTTTCGTCGTCAGTATTGTTGTTGGTGAAAGGGAGGAGGTGGATATAAAGTGAACGCCCGAATAGTGTTCGAGACCATGTGACAGCGAATACGCCGATATGAGTGTGGTAAAGGGTTGTGGTTAAGTTAGGTTTATGGGAAAATTGTTGTGGCGGCTTTGGTGGAGAATGGTGGTGGTGGAGAGGTGTAGGTTGGTGTTGGTGTGGAATTGGAGAAGAACAAGCACGTTTATGTGTTGACATAATTTATTTGTGTATGTTTTATTTGTTATTTTGATGATTGGGAGAAATAAATATGAAAAGTTTTGGAATTTATAAAGAGGTGTGTAGGGTGGAGTGCGTGCCTAATTTGACGTGTTATGTATGGTGAAAGGAGTTGGCAATCATGGGTTTGGTCGTTCTTACAGCAATTTTGAATTTAATAATAAAAAATGTAACACCCCAAAAGGTAATTGTTCGAGGAAAGTCACATTAGTACAAGAGACTTTCTGATCAATGATCCAGTCAAACCAACTCGGTTCAATTTCGTATTCCTATGAGGTAGTACTATGAACGCGAAAAACATTAGACTCTGGTAAAAGTGTACCACTTTTGATGGTTCTAAGTTGAAATAAATTAAAATCGGATCTTATATATCTAAATAATCCATGTGTCTGTTTGAAAAACCACGTGAAAGCAAGTTCTAGTGCAAGTTTGAAGTTGTTCAAAGTAGTGGTATCGCTCAAAAAGTTCGAATGTGCTTTAATTTTTAATGCAAGTATAATAACATGTGTAATTGTGTATATATAGAATAGTGTTTGTATCTTGTTTTTGTAGATAAATATGAATATCAAATAGTCATATATCTCCCTTTCTTAACTGACATACTCATGAACTTATCATTTCTCGTTGTGTCATTTTTTTATGAACCAGTAATCATCTTTTAAATGCTACTATGTACCCATCCGACTCCCTAGTCTCTGATGACCCATTGACCGGCTTTATACATTTGTCCACAAGTACGAAACAATATGAAATTGGGTGCACTTTATTTTAGAGAGAGAGAGGTGTTATGGTGCATCGGGTTCTTTGAACCCGATCCGACCAATCTCGGGCTAAATCCAAACAAGTAAACCGAATGGAGTAACCCGAAGCATGCTTAATTAGTTTCCTCTTACAGATCGTTGAAGGGATTCCTCCGGACTGCCTAGGTCTGGACGTACGTCCACCTAGTACCGAAGGCAATGACATATATGTAGGAAAGTATTAGGTGACAGATTAGTTGACTACAACCAACAAACCGAGCATAGGTCAACTAATATGTCCCATGTGGCTTTTAGTAAACTACTAATATGTCACCTCATAGAAAGGACTAGGAGTCTAGCACGCAATACGTGGATCTGATCAAAAAGCCTACAAAAGCTCAATAGAATAAGCGCATTATTCGTGCTTAGATAAGCAATTAAAATCCCACCTTAGTGAATTTTCATCTTTGTGCACGTTCATCTCACCTTAGTGCATGTTCATTTTCCTAGATGTTCATCCCATCTTACTAATACTTATTCAGTGGAGCTGGTTCTCGGACTAAACACTCATGCGAGAATAACGTGTGTTGCTTGTCTTGTTACAGCACAAAGCGTTGGACAAGATCCGAAGACATCCAGAGGCCTGATCCTCTCACCTTTTAACCGTGAAACAAATATTTGCTTCGACAGATTAGTGCCATCACCTAACAACAAGTTGCACTTATACATACTTGTTTACTTCACGTACCTGCCCCCCGCAAATTTTGGGGTTTAATTGTTGTTAGTTTTGCTCTTTTGACACGTAACTTGGGTGAATTAAAAAAACATAGTCGATCAAACAAAATCATAGCAAACCAAGAACAATAATAGTAATAGTTTAAGTTAATTCCGGAAGAAAGTACTTTGCTAGAATTGACCATGTTTTCCTAACGGGCAAAAATTCTCTTGAGAGACGAATTTAACTGATCATGACTATCAACCTTGAAGCGATGCCCCATTACACTTTTCCAACTGTTACTTTCTTTTCTATGTTATAATCCAAAAATTTTAATACCCGCAAGCAAGCGCTACCAAAACTTCTTGCCATCAGGATAACTATAAACTATTGTCTCAATTCTTGTGCACGAAAATACAAAATCCGTACAATAATCGTTTTTAATACAGTACATATAAAAACTAGGAATTGGTTATTGGTACCCCTAAAACACTAACAATACCCTTTTTTTCTCTCTTTTTAAGTTTTGTTTCTATTAAAAAACTATAAAATTGAAAGTACGAACATGAAATATAAAGTTTAACATTCCGAAAGCATTAAAAAAAAATGATAAATAGACTGTGTTATACTATAAACTGAGAGTTCGGATGGTATTGATAGTTGAAAGTGGGCATTGAAATGTTGCAATGTTGTTATGTCATTATGCTTCATTCTGTTACCAATTAAGTATCACTAGTGTTTTATATATATGTTTTTCTTCACCTCTTCTTTAATTTTACCATGTACTATAATGATCTCGTACTTGACTATAGCGATAAATACTGGAATGAAAATTCGTTTCTCTTAGAGGAGTTCGCTAGCTATGCATCCTAGTCCTAACATGTACTTGTATTCAATCGTTTAGTATATGATGTGGTGTCAAAAAAAAATAATAGAATCTTAAAAATTAATAAAGAATAAAAATCCACACCAAATGTTTCTAGCAATGATTAAAGTATTGACGGGGTGTCGTCCTTAATTAAAGTTTTAATCGTAAGTTATAAAGATCAATATTATTCAGAAATAAACCTTTTTTTTTCTCTCTTTTGACAAAATTCAAAAATCAAAACTTCTCTGAGATTTGAAGTAGAAATTTGCGAATGAAATATATTGCCCTCTCTTGCCACTGTCCCAAAGTGAAATTATATCAATTACGTTGATTAAAGTTTGATAAAGATATATGCTTACAGATTACAAGAATACAAATTATCAATAAATATTTTGATACAAGTTAAAATAATAGGTTTTAGTTTCGCCTACCAATAATTATGACATGCTGTTTCCATGGTGTCAAAAGCCCTAGGATATCAACTAGTTCGAGTTTTAACTAAACAATGGTTAAAAGCTATCAAAAACAAAAACTTTATGTCCCCACCATGTGACAAGATTCCTCATTTTGTAACATTTTTGGTTTGTCTTTTTTCTATTTTATCATGTAAATTTTACGCATGTTATAGTGAACAGAAAAAAGTTTTGATATATATGGAAGAGATAACTACAGCTTCCGTTTATGGGTCATTGAAACTAAAAAATGTTAATTTGCTTTCAAAACCAGGCCATAAAAAATTTAGTGATATTTTGGGTGTGTTTGATACGCATATAAAATCAGTTTACCTATGTGTCTGACATTAAGACGGAATGGGCACATGACTATGGTGTCTCGCGGTGTCACGGGATACAAGCGAAATGTTACTACACACCATTAATTTTAGTAAAATTCATGATTTTTCTAATTACACCTAGTCAAAAGTAATTTGTTTCTAGTTTTGTTTAATTACTTTATTAACATGTGAAAAATAATCCAAAACTTTGGTTGAAGTCCTTATACGTAGTATTACATGTTGAAAAATTTTGTACGGATAATTTATAAAAAATGTATCAAACTTGTTAAATTTTGATTTTGTATGTAGTCAACTTTGAATTTATCTGTTATATTGATCAAAGTGCCTAATTCTTCTAATTGTAACATAGTTTAGGAAAAATGTATGATGTGGCATCTGTTATGTAGAACTCTAGTGGGTGAATACGGTCTTTTCGATTGATTTAAAGTTTAACAACTTCTAGTCTCAAAGAGCAAACAGCAGATATGCACAATAACAATCACTACCACAATATAAAGAGAGTAAAGAGAAAGATAGACATCATGATATATGCTGGTTCGGGATTGGGAGTTTAAACCATCTGTATGTCCAGTTATAAATCTACGACACCGATACTATTCACTAAGTATAATACTTATGGTGGATTACATACCGTTAAAACTTCACTCGGCCGATATGCACAAAGATTGACGCTCACTAAGAAGAGTTATTCCTAACGGTATGCCGCCCTTGAAAACCACTCACAAGAATCTCGCAATTCAACTTAACCACTAAGAGCACAAAGACCACAAAGAACTTCCCCTGAAAGTATAAAACCCCAACTAGACCTTCCTCGGTCTAGGATTGATCACCAAGATACAAGACATTACACCCTTATACAATGATTTCAAATGCTTGTTTGTTTGTTTGAGAATAATCTAAACTATCATAAAGACTCGATTCTAATTGAAAGTATATAGTGAAAAAGACCATCGACACAATTCACAAAAGTAGATTAGGTTCTTGTGAATCTCTCTTGCGGAATTAAGTGTTCTTTCAATATACGATAAGAAGAGATGTTAGAACACAATAAGATAGGAAACTTAAAGGGTTGAGAGAAGAGAAAATAAAGAGAAAGAATGTTCGGCAAGAGGTGAGGTTACAACAAGACAAGAGGTGGGTATATATAGACTAACCAAGAAAAACCCTGACACCACTAGCGCGTTGGGCACGCGCTGGCGCGCCATCCAGTGAGTCAGTCATGTTCAAGTTCATTCTACCACTCAAAGGTGTGATAAGGTCAACCAACTCATTTAGCCAAGGTTTTGAGGATTAAAGCATTTAGGGAAGTGATAACTAGATAGTTAGAGGTATAAGTCTAACTTCAAAGAGAAAGAGAAGCACCATTAGACACTGGATGATGGTTAATAACTTGCCTCCTAAATTTGAAACTTAAATTTCAAATTCAAAAATTAGTTGTTGGTGATGAGTTGTATATTGTGAAAGAGAGTTGAGTGTGTACGTAAGTGAGTGTGTCATAGAAGAGGACACAAGAACAATATAATATTTGTGGGAGTTGGATGAATGTGAGAGTTGCGTGTGTGAGAAGGAAAGTGTGTAAGAATGTGTCATAGTGTGGGTTGGTAATGGTGATGTGAGTGATATAGAGATGAGTTGGGGAAGGTAGAGATGAGAAAGGTTTATTCAAAATCAAATTCAAAAATGATTGTTAAGAGTGTATGAGGCGTTTTTGTGAGTGTGTGTGTGTGTGTGGTGATTCAAATTCAAATTTGAATGAGAAGTATGTATGAAGTAGTAAGAGTATAGATGTTTAGGATGGTGAGGTGGACATGCCAAGATAACACATATATGGAAGAAGAATGCTAATGAATGTGTAAGAGTGTGATGTGTCCAATTTCAAGATCACAGATGTAGAGTGTGGTGGAAAAGGACGAAACTTGGATAAGAAGGGTGGTGATGTCTTCACTTTTTGTTGGTAGGGAACTATTAGAATATTTTGTGGCAAAAGGAATGTTTAGGTGGAATGTTTAGAACGTGGAAGATGCAAAGAATGATTGGTAGATTACGTTGTGGTGTACGAGACAAGAATGTAAGAGTGTGTAAAAGAATGTTTGTGTGGGAGATTTAAATGTATACAAAGGATATTTAATGATAAGTCCTATATTGTTGAATACTTATCACATGTTATTTGCTCATATAAAGCAAATTTATATCTGAATTGATACTAAATTGATTTAGTTTTCTTCTTTCAGTAATTATGGAGCAATATTGTCAAAGGCGCAGATTAAAGACAAGATTTGGAACTATTTTATATGCAAGTTGTAAAAGAGCATACGGCGTAAGAAACTCAGGCCTTACGTCATATTGGTACCTGGAAGAATTCACTAAGTCTTGGTGGATTTTGCAGAATACGGCGTATTTAACTCTGGCAATGCGCCATAATTGAAAGCTCTACAGTCAAAGCCCAAGTCAACCATTGAAGGATTACGGTGTATGAAACTCTGCCATACGCCGTAATGATGATCATATCCCCCATCCAATTATATCGAAGATTTGAAAGTTATGGCGTAACGCATCTCTAGTTTACGCCGTATTTTAGAAGATACGCAGAATATTCTTGGAATATGCTTTCTTTGTCAGCAATCAAGATATCTAGATTACATAGTATTCCCTTATGATTACGCCGTAATCTCACACTAGCAGAAGACTATAAATGCAAGCCCTAAACGGGAGTTTTTGATATCTTTCACTCACCACATTCAACCACAGCAGAATTTTACCATTCTAAGGCCCCAAGATCAGTCCAAGAGCTAGGATAACAAGGAGACAAGGGCTCGTATCATCACATTATGATTAATCATTCGGTTTGCATATCGATTTCATTATGATTTGTGTATCGTTTGAATTATCCATTTGTACTTTTACATACATTATGGGCTAACACCCTTGGGTGTTAGCCATGTTATGAATATTTTATGATAGTTATTTCCGTTTGTTTAGAACTATTGTCTTGTATTGCTTAGTTTATGTGTTTATCATTTCAATCCTCATTTATTTGTTTGAGTAGTTTAAATCTAGTATCACATGGACCAAATGGGTATTGGATGTACATTATGAGAACATTTAAGTAGGGGCTTACCTTTCTTGCATGGACCAAATGGGGTATTGGTAAGGTATTGCATGGACCAAGTGGATACCAATGATATATCACATAGATTAGATGACACAACTTAAGGCATGCTTGTAGTCCGATAGGTGCATGGACCAAATGGCCTATGAGATTACATGTATAGTGGCTAGATGCATGGACCAAGTGGTCTAGTCTAGGTTTGATAAGAGTGTGGGGATATTGTCTGGACCAAGGAGATATTCCCCACATATCGTGACGTCACCAATACTTTACAATTAGATCATTGCACTAATAAACGGATAACTAGAATGGAATAGGATTAACATGGCTGACACTACTTTCTCTTAATTGATAATAACCATAGTATAATTTAATTTAATTTACTTTTTATGTTTTAGTAGTATAATTAATCAATCAATCAAAACCCCCTTTAAAACTTGTAAAATACACTAGACCAAACCTAGGCGTACTATTCCCGAGATCGACCACGTACTTTCCCCATTGGCTATATCTGATCGGGTACACTGCCCGTGAAAGTGTGTCTTTAAGGTATAAGTCCGGGTAAATATAAATATTAAAACTTGAATATATAAATACCTACAACGAAACACACATCAAATTTTTGGCGCCGCTGCCGGGGAGTAGTTTAGTTTTAGGTTAATTTAGTGTGTTTTGTTTTTTTTTTTAGATTAGTTTAGTTGTTATTTGTTTTGTTTGCTTTCTTTGTTTGTTAACTGTCTTCTATCTCAGGTCAGGTTTACGACGTATTCACTTTCATTGGATACGGTGTAATTCTTGATTCTCGGTTACGGCGTATCGCTTTCGAGCATACGGCGTAATCATTGCTGATGCAAATTAGTTGTCTTAGTTTCATTTTTAATTTCATTTTTATTTTCTTTTCCTTTTTATTAGATTAATCTGTTAGTTTAAATTTTTATTAAAATTTTCTAAAAAAAACATAAAAAATTTAAAAATCGTTATCTTTACCATATTGATTTATATTGATACGGCGTAACGGTTTTAATTCAGTATTCGTATTGTTGTAGATTGATTACGCCATAAACACTTTCCTATTTATGGCGTATTAGGTGAACAGTAACACCAAAAATATTTCATTTTTCATATTTAGACTTAGCTTTCTTCTTTGTAAAATTTATCTACTAATACTTATTGTTTGATTTCAGGTAAAGGATGACTCAAACAATTGAGGAGTATATGGCACATATTCGGGACAACGCGGGCCCCAGAATCATGAGGCCTGCATTCGGAGAGGACATTAAGTTTGAGATGAAGGGGCAGTTTCTTAAGGAACTCCAAGAGAACACCTTCGGTGGCTCTGAATTTGAAGATGTTAATGAGCACGTGGAAAAGGTGCTCGAGATTGTCGACTTGTTTCACTCACCCAACGTGAGTCTTGATCATGTGATGCTACGTATCTTCCCTAAGACACCAACTGGACAAGCAAGTCGATGGATTAAGACTATACCACCTAGTGGAAGCATTACTACTTGGGCAGGATTAAAGACAAAGTTTTTGAGCAAGTATTTTCTACCCTCTATAACTACCAAGAAGATGGAAGAAATCAACAACTTTAAGCAGGAAACAGGAGAAACCCTCTACAAAGCATGGGAAAGGTTCAATAATATGCTTTTGAAATGTCCCCAATATGATTTGACTGAGGTACAAATTGTGATCAGATTCAACAAAGGATTGGATGTAGCCACCATGCAGATGTTGGACTCTCAAGGTCTAATTATGAAGATGACTGCTAAAGATGCTAAGACAGCAAGTCAGGAAATGGTTGATCATTCCCAAATGTGGCATGATGGAGCATCTACTTGTGGTAGATGTGAAAGTAGTTCTGATGGATTGAATGCACTAAAGGTCCAAGTTCCTAATCTTGGAAGGGACTTGAAAAAGACAACTTAAAAAATGCATGCAATTGAAGTAGGATGTGAAGTTTTCCATGGTAATCATCTCTCTAAGTATTGCCCTTCGAAGGAAGAAGGGAAAACACTTGAAGAAGCTTACTACACACAGTTTGGTACATCATACCCTGGCCCTGGGAGGTATAGAGCAAGTAGACCAGGTTTCTATCAAAGGGATGATAACAAGTTTGGTTACCAGGAGAAGCGTTCAAGTCTAGAGGAGAGTTTGAACAAGTTTATGACCGAGTCTGCAAAGAGGCAAGAAGAGACCACAAGATTGATCAACGAAATGAAAGATGTGAATGAAGGAAAGTTCAAAACTCAAGGGGCTGCCATCAATCAACTTGAAACCCAAATAGGGCAGCTATCTAAGGTCCTTCATGAAAGGTTTCTTGGGACCCTACCAAGCAACACTGAGACTAACCCTAGGGACCATGTGAAAGCTATAACTATTGTTGAGGAACCAACTTATGTTCCTATTATTGCTAATACTAACGAATCTCCTATTTTCTCTAGTTTATTTTTGCAGGTTGAAGCAGCTCTGAAGAAGGACAGAGAGGAAGAAGACATGATTTATGAAGAAACAATGGCGCCTAATGAGGTGGTTGAACCATATCGACCACCTTCCTTTAGGAAGTTAATAAATGAGGAAGAAGGTAATGAAATGAATAATGCTTTAACTGACCGTATGAAACTGCAGGTAAATGCACCAATCATTAAAGCTCTCAAGGAAACACCTGACTACACTAAGCATTTGTAGGATTTGCTAAAAGGTAAATCCAAGGTTGGAGAAGAGTCAAAGGTGACCATGGATGAAAGATGTTATGATATCTTGCATAATGCAAAGGAAAAACACCCAAGAAGTTTCACTTTACCTTGCACTATAGGTTCAATTTCATTTGCTAATGCCTTTACTAATTTAGGAGCTAGTGTGAGTGTAATGCCATATTCTACCTTCACTAAACTTAATCCAGGATAATTAACTCCTAAAGTATTAATTGTGGAATTGGAGGATAGGACTATTAAAAGGACTAAGAGGATTATCAAAAATGTATTGGTTAAAATTGATAAATTTGTATTCCCTATTGACTTTGTTGTGCTAGAAATTTCTGAGGATTCTAAGGTTCCACTCATTTTAGGAAGACCATTTCTGTCAACTTAATGTGCTAAATTTGATGTTTTCAAAAGGAAAGTGCCTTTTAAGATGTGGGAAACAACAAAGTCATCTTTAAGAATGATAAACTAGTTGCGCCAACAGTTCCCGCTATTTACAAATATTGATGTTGTAGTAGGCCCGTGGGAAATTGAGATGGAAAGCCAACTCATGGGGGAAACCTTAGTGATAAATAATTCTAGCGACCCGAGCAAGGAAGAAATAATCGAGCTAGAAAATCTCAATGCACCATTAGTCCCAAATGGTGTTGATTATATGGATTTCGATATAAAGGAAGGAGAGATAGTATCACCTAATAGCACTATAGTTAATAATAATCTAAATACAATCTCACCCTTCGTATATTTCACTTATTCTAAGAGTAATGAAGGAGAAGTTGTTGATAAAGGTAAAATAGTTAAAATTAACCACATAGGCTTGACAATTAATACACCTCGATTCTGTGATTTAGGAAGGAGAATTAAGAAAGATGATCAATTTATCTTACATTTTCCATGCATGATAGGTTTTTTAAATACTTCTAAGCTTACTTTGATGAATTACTCCCTATTAACTTGATTTCTAGAGAATTGTTTAACTCGATAATGATAAAGCAGTTAGAACCTAGAAAAAACAATTTAGTTGTTTTAGTTGCTGATGTAATTGTGTTTGTTGGGAATTCTTTTTATGTCACAGATTTTACTGTTCTAGATAGCCTGGAAGACTATATGGACAAGGAAGTAACCCAACTATTCTTTGAAAATCCATTCAAAGAAGCTAGCAATTTGAGAAATGAGGAGTTTATTGGAAAAATCTCTTTTGAAAATGAAGATCTTACTTACATAATGCCTAACATGATATATAGGTTACGCCATTCTTCGCATGTATCTTGTAACATTATGCCACCAATTTTGATGATCAGCGAAAAGTACACAGCACGTAGGCTCATGCACCCGTACCAAAAAGAAAAAGAATTTTACAAGGGATGTTTGGAGCTACGAATGGATTACAAAAGGTATGAAACGATGATTGATAGGTTCACTCGTGGACATGCTCATTTCCAAGATTCGAATTAGAGAAACTAAGGAGGAAGAGAGTCGAACTTTAACGACTCAGAAATAACCAAAAGTGCTTACCGGGAGACAACCTGGAATGTTTTTTTCCATTTTTCTTTTCTTTTTAGGATTCTGTCTTATGAGCACATTCCCATGGTAAAGTAATGTACCATTAGTTTGATTTTCGTTTGTAAAAAAAATATGAATTTCAGTCTTTAGTTTAAGTGGTACGTAGTATAAACCACTTATGATTAGTGTACAGTGGCCGCAACTTTGCCACTATTGTTGTATATTTTTGGGATCTTATGGGAGTTGGTAATTCGGGATAGCCAACTTGGATTGTTGATGATGTTGACTGGGGTATTCTTGACTCTTATTCACAAGTCATTAAAGCGTGTGTTTTCCTTGTTAAAGCGTGAGTTAGTCGATGATAAATGTCTCTTTCGGGTTTGTGGTAAGGTAGTAACTAGTAGTAATTGGTTGTGTCGGCCTTAATCTATTTGTTTTGCCTATTTTCTCTTTACACCAATTATAAATGTTTTCCATGCTTTATCCATATCCTTACCAAATGGCTTTGTGAAAATGTCTATTGTCCTAAAAATTGGTTACTGTCCTAGACTATAGTGGTAGAGATGTGTATCCTTGCCAAGCCTATGCAAGAATACTCGCCACGACTGTGCAATTGAGTGTACCACTAAATAAACACCCTAGATTAGTTACGAGAGATGATCAAATTTCATTTCCTATTTCGTGAGGTGTAATGGTTATGCACTATTTGTTGAGTTAGTTACTTTGATACTTAATTTCTTAACTACGGTTTTGGATGTTTTTCTAATTACTTAATCTAGAGTCTACTTGAGGACAAGTAGAAGTTAAGTGGGGGATATGTGATAAGTCCTATATTGTTGAATACTTATCACATGTTATTTTCTCATATTTTGCAAATTTATATCTGAATTGTTTAGTTTTCTTCTTTCAGTAATTGTGGAGCAATGTTGTCAAAGGCACGGATTAAAGACATGATTTGGAACTATTATGTATGCAAGCTGTAAAAGAGCATGCGGCGTAAGAAACTCTGGCCATACGTCGTATTAGTACCTGGAAGAATTCACTAAATCTTGGTGGATATTGAAGAATACAACTTATTTAACTTTGGCAATGCGTCGTAATTGGAAGCTCTACAGTCCAAGCCCAAGTCAACCATTGAAGGATTACGACATATGAAACTCTGGCCATACGCCGTAATGATTATCTTATCCCCCATCCAAGTATATCAAGGATTTGAAGGTTACGGCGTAACG
The DNA here is from genome assembly GCA_030686995.1 of Artemisia argyi. Lineage (NCBI taxonomy): Eukaryota > Viridiplantae > Streptophyta > Magnoliopsida > Asterales > Asteraceae > Artemisia > Artemisia argyi. The sequence continues at coordinate 72,064,897 of CM060703.1, forward strand.
CATCTCTAGTTTATGCCGTATTTTGGAAGATACGCAGAATATGCTTGGAATATGCTTTCTTTGTCGGCAATCAAGATATCTAGATTACGCCGTATTCCCTTTTGATTACACCATAATCTCGACCTAATAGAAGACTATAAATACAAGTCCTAAACAGGAGTTTTTGATATCTTTCACTCACCACTTTCAACCAAAGCAGAATTTTACCATTCCATGGCCCTAAGATCAGACCCAAGAGCTAGGATAACAAGGAGAGAAGGTCTTGTATAATTACATTAGGCTTAATCATTCTGTTTGCATATCGATTTCATTATGATTTGTGTATCGTTTAAATTAGCCATTTGTTCTTTTACATACATTATGGGCTAACACCGTTAGGTGTTAGCCATGTTATGAATATTGTATGATAGTTATTTTTGTTTGTTTGAATCTACTGTCTTATATTGCTTAGTTTATGTGTTTATCGTTTCAAGCGTCGTTTATTTGTTTGAGTAGTTTAAGTCTAGTATCGCTTGAACCAAATGGGTATCGGATGTATATTATGAGAACATTTAAGTAGGGGCTTACCTTTCTTGCATGGGCCAAATGGGGAATTGGTAAGGTATCGCATGGACCAAGTGGATACCACTGATAAATCACATAGATTAGATGACACAACTTAAGGCATTCTTGTAGTCCGATAGGTGCATGGACCAAATGGCTAGGAGATTACATGTGTAGTGGCTAGGTGTATGGACCAAGTGGTCTACTCTAGGTTAGATAGGAGTGTGGGGGTATTGTCTGGACCAAGGAGATATTCTCCACATATCCTGACGTCACGAGTACTTTAAAATTAGATCATTGCACTAATAAATGGATAACTAGAATGGAATAGGATTAACATGGTTGACACTACTTTCTCTTAACTGATCACAACCGTAGTATAGTTTAGTTTAGTTTACTTTCTATGTTTTAGTAGTATAATTAATCAATCAATCAAAACACCCTTTAAAACTTGTGAAATACACTAGACCAAACCTAGGCGTACTATTCCCGAGATCGACCTCGTACTTACCCCACTGGCTACATCTGATCGGGTACACTGCCCGTGAAAGTGTGCCTTTAAGGTATAAGTCTGGCTAAATATGAATATTAAAACTTGAATATAGAAATACCTACAACGAAACACACATCATTTAAATTACAAGAACTTAAACTCAAGTATTCAGATTCTACAATCCCTAGCTAATCCACAATTAAATCATTTGCAAATCATCTTGAAGCAAGTAAGACAGGTGTTTTGCATCATTGTAATTCAATATCCCATAAATGAGAAAGTTTCATTTACGCAAAATAACTTAGGCTTAAATGACTCATAAGGGAGTAAACATGTTACGTAATTGGCAAAGACAAACATAAGGATTATGGTCACTTCAATACTTTCCTTTGAAGTTCTAGTTAATGTATAAGTCTCTTAGGTTTGAGGAAAAAACATTTTTGCCTTGGCAAATGGCATTTGGAAAAACGCTTTTGAGTTGGTATTTTGTAAAAATGGAAGGACTTATTTTTGGCATCTCTCTAAGTCTAAGGTGTCGTTTGTTTTTTTCTTATAAGCACTTTATCCCTATTTTCACTTCTTTTGTCTAAGAAAGGGCAGAGTTTTTTTTTTTTTTTTTTTTTTTTGCAAACATAAACTTTTAACTTCTTTCCTCTTATAAATTTAAGACATTATCCTTCACTTCTTACTTCTTTCACAAACCCTACATCTCCTTCTCAATATTCGTTTTTATATGTTTTCGTCCGTTTTTTTACGTTTTTGCCCAATTTTTACGTATTCGTCAGTTAAATTACGTTTTTGTCTGTTTTTTTTACGTTTTAGTCTGTTTTCGTCCTTTTTTACGTTCTCGTCCTTTTTAAAAGTTTTTGTCGTTTTTTTACGTTTTCATCCGTTTTTTACGTTTTCGTCTGTATTTTACGTTTTCGGCCATTTTTTTTTCATTTTCGACCCTTTTATAAGTTATTGTCCATCTTTTTACGGTTTTTTACGCTTTTGTCTATTTTTTTACGTTTTCGTCTGTTTTCTAATTTTTCGTCCATATTTTTACGTTTTCAAAAGTTTTTTTATGTCTTCATCCATTTTTTTATATTTTCATCTGTTCTTTTATGTTTTCGACTATTCTTTTACGTTTTCGACCGTTCATTTACGTTTTTGAATGTTTTTTTACGATTTTTTCCGTTTTGTCCTTTTTCTGTTTTTGTCTGTTTTTAAGTTTTTGACCTTTTCTTACGTTTTCGTCATAATTTTACGTTTTTGTCAACTTTTTTATGTTTTTGTCTTGTTTTTTACGACTTCGTCTTGTTTTTACGATTTCGTCCGTTTTCTTATTTTGTCATTTGTTTTCGTCCTTTCTCTTACGTAAGACAATGTAAAATAACGTACAAAACCTACAAAATCATATGAAAACGGATGAAAATAAAAAAAAAGGGACAAAAACTTAATAAAATAGACAAAAATGTAAAAAAATAGATGAAAACGTTAAAAAAATGTACCAAAAATATTAAAGAGTGAATAAAAACGTAAAAAACAAACAAAAACGTAAAACAACGGTAGAAAACGTAAAAAAAATGACGAAAACGTAAAAAAATTAACAAAAACGTAATAATGGGTCAAAAAACGTAAAAATACAGACGAAAATGTAAAACATCAGACACGATTGTAAAAAAAAGACGAAAACGTAATAATATGGACGAAAACGTAAAAAAATAGACGAAAACTTAAAAAAACGCTCGAAAGCATAAAAAATGGACGAAACATAGAAAAACAACCGAAAACGTAAAAAATTGATGAAAATGTAAAAAACCAGACAAAAACGTTAAAAAACTAACGAAAACGAACGAAACGTAAAAAAATAGACGAAAATGTAAAAAACAGACGAAAACGTAAAAAACCGGACGAAAACATAAAAAATGTATGAAAACATAGAAAAGCGGCAAAATCGTAAAAAAAAAAGTTCGAAAACGTTAATAAACGGACGAAAACGTACAATAGCCTAAAAACGGATGATAACGTATAAAACAGACGATAACATGTCTTTCATACTCCGTATTTTAGGCGATTGCTTGTTTTGCACTCAATATTTTAGTAACATTTGACAAAAGTATTTATATTCTCAAATCACAAAACAATAGTTTAAAAAAATGAAAGCAGTACTTCAATAACACAAAAAACAAACAATCTTCAACTATGTAGATGAGGACTTTAGATGTGCCTCTTCTTCTGCAGACATGGTTTGCAGATAAAGAGGTAAAAGCTATGAAAAACAAATGACACCTAAATCTTAAAGTGAGTTAAACTAACATCTTAAATATCATGTACGAACTTGTATTTAAAGAAGAACGTCAATCGGGTAGTAGGAAAGCTGACTTGGAAAAACCGAAAACAATAAACACTTCGCAACTAGCGTGTTGGCCACGTGCTGACGCGTCACCTGGCGTCCCAGTTCCAGGTTTGTATGTTTTCGGTTTTTTGGCTATCACTTGTGATTTTAAGTGTCTAAATGTATGTTTTTCATCATTAAAACATTACGGAGGCTTTGGTCATCATTCCACCAACATGTTAATCAACTAATGATCCGTTATGTATGTGCAGGTTTGTAATTTTACAACCTGTTAATACAAATATCGCCTAAAAACGTTATTTATATTTTACGATCTTCGCTAAGTTTTGTTAATGACAAATGTAAACTTTAGTTTCTAAGTAAAACATAATCTTAGTTTTAAAGACTTACATAAACTAGACTTTTGCTACATTTTACATTTCATAAAACACAACACTTTTTATTTTCTAAAAATAGAATTGTCACATCACATTTATGGCAAGTTTTGTCATTATACATTTATGGAAAGAAATGTGTTTGACTTACTAAGATGTTGCTTGCAAGTTTAGTGTTTGACTTGATATTATGTGATGTGACATTGTTTGGTTTGCAAGAGTAATGAGATGTGACTTTGTTTGGTTTGCAAGATTTATTGCAAAACCAACTGCAAGCCCGGCGGTACCCTGGAGGTACACGGGCGGAACCCTTTTGATGGGTCCGCCTGATCCGCCAGACCTGCAGAAGGTTTGGCTATAAATATCAAGCCACAAGTTGAATTTTGGCTTATGACTTGACATCATATTTTACACACACATTCATTCTTTCATCTAACCTCTTAACATTTTATATGTGAAGTTTCTTTTTGTAGCAAAGAGATTCACGAGCTTACTAAAAGTAACAAGTATTCAACACAACATTGCAAGACTTGTTAGCTTAGCATTGTGTAGACTTGTGTAGTTTACACTTCATTTGATTGTATATTTTCAGTAGTGATCGGTTAGTATTTTAGTCCTCAAAATACAAAGTGTATCGGGAGTAGTTGTACCCTTGTAAAAGAACTAACGGGAGTGGTTGTACCCTTGGTAAAGAACTCGACATCTAGCTTTGTGTCGGTAAAAGTATAAGTGACGTGTAAGGTTTTCTCCGCCGGTGAAAGGAGCTTGTTGACTAGTGAAAGTAACTCTCGAGTTGGATACTCGGGGCATGGACGTAGGGCAAGGAAAAAGATTCCTTGTAGCCGAACCACGATAAATACTCGTGTTATGGTTTGATCGTTTCTTTCATTTACTTGCATGTTATATATTGTGTTTGTGTATATATCTTTGATCAAACGGAAAGTTTCAAAGCTAACTTAACAAGTTAAAAAGATTTTAATCGGTAAACTATTCAACCCCCCTTCTAGTTTTCCACACAACCTTCATTTTCTTTAAACTAAAATACAATCAAATATTATCCTTCACAAACCAACAACACACATATTCTTCCCGTTATTTCTAAGAGCATACAGTACGTTGTGTGGTGGAGGTTGTGTTTTCCCTACCAGCCAACACATGGCTTCTTCATAGCTGTTGATCATCCATCAAGGGTTTAGCTCTAAACCTACTTGCCTCTCTATAAATAGAATGCCTTACACACAACTTCATAAGTTTCACACACTTTGGTAAGCACTGCCTCACAACTTTACGGATGACGACAATAATAGGTTTGGATAATTTTATCAAACTAATTCATCATAAAGATGTAGATTTCCTCCATGATGTTGCAGCAACACAAAGGCAATGGCTGGTAATATTATGGGGGTATGAAGTTAAATTGGTTAACAATGACTTATAGTCGTAACTGGGTATGAGGCAATGTCAATTCATCACATTAATTTAAAATATACGTCTCCTAATCACTAAGGTTGATATCTTATTTTTGATGTTTTGCATCATATCGTTTCAAAAGTAGATTTTTATCATGTAGAAAAAAATTACTTCTACAAATATACACCTTTTAAGTTTATTTTGTGTTTAACTTGTTGGTGATATTCACAATCATGGTTATTATACTTGATAACATCAAATAATATCACATTTTGGTTATCAATATCCTACGATTATTGCTTTGTTTTATGTCATTGTATATGAATATGGTACTTAATTGCTTCATATTTTCATAATAGGATTAAATGAGGCATTGAAACGTTAAGACGCAGAAAAAGACCAAGTTTGAAAAAAAATGAAAATTTGCATTCGATCCTTCTACGGCATAGATGAGACTTTTTCTCTACGCCGTAGACAAGATGAAGACTTGAGGATTATTAAGATGTAGCTTCTACGGCGTAGAGCTAAGTAAGTCTATACGCCGTAAAGAAAACGAAGTTGCACTAATTTGATCATGACTAATTCGACCGAGTTATGTTTTAGGTGATTCTATCGAAAGATAAAAATGATATCTTCATATTTATCCATTAAGACGTTCGAAAATCTAGAGTTATGTGGTGATAAAATCTGTTACCAAGTCACGGCTTAAAATAGCACGGTAGGATGTGGAGTACTTTAATATATGTTGCGGCTTAATGGGCTAAATTAAATGGGTAAAATATCTCATCTCTCAAAGTTTGCATGTATTAAGATATTGAGAAGCAAACAAGGAGCTCACACTTGACTGGCCCATTACACCTTATTGGTAGGTTTGTGTTATGCATAAAAAGGGACGACATAATGTAAGATAGAGATCCATTCGGATTTTCTGCTGCAGACTCAAAGGGGTCAATCAACAGTCCTTTTGGGGTTGTTGATTGGATCACAAGTAAAGAAGAGGGATAATTTTAAACATCATAAACAAATTGTATTTTTCGGTTTACTTAACTTTTCAATTATGAATATGTTTTGTTATTCCGTTATATTTTCTTGTCTTAGAATTTGTGAATTATGGGATAAATGACTTGGTGTTTGCTTAATTGAATGAACTTATGTTTCTTTTCATATGATTCTTTAGTTTAACTTATGATCTTTATGGATATTTTTATTTGTTTGCTAAAAGATCCTTGCGTTTTGGTATGAATTATGAGTATTTAATTGATGATACTGTAATAATTAAGTCACAAGCTGAAATTTTGGGTATTAGATTGACTAATAAATGACCATTCCCTCTTAATTGCCGATGCTATGGCCAGTAGCCTAGCATAAATTAAAAGTAATTCATTAAAAAGTGCAAGACAAAAACATTAGGTGGTCGTTTAAAGGTGTTGAATGTTAAGTAATTAGCATGAATAAACCAAATGGAATAGTTGGTGTTCATAATTACTAGAACTTAATTGGTTAATCAATATAATCTTAAGATTAATTAATTATGTTTACAGGTATAGACTTCATGACCAATATTTGGTTTATATGATATATGAGCCTCTATTAAGATCGTATGTTAGACATTGCACGTAGGATTATGTCAATTGAACCATAGAGGATTAGCAAGGTTAACACTTCTTCTATCATTGATTGCTTCCCGTTTATTTCATATTCAATATTTATTTGTTAGTTATGTTTATTTTTTCTCTTAAGTATATGATCGCATGGATCTAAAGCACATCTTGGGAGTTTTGATTGCTTTCGTATAGTAGTTTGTTATTTTAATTAGACAACTTGAAAATCATCACCGTTCTAGGGTTCGACACCCATATTTACCTAAGCTATACTATTACACGATATGGTACACTACTCTTTAGTGTGTAGGATTAGATATAGGTTAATTCAGATTTGGAAATTTAAGACTAGATCTCGCAAATTAGTACTTGTCCCACGTAGGTGCGTGATGTAAGTAACATGTAGAGTGTTTATAAATGTAAATAAAACTCAAATGTTAGAAAATCATGTAGAGTTAACTATGGAAAGAGATATTGTATTATACTATATACTAAACATCATTGGGGTGCGGGGTCCACAAACGGGTCATTAGCAACGTATTAGCATCCTAATTCATCTCCATATTGGTCTGTTGGGCCAAAAGGCACAAGCCTATTGGCTGAGGCACTTAAGTGTTCCAATTATCTAAAGTCCTTGTGAATAGTAACCATACTAGGGTCACTGTTTTGCACTGTAAATTACTATGAGGAACTGTTTATCACTGTGCAGCTGGATTTAATTATGGTTAACACAAGTATACAACTTCATTTCCAAATATATGTATTGCGTCTTCTAGATCCTCATTTCAGCTACTTACTATATCCATCTCAAAATCCAAAACCTCAAACAACGCAACTTAACACAACTTAGCAAATAACAACATCAAGCCGTAAACAGCATACCCTAATTAACAAATAACAGTATCAATAACTCGACTTAAAAACAAATGCAATTTTCACATAAATCAAACAGAAACAAGATCTCAGCTTTGTTTAACTCTTACATGAATCTTTAACAAATCTTAAAGAGCTTAAAACAAATCATCTTTACAATCAACGATACAGAAAAGAAAAATAATATACATGATCTCAGTTTTGTTTTCTTTTGTATCTCTCGAGAGAATACAAGTACTTTGAAAATCTAGAAAACAAGAAAACTAACACATCAAAGATCTCTTTTGAAGATTCAGTTTCATTCAATATCCGAACCAACAAAGGAAAAGAAATCAAACAACCATGTTTTTTCCTTTTCTTGGGTTCGTTCTAAAAAAAACTAAACGAAAACAATTAAAGATCTCGGATTCGTGTTTAGGGATTTAACCAAAATCTTTTTAAGATTAAAAACGTTTTCTTCATAGATCGGTCTATTTTGAAGCTTAGCCTCAATGTATATACGAATGAAATGGAAAGAATCATAACAAGTGTGTTATGTTTTTCCTTTAATTCGTTAGAAAAACAAAAGACACATCAAGAACAACCTACCTTAGATCATTGTTGTTAAAACGAGAAGATGAAGATTAAGCTCGGTTTGCATTGTTGTGTGTTGGATCTGGAAAACGTAAGAGTGAAATGAAGAAAAAGAGAGGCGGAGTGTTTGAGATTTGTGTGTGATTAGGTTTGTTGATATGAGAGATATTAGGGTAAAGGAAATATTATACTAACTGGTTTTAGTGTGGATCGGGTCAAGGGTAATGTTTTTTAGACCGGGCTGAAAGCTACAACTCTTTCAAAAATAAACACACTTTTTCATTTAACAATTACAAACAAAAAAATCGCAACAAAGAAAATATAGAAAATAAAAAATAAAACTAACTCAACAAAATTTTCTAACAATACGAACACTATGCTTTCACAATCTTAACAAAAAAAAGGAAATGCAAAACATAGGCATTATAAAACTACACACACCCAACGTTATGCAAGACTCATTTAGAATAGACGAATAACAAAACATAAATATTATAAAACCAAAAAAACAAAAACTCAAAACAACACTAAATGTACCAAAAATAACCAATAGTCAAAACTATTTCACACTCAAAATATACGACAAAACACTCCCTCGGCAATGTGCGGGCTACCCCACTTGTATATATACTAAAAATCATTAGGATGAATAGTAAAAGCACTGTTTTGCACTGTTCATTGCCCAATTTTCGCTTTTAGACCCTATGTTTATAGATCTATTGCAAAGTTAGTCCTTAACGCCCGTTAATATGGTACAAAAAAATCCCCTCAGGTTAACTTTTAATTTCAAAGTTAGTCCCTAAGGAGAGTAACTTTGCAACATACCGACAATCTCAGGTAGTAAAAAATCATACTATTTTCAGAAACACTTTACGAAAATAGTACTTGCGGTTATCGACCTTTTGCATATATAGTCCTTAATAACAAAAATAATTTTTTTTACAACCGTTTCATTAAGAGTTTAGATTAAACAAAACATTCCTGCAGCAACGCGCGGGTACCCCCCACTCGTTTAATCTAATACACGTATAAGTAACATAACATATACTAAATATGTAGTTAGCACTTTGCATATTTGCATCTTTTGCCTTCAATAAATTCATCCCAAACATTTTTTTTATTTATTATTACTTTTTTTTGCTGTTGATTTGTACTAAAATTTAAAAAGGTATATTAATTGGTTCTTGATGGTAGTACTACAATTAAATCATAATTTTCAAACTTTGTAACCCATTCTAATATTTTCCAATTTTATCGATTTATTTGTGTATATTTGTATAAAAGGTTATACAAATTGATAACACTCAAATTATACATATTTCTAGATCGTTATCTATGCTTTTATGCTTGTATATTGATGATTTATATGAACTTTTGATACTTAATAGACTATATTTGATATTGTAGGGTGTCGTGGAAGAATCGGAAGAAAACACGAAAAAATGAAGCTAAAACGAAGAAATAAACTCAAGATCAAGATCTCCCAACATCTGTACACTATTTTGGCCATAAGTTGAGCATTCGGACTCCGATTTAGTTGATTTAAGCGGCTACAGAAAGCTAAGAGAATTGTCTACAACTCAATTTGGTGCCAATTTCTAAAACGACTACAAAACCGGCATACTTGACAAGAAGTACGGTATACTTCTAAATCTAACAAAATCAGCAACATTTATTTGGCTATAATGTACTCTATGACCGATCATTTGCCCTCCAACTTCGCTCTCAAGTATTCCTAAAGCCTATATAAACCACACAAATGCAGGAGAATCAGGGGCTAATACATATATCAATTAGAGAAGAGGAGGGTTGGTAAGGATCATTGTATCCAATGATCCGAACACCCCTTTATCACTATCGATCCACCACTACCATCACAATCATCCCTAACCATGAATTCCCAGAGGTCCACCACCATTTATAGATCACCATTCATCATTTTTACAGAATCTAAACATAATACTTGGAGGATTCACACCAAATCATTTCAAGTCTCTACCATTAACCTTGTTACCAAACACTCCATTTGGTGACACATTGCGGATTTGCAGAGGTGAACGTGACATTCCCTTGGGTATATTCAGTAGCATAGGTTGTTGGTTGATAATGGATACTTGGGTTGTTGGACTAGTACTTGTGGTAGTCGATTTATTGGTCTTTGGCTCTTCGTATTCGTATTACTGATAAGATCAAATAAGTACATATTATTGGCATCATTTATCATATTTAATTGACTTGTTTTATATTGTTTTGTATGAGAATCGATACTTAATTGTTTACTTTAGTAATTCTCAGGTAAAAACAAGCAATTTGTGAAAGTTGATGATTTTGGACGAATTATGGAGCTAAATGATCAAGATTGGAAAAGTCTACTGAAATCTAGGAGATGCGCCGTATCATTCTCAACAGATATGCCGCAACATCATACTTAAATGAATTCGAAGACCATTGCCTGACTTTGAAGAATGCGCCGCATCTTATTACAACATGTGTCGTACATGAAACTTTGGTCAACGAAGGATAAACAACTTGTTCTACTACAAATACACCGCATCTCATTTACAACATGCGATATATCAGCTAAAGACTTCACCAGACACTATCCAAGACGTTAAAGAATATGCGCCGCATAGAGAAACAAGTTACGCCGCATCTAAAGGCGGTGTACGAATATTCCAGAATACAACATGCGGCATATCAGCTAAAGACTTCACCAGACAGAAGCTATAAATACCCCAAGACAGACACGAATTGTGTGTGCAACAAAACCCTAAGGAGACGAATTCAGTCGAAGAAGCATCAAAAGACACGCCCTAAACAGAGATCTTAGAGCCATAAAAAGGTCATGCATGTGTATAATTCATTAAGTAGTTTTGTTTTATTGTATTAGTAAGCTTTAATCCATCAGGATTGATGGGCTTGTGGCCACCATACTGCTCCCCTTAAAATTGTTTTCCCATCGATTAAAGTTTATATGATGTTTTTTTTTTGGTGAATTGTATTTGTGCATTGATAACCTATGTGTTTATTTGAGTCTTCTAGGCTACCAAACCTGTTCCTCGCCTACTTATCTAACGTCTAGAAGGTAGAATAAACATAAGTAATCATTAAGAGTTTACTCAATATTTAGGATCCAATAAGACAGATTAGATTACGATATTCATCATATAAAACTAGCAATAAAACAAGTACAAGCTACTTAATCCATAGGACAGGTCTTCTACGTGTCTCTATTATCTATCTGTGTACGTGATTGCTCTTCACTGATTTGTTCTCATTAGTTTTACTTTTCTGTTTAATTCAAATCCATGCTAGTCTCTCAGGCTAAAACCCCCTTTTTATTAGATTAGATTGTAAAACTAACTTAGATATTAAAATACTGATCAAATCAACTAGACATTACGTTCTATTCTTAGCGTTCGACACTCTACTTACCACTATATACATATTGATCAGGTACACTGCTCGTTAAGTGTGTGTGTATATGTAATAAGTCGGCTAAATATAAATTTAAAACTTGATTAGGTAAAATTAACCTATGATACACTGACATATACAGCGCATCAAGTTTTTTGCGCCACTGCTAGGAAATGAATTGTTAATATCTGTTTATTTGATTAGTATTTTAATTAAATTCTAACAACTAACTTTGTTGTATATTATTTTAGATTGCATTCATTGTATTTTCTTGCATATTAAATTTTCGTGTTTGTTTGTTTTCTTATTTTCTTTATTTTCTGTAATTTTTTGTTATCTTTATTTTTTCTTTTATTTTTTGTATTACTGGTGTCTGCTGTATTTTGTTGATCCAAATAATGCGGAGCATCTGATTTATCAGATACGGCGCATTGCGTTTTTTTTTATTTTTATATACAGCGTTAACTTAAAAATTCGAAGTGCGGTGCATCTATCCCCTAGATACGACGTATTTTGTTTTTAATCGGAAAAATTTCAAAACCCTAACGAGATACGACGCATCTGTTTCGACAGTTGTGGCGCATCTATTTATTTATTAAAAACAATTTTTCGAATTTATTAAATTGAGATACGTCGCATCTGTTTTTACAGATACGACGCATCATTTTTCTGAATAAAAGTCTGATTTAATTTTTAACGTAATAAGATACGGCGCATCCTACTTTTGGGATACGACGCATCGTCTGCAGATATCAGCAACTTTTATTTTCAATAATCGTTTCCTTACTAATTACGATTATCTTCTATCGGGCAAATCCTACTGATTTATTTACCTATGATGAAAGGGATTATTATGGAAGATATCACCATGAGCGAGTACTTGACTATGGATGGAATGAAGACATTGAGATGCACAAGTTCTTCGATAAAGATACTATGGACATTGGAGAACGACGATGATTGCGAAGTTTATGAAATTAACTTAAAAAAAATTTCCAGCAATACGTATGGGCGATAAAAACTCAGAAAATTCGGAATGGGAAAATGGGAAACTCTGTCCAATTTTGGATAAGACCTATGATGTTGCAACTCACGACTCTTTGACAAATTGTTTGAATCACTATCTCACACTTCTGTGCCAATATGCTCTATTAAGACTTATGAAAGTGAAGAAGTTGATTTACTCACGATCGATGCTGATCTATTTACTTGGGAAACCCCTCTTGAAAACCTATTTGCTGAATTTAAATGTTTGGGAAGCATGGACAATGACTTATTCACCTATGATTTGTTTATGAGCTGCACTGAAGATGAATTACTTCTGCTATGGCCTATGATAGAATTCAAAGGATTGGTTTGGACTACTATTGAAGAAGAGGAAGGGAGATTTCTAATTAAATACATGAGAAAAGATAATGTAGAGCATAAAGAGGAAAAGTTCGAGACTTCAAAATCTTCTTATACGCCTTATGAAGAACAAGAAAGTGAAGGAACCAAATTTCGCCATTGGCTTGCGCAATGTTTCGGGAATTATAACACGCTTAATAGTGAACTTATGATGCACTTAGAAGATTACTGGTGGAATCAACGTGACAAGGAAGAATCATTCCATGACACATGGAAGTACCACGAACTTCAACACTCTGAGCATGACGAATGTGAAGAAGATGTTGATGGCATTAATAAAACAAAATAGAAGTTGAACGTGAGTCTAACTTGAAGACTCTGGAATAAAGAAAAGTACTTACCGAGAGATAACCCGGATTTATCTTTATTGTTTTTTCTGTCGAGTCTGTTAGACCTGTCGCAGATGCGGCACATCTCCATCAATAGATGCGGCGTATCTACTGCACAGGTCATATCTGTTTTTACTTTGTCTGCATTTTATTTTCTGAACTATAAACCTTGTGTCAGTTTATTTAATGCGGCGCATCCCTGGTTAAGGATACGACGCATCTAATCTTTATAACCCGTACCAATTCCAGGCTCGATACGGCGCATCTTTTTCCATAAGATGCGGCGCATCGACTGACCTGATGATTTACAGTTTTATTTTTATTTTCTAACCACTAATGAAGTTTGTACAAGTATCGATCTTTTTAAACTCAGGTGTATAATTGGTGATATTTATATTTGTCTACACTTTATGTGGATACAAGAATAATGAAAAGTCGAACGCCTAACATCCACATAAATTATTGCTCGCAAACGCATAATGGAGGATCAAACCGAGCAAATATCGGGGGAGTTTTTCAGTTCTAATTCTTTTTAAATTCCTGTTTTTAATTTCAATAAACAACGGGGACGTTATTTAACTTAAGTGGGGGGGGGGGGGGGGGGGGGATGGAGAATTATAACACTTAATGTCCTTATTTTTCAAGAATATACTTTAATTTGCGCTTAAAATATCAAAATTTAAAATTTTTTTAGCATGTTTTTGTTTAATCTAAGTTGCATAGCTGCACACAAGACTTTATTTTCTAAAATTTTGATTTGAGTTTATCAAAATTCACAAATCTATGAGTGTGCCGGTGACTTGTAAACTTTAGAACTTGACTTGTATACTATTCGAGACCACCATAATGAGTATTATTTTTATAATTGGAATGACTTGTCTAAATTGGTAAAAATTCTAGGATTACACCAAAAAGCCTACATATGTCATGTGCTATTAACTAACTACATTGGTTAGTTAACCCCCGTATAAACCTTCTGTTACTCTCATTTTTAGAGTAAGTGGTGTTTCTTTTTCCTCTTAGCTAAGAGATAAGGACCCACTAAACATAATTAAGTGTTTCTTTTTGCAGTGGGGCCTACTCATTTCCACTAATTCATCTATATATGAAAGGTGTAGAATATGAGCTCCTCCCCCATTAAGAGGAAGTAATAGATGTGGGGCCTACTCATTTTCTTAGCTAAGAGGAAAAAGAAACACCCCCTAAGATACCCCTGAAAAACCCGTAGAGCCATTCCTTTAGGTTTTATACACCCTTGTTATTATATTTTTTGTTACACCTTACACCTTAGCCTACCCTGTAGATTTAAGTCCGTGGTTAGTTGCTCAAGCAAAGTGTGGTTCCTTGCGTTACCTGTGTTCGTGTGCATAAATTCATTATCTTTGGTTAGGTCGGGAAATTGCACAATGCAATTGGAGTAAAAGTACATATTGTATATGTTTAGTCAGTTTTTCGTGTGTTCACTACTTTCACTATTACGTTATGTCTGAAAGTCTGAAAAGTAAAGAAAATATTGTGATGGTAGTAATGTGGTGAAATTTTACACCATTAGTTATTTTATGTTTATGTTTGAAATAAAAAATCAAAAAAATGAGAAAAGAAAAAGAAAGAATGAGTTGGAAGTTTGCTTTAAACCAACATTGTAAAGTTCTGTACTAAGTGGTTGATATCGCCACTATTGTTGTATTATATTTATAGATTGAAAGGGAGTTGGCCGTTATGGGAACGCCAACTAAGGATTGTTTATTCTTTGTTTAAGATTTTATCGAGTATAATTTGTGTCTACCTAAAGCGTGAGTTACAAAAGATTCAAAGCGTGAGTTATTCAATGATATGAGTCTTATTCATGGGATGGTAGGGAAGTATTCTAACCACACTTAGGACTTAATCTATTTGTTTCTTGTTATGTATTTTTTAATTTACACCAATTTATATCCTAAATGTTATCCATACCCAACCGTATTATTATATCCGTTGTTAGTTTTCGAGCATCCGGATATGGTAATGGCCGAGCAAAAATGTTAAATGTGTGAATGAGGTAGTGACCATCCGAGTATTAAATTAATCAAATGACGCGCCGTCGAGTATTAAATTAATCAAATTAGATTACGATACTCATCATATAAAACTAGCAATAAAACAAGTGACCAGCTACTTAAACCATAGGACAGGTCTTCTACGTGTCTCTAATATCTATTTGTGTACGTGATTGCTCTTCACTCATTTGTTCTCATTAGTTTTACTTTTCTGTTTAATTCAAATCCGTACTAGTCTCTCAGGCTAAAACCTCCTTTTTATTAAATTAGATTGTAAAACTAACTTAGATATTAAAATACCGATCAAATCAACTAGATATTACGTTCCATTCTTAGTGTTCGACACTCTACTTACCACTATATACATATTAATCGGGTACACTGCTCGTTAAGTGTGTGTGTGTTAGTAATAAGTCGGCTAAATATAAATTTAAAACTTGATTTGGTAAAATTAACTATGCTACATTGACATACCCAACGTATCAATTACCCACATTAATGGATTTGGTATATTTCTTTACTAATAATATTGATGATGTTTATGAGTTTATCTATGTTCGTAATGTTGGTTATTGGTTTGGTTATGTTTTGGTTGTGTCTCGCTTACTTGGATGATATTAGTATAACTTGTGAATATGAATGCTTATGAATTTGATATTACTTTTGCTTGGATCTTGTTTATCCTATGATTGATTATTGCAACTATCATAGGTCGAAAGGGTTAGTTGTTATGATTAGTTTTAGAACATCTGTCTATAATGGTCCAATATCATGCTCGTAGAAATTGTGTGATAAATTGATAAACAAACCAAGTGGAATGATGTTTAAGACCCTTCCTTATATTGACCGACCGGGTTGGGAGGAATTCATATGTATGCATATTTAATACGAACCATTCTTAATGCGCTTGTGATGATGTAGTCTATAGGTCGAAAGGATTCTATGTCATTATTGGTAGATATATTTGTTACGTTAATACACCCTTAATTGTAACTTACATGATTTGTTTATATAAAGTCTTGCTTTATCTCTATCTATTATCTTATGCAGATCATGCCTTGTTTGGTACTTTGTCTTGTGAACACACGTTTAGGCTATTTGATATGTGACAATCAATTGGCTTTGTTCTCGATAAACCTTCTGTTAATTGTTAAAAATCTCGTGGAACGACCTGGACTTACCTTAGACTATATTGCATACGAAAGGGTACACTGCCCGTGTTATGTTTTATATTCGCTCGTTTGGTAAAATCTAGTATTATACATTTAAAGCTTTTGAAACACATCACAAATTCAAAATAAATAATAATGAGGTATTAAAATGTTATGAAAGATAAACTTCAGGAAAATATTTGTAGTGTGGAACACTTGTATAATTTGTATTGCTTAAAAATGCATTAATGAGTGTTTTACAAAATTTTAAATTAAAATGTCATTCATGTATTATATGTAATATAAATAAAGATATATGTATATGTATTAAATATATATTTTTCACTTAACACTTTCATTTTTACATCCACTGCCTTTAATAAATTCGTCCCAAACATTTTTTTTACAGTTGATTTTGTACAAACATTTCAAAAGGTGTCTTGATTGGTTCTCGATGGTATGATTAAAATGTTGTGAAAGATAAACTTCAGAAAAACATTTGTAGTGTGTACATAATGTTTTAACACTTGTATAATTTTATTGCTTAAAAATGCATTAATGAGTGTTTTACAAAAATTTTAAATTAAAATGTCATTCATGCATTAAATGTAGTATAAATAAAAGATATGTGTATATGTATTAAATATATATTTCACTTAACACTTTACACTTTTACATCCACTGCCTTTAATAAATTCGTCCCAAACATTTTTTTACCGTTGATTTTGTACAAACATTTCAAAATGTGTCTTGATTGGTTCTCGATGGTACGATTAAATTATATTTTTCGAACTTTGTGCCTCGTTCTAACATTTTGCAGTTATATCGATTTATTTTTGTATTTTTGCATAATAAATTATGCAAATACAAAATAAATAATTAGTGAGGTATTAAAATCTTGTAGAAGATAATTTAGTAAAAGCATTTGTAGTGTGTGCATAATACATTTACCCTTGTATTCTTTTTAAAAATGCAATAATACGGGTCTTACAAAATTTTGAATTAAAATTTATTCATGTATCATATAGATATATTGCTAACAAAGATGCTAGCTTTCTAGACTTAGGATCATGATTGAAGTATCATGAATAACTGCAATGAACTTTTCATACGAAAATGAATTAAGGGTCCGTTTGGTTTCTAGTTGGGTTTAGGATTAATAGGATTAAAAGGATTTGAATTTAATTTAGAAGAGAAAAATATTTAAATTATTTTATTTTTTTAAATATAATTTATAAATTATATATATATAAGGTGAGATGAGAGAGATGGAGAAAAAAATGAGGTGGGCCCATTTTTTCATAAAACCTACTACAATACCAATTTTTAGCTCACTCTTTAATATTTAAGATTAAGTCCGAATCCAAATCTTACCGAACGGGTGAAAATAAGGTCGGGTCAATTTTTATAACCCAAACTCAAGCAAATCCCAAAAAACCAAATGGGCCCTAAACTTGCATTGAAGGTTTGATAAATTGCGAACACCTATTTACCTATCTTGAACATGGAAGTTACTATGATAGTACGATATGGGTATAGTCACGTAGTGGAAGATTCTAAGCAGTAAAGAAGAGGCGAGATGCATAGTCTGATTATTGTAGTTCCAACAAGGGTTTGATTAAATCCTCCACAGAAAATATGCCTGTTGATACAAAAGTTGGGCGTACCTGGTTATTGGGCTCTTGCTCTCGTACCAATTCGCTTCTTAGCACTCGTTACCTGCGTACTAAGAAAATAAAACAACACCGTTAGACTTATCGAGGGATTGTCTCCCCCGATTAGACTCCGGCGCGAGAGTAAGTAATCGATTTAGGGTTCTCGTAAAGAGTTAGGGTTTGTATATCGTACCTTTGAATGAGAATATATCATTCCTTTTATAGGGGCTGAAACCGCTTGGGTTTCTTGCTCCCTACTCTTCGCACTCGTGGTGCTTATCCAAGGAAAGAATATCTATTCTATGAATAGACAATCCTTATCGTGTACCCGGTGGGTTTAGTTGGGCTTTGGGCCTCGTGGGCCCAAGCTAATGATATTGCGGCCCAAACCATTGTCATGGCAGCCCACTTGTGGTGGACTTAGGCGCTAGTAGTATATATTATTTGGGTTCGTGGCCCAAATATAGACTATACGTCATCATGTCCCCCCAGTCTAGTGTGCGTGGCTCGTAGCCGCGGATACTAGACTTAATATCATCAGCGGTAAGCGTGGCGGGAGATCAAGTAAATATTACCGCCTATTTTTAAGTGCAATGCACCTAACTAAAAAATATTTCAAATGGATACCTCGAAAATCGGGAGTGGTGTCCACGTAGCCCTCGTAATTCGGAAAAAGTGCATGTACCCGTTCACCTCCTATCCATACGTTTTCTGTGAGTGGATTCCACGTGGAGAGAAACTAGGGCTTTTTCCACTCCCTATATAATAGTCACCGCCCCACTTTTTACAGTCACACAGTAAAACACACACTTATTCACTATTCACCTTCCTTGAAGGCTTTTTTTGCAAAGAAAATACCACATTTTTGTAGGTAATTTGTGTGCGTCTTACTTAGTATTTTGATGAAGATGGTTGCCTAGTTAGAGGATTTTCGCTCTGCGATGTCCATTGAGGATGTTACTCAATTTTCGTCTGACTATTTCGTGCCTCTGGATGTCCATCCAGAGGCTCCAGATGTGGACTCGTGTATAGCTGATTTCCCCGAAGGGAAAATAGGGCTATACGCGAAATTCTTTGAGTACGCGAATTACCGCGTACCCATATCTATTTTTCTGAGCGATTTGCTCAATCATTATCGCCTTCACATTTCTCAGCTGCATTGTATAGGTGCGGCTAAGGTGTCGAATTTTGAAGTAAACTGCCGTTTACTTGCGATAGAACCGACCGTGGCCTTGTTCCGCTCCTTTTACCACACGACGTGGTCAAATTGTTGGGTTTCTTTTGCGAAGCGCCAGGGGGCGCTTCAGTGTTAAACTGAGAAAGTAGACGCCCTAAAGAATTGGAGGGAATACTTTTTCTGGGTTGACGATGTAGTCTTTCCCTTTACCTATGAGTTTTATACTCAGGATACATTGCCAAGGGATGGGCGCCCCGCACCCGGTTCCTACAGGCTGGCTGACGCGCAGATTCTGGATGCCAACCGACTGGCCATTAACCCCTATCCGGAGGAGTTTTTGGTGCATATGGGGTTGAGCCGCGCTTATTTTGGCGCTGCAGATGAGGTGCCTACTTTCCTGAGTGAGGATGGCCGGGGTGGGTGTTCATCTCTTCTACTTCAAGCTTTGTAAGTCTTTTTGTGTATGTGCGCTTTTAATAACTAATCCCTTTTTTCCTTTCTTGCTTTATTGATGTTTGCAGAGATGGATCTATTTGCTGTGGTTAAGCTGGACAAGCCGAAGCTAGTAACTATAGGGGTGCGCCCTCTGAGGGAAGGTGAACAGCCCCTACTGGAGGCGACAGAGGGTCGTTTGACCGCCCTGCCAGAGGCGGTTCCTGAGAACACACCACCGCTATAAGTGACGCCTGTTCAGAGCGTGGCACCCGATGCGGAGGTGGCGCCCACTGTGGAGGTGGCGCACAAAGAGGCGCAATCGGGGTCGTCTGACAGCATAAAAATCCTTAATCCTAAGGAGGTGCTGAAAGAGGAAGTTGCGCAGAATGTTAAGCGCAAGGGAGAGGCTGGAGGCAGTGGCACCAGGAAGAGGCGTCGACACGTCATTAGGGACGCGGAGTCTAATGCGGAAGAGACATCTACTTCTGGCGCACGGTTGAAGGTTGATGAGGCTTCTCCGTTTCTGTAAGTGTCTGCGTTTTTATCATCTTTCTCCCCTTTTTTTATCATATTACTTGTTGTAATATTTACTAACTGTTTTTTGTTGCGTAGGGATGATGCTGCGAAGAATGATGGAGTCTTCGTTGATGAGGTTTCCTCTCCACAGAATGAAAACAGGGAGGGGAAAGCCAAGGTTGCTGATGGTGGCGAGGCGCAACAGCTGATGGATGAGCTGGCTGCGACCGCTGCGCGCCAAGCTGAGCTGGTGGCTCAGCTAAAAGAGAAGTATGTCGGGGAGAGCAGTGCTCTTGCCCAGAAGGATGAGGAGTTGGCGAGACTCCGTGCGCAGTTGGCTAATGCGCAAGTGGAGTTGGAGGCCTCGCGGGCGCATGCGGAAAAGATCGTTGGGGATAAGGTGAGTATGCTAGCCGACCTTAGGTATGCAAGGGCTAAGCTTAATCAGATAAAGGCTAAAGCGACCTGGTCGGTGGTATACCTTGATGGGAAGAGGGCTGAGCATCATGCCAGCGTCCAGGAGTTCCAGGAGCGCGTGGAGAAGATGATTGCGTTGCAAGAGGAGAAGTTGCGCGCCCTCAGTATAGAGTATGACGAGGAGCTGTATCCACACTTGATGTCTACTATTGTTGAGCGCATGTATTCTTTTTATTTTATTCTCTTTTAGAGTAACTTTATCGCCATGCTTTTTTACTGACACAAATTGTCTTTGTGAATGTAGGTGGTTGATTAGCCATGGGCTGCGCCTCGCAGCAATGGGCACGCTAGAGTCCCAAGAGGTAAAGGACGCCTTTGGGAAGGTGGTGCATTGCGCGATGGCGCGTGGTAGATCACAGGCTATGGAGGATCTCCACGAGGCCAAGTTGCTGGAGAAGGACCTGGCGGAAGTCCCTGGGTACAGCCCTACTGCTTATGATGAGTTGCTGCAGGCAATGGCGGGGTTGAAGGTTCTTAAGCTGCCGCACATTGGGAGGCTGGAGCGCGATCAAGATGACCCCATAGATGTACTGATGGCGGGGTTGACATTGCAGCGCCATCTTGGGGAGAATGGGGAAGGGGAATCAGATTATTATCTGAAACCTGATGTTTCCCAGCTTCAAGTTCCTGTGTTCGCGCGGCCTCGCGACATCCTCAAACCCTTTGCTCTTGAGAGGGAGATTCCCTTGAAAGAGGTGCTGGAGCGACATGAGCAGAGGGTTGCTGTGAAGAAGGGTATTAAGGGTAAGGCAGTGATGTGTGGCATTGGCGCTGCACACATCCCCAGGTCAGATGGTGTGCCTGTAAGCGTTCCGACCGTATCTATGCAGGATGCTTTAACTTTGAGGAGGCTGCAGGAAGCGGGGAGTTCCGCCGCTCCGGAGGAGAGTCCTGAGCATCGCCATAGCATATAGGCTTTTTGTATATTATGTTTTTCCTTGTAATTTTTGTAAATAACTTATGAATAAGAATTCTTTGTTTAAGTTCGTGACTTAAAATATACTTGCATTGTTTGCCAACTTATTTAACCAAGTGTTTTTAAGTGCGTAACTTTAAAAATTATATTTGCATTGTTTGCGAAGGTTTGACCAAGTGTCTTGGCGCGTTAAGTGCGTAACTTTAAAAATTATACTTGCATTGTTTGCGAAGTTTTATTATTTGACCAAATGTTTTGGCTCGTTATGTTGCTAAGCTTGTACAGTGTACTTAGTATGTGCGCATCCGTCGTGGGGTGCGAACGCAAAACATACCTTGACGTCTCAAGAGTAAGGCGCTTAGCAAGGATACGTGATCCAGTGTTGATGGGTTTGCAACCCTCTTACTCAATGAGTGAATTAGTAGGTTAACTCATTCTTTATGCCGTCGTGGGTCTTTAAGTAGTGCATGCACGCCATGTAGGCAAAAATATAAGATAAACAATATTGACATATATGCAATAAAGTAAAATACGCTATGGAGTTAGCTAGAAACCATAACATTTTATTGATACTTGCAAGTTTTTGAAAAAATAGAAAATACAATTCCTAGGAAAGAAAAAACAAACACTTATTGGGCATCACGTAGGATGCGAGGGTGTCTGTGTAAGGGCCGTAGCCTAGAAGTAACATTTTTTAAGATTGCAGATGTTCCAGGTGCGCGCTAGGTCTTGACCTTCCATATCGCGCAGTCTGTATGCGCCGTTGCCGAGCGCGTCTGTGACCTCGTAAGGTCCTTCCCATTTGGGTCCGAGCTTGCCTGTGTCTTCTGCGTGGCTCGCGTCGTTGGGGCGGTAAACAAAGTCTCCTGGTCTGAATGAAGTGTGTCTGACTTTTGCATCATAATACTTCTTCATTTTTGCCTTAGCCTTTGCTTCGCGTATAGCTGCGCGTTCGCGTCTTTCTTCCAGTACGTCTAAGTCTATGCGCCGTTCCTCGTCGTTTGTTGTGACGTTGACCTCTGCTGTGCTTATAGTTGGCATTCCTATCTCAGTTGGTATGACGGCTTCTGTTCCATAGACTAGGGAAAATGGCGTGTCGCCAGTACTGGTTTTGATTGTTGTGCGATGCGCCCACAAGACATGCGAGAGCTCGTTGTGTGATGTTCAATTGTGCGCACCAATCTTTGAATGGGTTATCACAGAATTGTTTTCCGTTGTCTGATATGATCGCACCCGGTAGTCCGAAGCGACAGACAATGTTGTCCCAGACGAAGCGTTTGACTTGGTTTCCCGTGATGTTCACCACCGCCTTTGCTTCGATCCACTTCGTAAAGTAGTCTATGGCTACGATGAGGAATTTTACTCCTTCCGCTGCGACAGGGAAAGGTCCTGCGATGTCAATACCCCATTTGTAAAATGGTCATGGGGAGGTAATTGGTGTTAGCTCTTGTTGTGGTCGGCACGGAATTGGCCTATGGAGTTGGCAATTGCTGCATTTTCTTATCAGACCGCGTGCGTCGCGATGCATTGTTGGCCAATAGTACCCTGACCTTAGAGCGCTTGCCACCACGGATCGTGGCCCTGAGTACATACTACATGATCCAGCGTGAATTTCGCGGAGTACGTAGTCTGGTCCAACACATCTGAGCCATGGCTGTAAGAAAGACCGTCGATAGAGTGCGTTGTCGCGTAATTCAAATCGTTGCGCTGTGCGCCGTATTCTTCGAGCGTCTTTATGATCTTGGGGTAGGATTCCCTTGCTAATAAATTCGATGATAGGTGTCATCCATGTAGGATCTTGTTCCTCTATCACCGTTGATATCTCCATTTCCAAGATTGACTTGTTTTTTAGGGTTTCTACCAATACCTGTTTTGAGAGGTGTGCGAAGCTTGTGGATGCGATCTTGCTGAGTGCGTCCGCCTTCCTGTTATCTCCTCTAGGCACCTGTTTTATTGTGAACCTATCAAAGTTTTTGATCAAAGATTTTGTCTTTTCCAGGTATTGGATCATGTGTTCATCCTTGGCTTCGTATTCACCTAGCACGTGGTTAGCGACTAGTCGCGAATCTACGTTTGCTTCTAGGTTGCGTACACCCATTTGGATTGCGATACGTAGTCCGGCTAGTAGGGCTTCATATTCTGCCTCATTGTTTGTGGCTGTGAACTCAAAGCGTAGCGCATAGGTGAATTCCATACCTTCTGGATTTGTGAGAATAAGGCCTGCGCCTGATCCATCCACACATGAGGACCCATCTGTGAATAGAATCCAGGGTTCCTGTAGATCTGTTTTAGCTGCGGACGTTGGGCTGTCGATGTCTGGCTTCTCCACGATAAAATCGGCTAAGATTTGTCCTTTGATTGCAGTGCGCGGTCTGTATGAGATGTTATACTCACTTAGCACTACACTCCACTTTTGTAAGCGTCCTGATGCGTCAGGCTTAGAGATAACTTGTTTGATTGGCTGATCAGTGATTACAGCTATTGGGTGCGCTTGAAAGTATCTGCGCAGTCTTTTGGCTGCGAACACTAGAGCTAAGACCAGCTTTTCCATAGCGCTGTAGTTAGTCTCTGTTTTCTTTAGGGCTTTCCTTACAAAGTATATGGGTGTCTGGACGGAGTTCCTATCTGTCAATAGTACTGCGCTGACTGCTCCATGGGTTGCCGATAAGTACATGATTAGTTCTTCCCCTGGTCGTGGTGCGACAAGTTTGGGAAGGGATGCCAGATGGTTTTTAAGTTGTTGGAAAGCTTCCTCCGCTTCTTTAGTCCAGCGGAAGTCTCCCTTTTTAGTACACTTCGTGAGTGTTTTAAAGAGGGGAAGAGATTTGTCTGCTGACTTAGATAAGAAACGGTTTAGCCCTGCTAGCTTTCCATTCAATGACTGGACTTCTTTGAGTGTGCGCGGTGAGGGAAGATCAATAACAGCCTTTGTCTTTTCTGGGCAAGGCTTGATTCCATCGGTTTCTATCAAGTATCCAAGGAACATGCCTTCAGTTGCGCCAAAGGTGCACTTCTTGGGATTTAACTTCATGTTTATTCACCCTAATGTTCTGAATGTTTCCTCAATGTCGCGCACCAACTCGTCCTCTGTGTGGCTTTTTATGACAAGGTCGTCAACGTAGACTTCTAAGTTGCGGCCTACTTGTTTTTCGAAAGTTGTGTCCACTAGTCGTTGGTTTGTCGCGCCTGCGTTCTTCAAGCCAAAAGGCATTTTTGTGTAGCAGTACACTCCTTGACTGGTGTGGAAAGCTATTTTTTCTTCATCTTCCACTGCCATCTGTATCTGATGATACCCTTTATATGCATCTAGGAAGCATTTGAAAGGGTATCCGCATAAGGACTCGACCTTCCAGTCTATCTCTAGCAGTGGATAGCAGTCCTGTGGACATGCTTTGTTGAGGTCCGTGAAGTCCACGCACATCCTCCAACTGCCATCGCTTTTCTTTACCATAACTGAGTTAGAAATCCAGTCGTGATAGTATACTTCGCGCATGATGCCTGCATCTACGAGCTTGTGTACTTCTTCCAGAATAACTTTTGCACGATCTGGGGCCTGGCCGCGTTTCTTTTGTCGTATTGGAGGGTATCCTTGTCGGATTTGTAGCTTATGCTCTGTGATAGAGCGCGGTACTCCCGTCATATGCTTTGGTTCCCATGCAAAGATGTCTAGGTTTTTTTGCAAGAGTGCGCATATAGCTGCTTTACCTTTGTCAGATAAAGATCCTCCAATCGAAACTTGTTGTTCCAGATAATCGGGATGAATAGCGACTTTTAAATTTGGCGTTTTTTCCGTACGCTGTTCTGGAATAGTCTTTGCTTCAGTTGTTACTGCGATGCATTCTTTTGGTGGTACTGTTGTGTTATAGAGAGTGACAACTCCTCCTTCCACTGGAAATTTGAGCATTCCATGCACTGTGGATGGTACTGCGCGCATGGATGATATTCCCGGTCTTCCAATGATACCATTGTATGGCGAAGGAGACTTTATTACCATAAAGTTTATCCATGTTGCTGTTGAGTGTTCTTCATCTCCTACGACCACCAACAAGCGTAGCTGCCCCATGGGCCAAATCTTTTCTCCTGTGAATCCTGTTAATGACGTTGTAGCTGGTATCAATTGACTTTGGATTTCAGGTCGCAGTCTTTTGAAACAGTGATCGTACAGGATATCTGCGGATGCTCCTCCATCGATGTACATGCGGTGGATGTCATGTCCCCCTGTATGTATTTCAATGGTTAGAGGTTCCACGACTGCGTTGTCCGCAGCTATAGTAGGGAAAGATATCTCTTTTTCTGGAGAGAATTTTTGGCTGACTTTTTGCTTTATCTTGTGTTGCCATGATTGTATCATGTATATAGTATCAGCTTTTTCCTTGGGGGGCTCTTTTTTACCTCCGCCCCTTTGTTTGTCTTTCCCTTCTTTGATATTTTTTACAAGGTGGTCCATTCTGCCTTCTCTTACTAACTTTTCAATTAGTTGTTTTAGCCGGACGCACTCATTAGTGGTGTGGCCTTTTTGACCATGGTACTCGCAGTATCCACTCCCTATGCGCTTTTCTTCTGCGGTGCGCATTGGTGGTGGTTTTGGGAAGTTTGCGCCTTCTGTTACAAATATTTCCCTCGGAGTTTTTGTAAGGGGGGTATATTTGTCATTGTCTCTTCCACTGCGGTAATTCCTGCTGCGATTGTTATTCTGATCATTGGATTGTCTCCGAGGCTGCTCTTGCTGCCTATAGTTTGAATAACCCTTTTTACTATCCGCAGCGGCTGCTTCTCCTTGTATGAAGGATTTAGTGCGCTTTGTTAGCTCATCAAAGGTTTGTGGAACTTTGTCGTTTAGCTTTCGGATGAGTTCTGGGTTATTAATCCCATTCATGAACCCTGAAATTTTTAGGATTTCAGGACATGTCTTGACTTGTATGCACTCATCGTTGAAACGTTCCATAAAAGCGGTGGTTGATTCACCTTGACGCTGTTTCACTCTTGCTAGTTCCACAGGGTTTTTAGCGCACTTCTTTCGTTGGGTGAAGTTGAGGCGGAACGCTTTCCTTAATTCCTCAAATCCACCAATGCTCCTACGTGGGAGTTTGCTAAACCATGTGCGCGCGTTTCCTACTAACGTGGAATTAAACATGTGGCACCACACAGGCTGTGGCCAGTTTTCGATAGTTGCGGCTGATTCGAAAATTTTTAGGTGATCGTCTGGATCACCTGTTCCATCATATGTTTTCACGTTAGCGGGCATGCGCCTGCGTTTGCGGTCTGAGTAATCGCTGATGCGCCGTGTAAATGCATCAATTTTCTAGCGTCGCCATGGGAGAGACATATCTTCATTCTCTTCCTCGCGACGTCTTCCTCTTGACTTCCAGTGTCCTGTTTCTTTATCCTCATTGTCCGAGGAGTCGCTGGAAGAAGGGTAGTCTTTTTTTCGGCGCTTGCGCCGGCTTCTTTCAGAAGAAGAGCTTGAGGGATCTCTGCTTGGGGATCTTCTTCTCCCCAATCTGTCTTGAGTCCTCCTACACCCAGGTTTGGAAGATCCTTGGCTTGGCGAATGTTGAGGCCCTAATCGATCTTGTATTCCCCGACTGCCAAGTCTGGAGTGGACACTGGTGCGCCTCTCGATGTCTCCTGAGTATTGTGAATCAGATATCGTACCCAACCTATCATGGATAGTGGTACGTTCTGCGCGTCTTCCTCGTGGGTGACGCAATGGTGATGGTTCGCGTTCAGGACTGTTAGCATTAAAAATATATATATTAAAGTGATGGTCATTCTCATATTGTAACTTTGTGTCGTCTGTTAAGATTAGTAATAGTTTAGTCATTGGGCCTTGGACTTGGCAAGCTAATATATCATGTGCTATGTTTCATAAGCCTAGTTATCCAATCATGTAACCAAGTCCAAGCCCAAGCCCATAGAAAGCCCATAGGGCATCTCATGTTATGAACTATTTAAACACCTCAAAGGCTCATTTGAGGTGTGTGCTTGTGTGTGTATTGTGTGTGTTTTTAATAAAAGTTCTCTTCATCTTTATACTCTTTTTCATATAATCTAACGCCACACATATCTCATCAAGTCACCATCTTTCCTTCTTCTAGTGCTTATATTTGTGTTAAAGTTGATATATCTAAGGTCCAACAAGTGGTATCAATCGCCTAACAATGATTTAGGAGTGTTTTTATCAAGTTTTTTGTTAAAAAGTTACACTTTTCATCCATTTTGTGTACTTTTTCTTCAAAAAGTTTTGATTTTTACAAGTTTTGGTGTTAAAGTTGTTGTTTTTATTGAAGCTTTAGTGATTCTAAGTGTTTTGGGAAAGATTTGATCATTAGAAACAAGTGGAAAAAGAGTTTGTGGTTGAAAAAATCGAATTTTTGAAGTTTTCTGGTCACCTTACGCGTAACTTGGGTGAATAGTACAAGAAACAGCTGTCTACAGTACTATCTACGCGTAAGTTGAGGTCAAAACCCTTTTTCTACGCGTAACTCTAGTCAAAACCCTCTTCTTACGCATAAGATTGATTTTCTACGCGTAAGTTGAAGTCTACGCACAAGAT
This sequence comes from Artemisia argyi, assembly GCA_030686995.1. Classification (NCBI taxonomy): domain Eukaryota; kingdom Viridiplantae; phylum Streptophyta; class Magnoliopsida; order Asterales; family Asteraceae; genus Artemisia; species Artemisia argyi. The sequence goes on from CM060703.1 coordinate 72,093,177, forward strand.
CCTACGCTTAAGTTCAGTTTCTACGCAGAAGTTTGTTCTTACGCGTAAGTTTCAGAAATCTACGCATAAGTTTCTTCAAAGGTCTTTTCTTCGTGCTACGGTGACTCAGTACTTCCCTGACTTGGATAAGTTTGTGGAATACTTCGACACGGGATATCTTTCAAACTTGGATAAGTTTGAGAGATCAATTTGGTTGAAAAAACCTTACGCGTAACATTCTTACGCATAAACTCTAAGTTTACGCGTAACATCAAAGTCTACGCATAAACAATATTGTTTACGCATAACTTAGATCTTACGCATAACTTAAAGGTTACGCATAACATCTTACGCATAAGATTATTCAAAGTTTACGCGTAAGATTCAAGGTTTACGCGTAAGTTTTTGACTTTTGACTACAAAACTTCAAACGACCATAACTTTTGAACCATAACTCCGTTTTCGACGAATCAGCTGTCAAAACGACCGCGAGACCGAGAAGAAGGACACGTTGAATATCTAGAGATCATTCAAGCCAAGCTTCGAGGCCCAAATCCACTCCGAACGGAAGTTATTGAGGTTTTAAGGTTTCAGATCAAATTTTTCACCATAAAAACTTGCATCAACTTACACTAAACACAACTCCTACTTCGTTGGAACGATCCAAGAATCAACTTTATCAATCTACACTTCATCAATGGCAACTCAGCAAGACATTCATGCAGCCGGTGCGGAAAACCGACCTCCAATGCTTGAAAAAGGTGGATATCTCCCATGGACAAGCCGCATGCTTCGTTACATCAAAACAAAGCCTGATGGTAAATTAATGATCAACTCCATTACAAATGGTCCATTCAAGCCACGACAAGTTCAAATTGAAGGTAATCCAAATGCAACACCTCCTACTCAACCATTTGTGCGTGAACAAACAAAAGCAGATTACACAGAGGAAGATAAGAAGCAGATCGCCGCAGATGATATGGCAATGCATTTAATCCAACTTGGATTACCAAGGGAGATCTTTGCTGCGGTCGACAGCTGTGAAACTGCTTATGCTATGTGGGAACGTGTTAGAAGGATATGTCATGGAACAGAAATTGGACAACAAGACGTTGAGAACAAACTTCTTACTGAATGGGAGAACTTCACATCCACTAAAGGTGAACAGATTGAATCATACTACACAAGGTTTTGCACTTTGATGAATGAGTTAATCAGAAACAAGTTGACACCTCGAACAATTGCAACAAACATCAAATTCATCAATAACCTTCCAGAAGAATGGGGTCGTTATGTTACAATTGTCAATCAAACAAAGGATTTACATAAGGTGAATTATGATAAACACTATGACTTTTTGAAGCAAAACCAAGCTGAGGCTAATAAAGTAAGGAAAGAAATATTGGCAAAGAATCATGATCCTCTCGCATTAATTGCTACTACACCAACACCGCTACCAGTGAACACACAACAACCATCATCATCTTCCACTCACAACTACATGCAACCATCATACATTCAACAACCAACACCGGTCTACCAACAACAGTTCTACCCACAGCAACAACAACATGTTATTCCACAACAGCAATACCAACAATTCCAAGAACCAGAATTCACTGAAAATGATGAAGCTACTGCAGCATTGACCCAAGCGTTTGCTTTTCTATCAAAGGCATTCCAAGGACGCTATTCTACACCAACAAACAACAACCAAAGGATTTCATCGAACACTCGCAATAAGCAGATTGCTCAGCCGAGTTTCAATATGGGCAACGGAGGCCAAATGGTTGGAGTTTATGGGAATCAGCAAGGATATGCTACTGGAATTAACATGGGGAATCAGAATATGCTGAATGCAGGGAATCAGAATGCAGCAAATCAGTATGGTCAGTATGCAGGGAATTAGTTGGGTCAGTTTGTTGGAAATCAGAGGGGTCAGAATGTTGGTAATCAGGCAATGGGTAATCAGAATAGAAATGTTGCAGCTCCAGTAGTTGGGAATTTAGGAAATGTGAATCAAGGTAATCCGGCAAAGTGTTTCAACTGTCAGGGTGTAGGTCATATGGCAAGGAACTGTCCTACTAAGCCAAACAAGAAAGATCTAGCGTACTTGCAGAAAGCAGTGATGTTGGCACAAAAGGCAGAGGCAGGATTTCAGTTGAAAGCAGAGGAGAATGATTTTATGGCTCTTATGGATGACATGGAAGATAGAGAGGATATCGATGCGAACTGCATATTCATGGCGAATCTTCAGGAGGCAAAGTATGACACAGATTCTGACACACCTCCGGTCTATGACATCAATGCAGTCTTTGAGGTATCAAACTTCAACACATGTCACAATAATGATATATTTGATATGTCTCCTCATGAGGAACAGCATTTTGAGAAGCAAGCATCCACTTATGATACATTCCTGGACACGCCAAGTAGTAGCAATACTCCTTCAGCGACTCCAGATGTGAATCATAATGGAGGCTTCGTTTCACAGCATGCTGAGAATGATGAGGAAACACGTGCTTTATTTGAATCATTATTGAATAATTGTCGTATTGAAATTGAGAATGTGAAAAAGGTCAATCGCGATGTTAAGGCCGCGAATGTTAAATTGACCGCTGAGCTTGAGAGTTACAAAGAAAACGTTAAAGCTTTTGAATTTCATAACAAAAGATTGTCTGAATTAGAAACTGGTTATCAAAATTCCGTTTCAAGAGAAAAACAATTGCAACTCAAGTTTGACACACTTGATGTTAATTCTTTCAAAAAGATAAAATCTTTAAACGCGGAAATTTCTGATTTACAAAACCAACTTTCTAAACAAAAATCAGCTTATACCAATCTTGAAAAAGAGAGGGACGAGCTGAAAAAGGACTTTGCAAAGAAAGAAGACAAACTTTTGGCAGAAATCGTAGAGTCAGAACACATGATTGCTCACTTAGAAGAATTGGTGGTTAAGTCGGGTCAGTCAAGTCAAACAATGAAAATGATTTCAAATCAAACTAATCCGGTTTACCATACGAAACATAAAGTGGCTCGTGGTAACAACACCCCCTGTAATCTCAAGAAAGCTCAGCAAGAACAGAATGTTTTGTATAATGGTAATGTGATTTACACCAAACATGATCCTCCTGTCGTTCGGGATTCTGTGCTAACGATAGAACATGTCGAAGAGAGCATAAATAAAATGAAACAAAAGGATTTGAAACCCATTGATTACAACAAATTGAACAAACTTTCGGGAATTACTTTTGTTCCACAAACAGAACCATCTGTGTTTTCCATAAAACGACCATTCTCAAAAATGTTTTCTAAGAAAGTAATTGTTTCCAAATCTCTTTCAAAAATGGAACAAATGTCTTCTAACAACACTTTTAATACAAGTGAGGCTAGAAACATTCTGGATGACGTTAAAAAGAGAATTCAAGAACTTCAAAATATTGTTGCTTCTAAAACTACAATCGATATTAACAACTGGCATTCCAGTTTTCATATTGAGCAGAAAAAAGTTTTTGAAAACGAAATTACTATCCCACTGAATAACATCAGTGCGAGGGTAATCCATTTTGAAAAAGCTTTCTTAAAAGAAACGGCCGACTTTGTCAAGGACCACAAATCCCTGGTAAACGAAGCTAATGATACTCGTGAAAACATGAATGTTTTGGAAAACCTGAATGATTCTCTCTTCGAAGCTGTTATGACCACTGACATTATGTCCATCATTTTAGAAACATATTCTGTTCAAGACGATGAAAGACTGAGAGCTGAGACCTCCGCAATTGTTTCAAAATATGAAAATGCTCTTATAAAGCTTGAAAAAGAAAATGTGTCATATTTTAAACAACTTGATCGAAAAAAGGAAGAATGCAAGTATGACAAATTGTCGTATGAGCGTGCCTTAAAGAACATGAAAGAGCAAAATGATCTTTTAAGGGCTCAGCTTGAAAGTCAAAAAGGAAAGGGTGAGGAAACTAAGTTTGCAAAACCATTGACTTCGGAGAAACCAAATGTTTCAAACACGGTTCAAAAACCAAAGATGTCAATTTCAAGGTTTGCTCCAAAAGTCGATGAGAAAAAGAATTTGACAAAACCAGTCACTCCAACACCCTTGCCCAAGCAAAGTGAAAATGATAAGATTGTTGATAAAGGAAAAGCGGTTGTCAAAACACCAAAAGTGATAGCACCTGGCCTTTTTAGGATTAGTCCCACTAATGCGTCTGCCTCCACTTCTAAGACAAATGCGTGCAAAAAGGATAATTCTAAAGAGTCTAGTGATGCTAAAACGGACAACAATATAAATCCTAATGTGTGTGCCTTACCTTCTACAAGATTAGAAAGCACCTCTAGGAGCAGCAGACTAAAGCCTAGGAGCAATACAAGGAACAATAAAGTCTCGCCTGTTTCTAAGAGTAGTAGCAAGAATAAAGCTGAAGAAGTAGAAGAACACCCTAGGAATTTATCGCTTTGTAATAAGAGACATGTTTCATCTGAATGTAATGTCGAAAGTACTGTTTCTAATGCATGTAATGACTCTGTTTGTTTAATATGCAAGAAATGTTTAATTAATGATGTTCATGATGAATGTGTTTCTTAGAATGTGAATGTTACGCCTGAACAGAAGAATGTTCCAAAAAGACCTAGTGCTAGATCCAGATCTATAGAACGATAAGTTGCACGATTTAGGACTACCACTATTAGTCGAATGCCTAGGAACTACCTTAAGTTTTGTATGTGGATTCCAACGGGTAGAGAGTTCACTCTTAAGGACGGAAAATTAGAAATAACTCAAGCTAAACAAGTAGCAAATGTCTATGAGTGTGATTCTGCTTTTACTCCTAACCCCACGGAACCAAATTCAAAACGGTTTCAAAATCCAAACTCTTCTGTTCTTGGCAGGTTATCGAAATATGTCTTTGGATCGTCGACTCAGGTTGCTCCAAGCACATAACCGGGAATTTAAAGCTGCTGATCAATTTCATCTGGAAATTCATGGGAACTGTACGCTTTGGAAATGATCATGTAGCAGCTATCCTGGGTTTTGGAGATCTCTAGTTTGGGAATTTTCTAATCACTCGAGTTTACTACGTCGAAGGGTTGGGACACAATTTGTTTTCAGTTGGGCAGTTTTGTGATGCAGATTTAGAAGTTGCATTCAGGAGAAACACGGTTTTTATCAGAAATTTGGTTGGTGATGATCTCTTAACTGGTAATCGTGGTACAAACTTGTATGCTATCGACATCAACCAAATGGCTTCTACATCACCAATTTGTCTTATGACAAGGGCAACCGAAACTAAGTCCTGGCTGTGGCATAGACGTTTATCCCATCTAAATTTCGACATGATCAACAAGTTAGCCAAAGACAACATCGTCACCGGACTTCCTAAGTTCAAATACACCAAGGAACACCTTTGTCCATCATGCGAACAAGGAAAAAGTAAAAGAGCATCATATAAACCCAAAACCGTACCTAGTTCGGAAGCAAGGTTACATATGTTGCACATGGACTTATGTAGCCCAATGAGAGTTGAAAGCATTAATGGGAAGAAGTATATTCTCGTTATTGTTGATGATTATTCAAGATATACTTGGGTAAAGTTTTTGAGTTCAAAAGATGAAGCACCAGGCATCATCATCACCTTTCTGAAGCGTATTCAAGTTCTACTTCATGCTCCAGTAAGGATAATAAGAACAGACAATGGCACAGAATTTACAAACCAGGAGTTAAGAACTTACCTTGAAGATGTTGGAATCACACATCAAACATCAGTTGTTAGAACTCCACAGCAAAATGGGGTAGTTGAAAGAAGAAATAGAACTCTTGTGGAAGCTGCTCGCACAATGCTGATTTTCTCTAGTGCACCTCTATTCTTATGGGCTGATGTTGTATCCACTGCTTGTTTTACTCAAAACCGATCCCTAGTCCATCCGAGATTCAATAAAACCCCATATGAGCTAGTGAACAACCGTAAACCTGACATCTCTTACCTTCACGTGTTTGGCGCTTTGTGCTATCCGACGAATGACAGAGAAGATCTAGGAAAGTTAAAAGCTAAGGGTGATATTGGAATCTTCATTGGATATTCAGAAAACTCGAGGGCATTCAGGGTGTATAATAGAAGAACGAAAAAGATAATGGAGACAATGAATGTGAAGTTTGACGAGATTTCACAAATGGCTTCTGAGAGATACGCTCTAGAACCCGCGCTTAATCCAATGGCTTCTAATCAAAACGGATTAGGACCTGCACCAAACCAGCAGACTTCTGGACACATCAGTTCAGGACTCGTGCCTCAAGGAGCTCAGTCAACAAACACGGATAAACCTTCAGAACAAGAACTGGAAAATTTCTTCGAGTTAATGTTTGATGAATATTATGGTGGAACTTCGACAAATGCATCTCCACAACATTCCGCTGCACCCGCTCAAAATCATCAACCACCACCACCACCACAGGATGCATCTACAACAATCGAAGCTGAAGCACCAACTACATCAACATCATCAACATCTACTCCAGCAACTCCAGTTATTGAAACTGATCTACCAAGAGTTGATGAGCAAAACCAAAATACAGATTTTCAAGAAGAACCTACAAATAATTCAAACGATGTTGCGTTAGAAGAAGAAGAAGTATTTGAAAACCCGTTTGCAACAGACTCTGCTGAATCTTCTTCAAGGTTACAAGAACCGTCTAACACACATACGTTAAACCCAAGGTACCCTTCTACGTTTCAATGGACAAAAGACCATCCAATAGAACAAGTTATTGGTGAACCTTCAAAGCCAGTTCAGACGAGGAGACAACTTGCCACCGATCTCGAATTGTGCATCTACGTTTGCTCAATCAGCCTCAAAGAACCAAAGAACATTCGGGAAGCAATGGCAGAAAACCCTTGGATTGAAGCGATGCAGGAGGAATTTCTTCAATACCTGTTACATGATAGTTGGGAACTTGTTGAACGACCACTTGATAAACGTGTTCTTGATCTCAAGTGGTTGTGGAAGAACAAACTGGATGAGGAAATGACTGTTATTCGCAACAAAGCTCGTCTCGTGGCTAAAGGTTATCCACAAGAAGAAGGGATAGATTTCGAGGAATCATTCGCGCCTGTAGCTAGACTTGAAGCAGCCCGGATTTTCTTAGCCTATGCAGCTCACAAAAACATCACAGTCTATCAGATGGACATTAAGACTGCTTTCTTGAATGGAACTCTGAAAGAAGAAGTGTATGTGAGTCAGCCAGAGGGATTTGTTGACAAAGATCATCCAGACTACGTCTACAAGCTTAAGAAAGCAATTTATGGTTTAAAACAAGCTCCAAGAGCGTGGTATGACGAACTATCATCTTTCTTGCTTAAAAACAATTTCACAAAAGGAACGGTTGATGACACCTTGTTTATCAAAAAATTCAAAGATGACATTTTGATCGTTCAAATTTACGTGGACGACATTATTTTTGGATCAACCAATCCTAACCATTCAAAACATTTTGAAAATCTCATGAAAAGTAAATTTGAAATGTCCATGATGGGGGAACTAAAATTCTTTCTTGGCTTACAAATCCATCAATCCCCTCGTGGTATTTTTATTAATCAAGCTAAATATACGATAGAGATTTTGAAAAAACATGGAATGGAAAATTGTGATTCTGTTGGTACACCAATGGTCACTTCACCAAAAATAGGTGCTGATTTGTTTGGAAAACCCATAGATCCGAAAAAATATCGGAGCATGATCGGTTCTCTCATGTACCTAACTGCTAGCCGACCCGATATTCAATTTGCTGTTTGTTTGTTAGCACGGTTTCAGGCTAAGCCTACCGAACTTCACCTCAAAGAGGTTAAACGGATCTTTCGGTACCTACGAAGCACCATTAACATGGGACTTTGGTATCCGAAGGATTCGGAGTTTAATCTAACAGCCTTTTCAGATGCCGACCATGCAGGAGATCAAGTTACAGCAAAATGTACATCAGGTGGAGCACAATTTTTGGGTGAAAAGCTAGTATGCTGGTCGTCAAAGAAACAGGATTGTACTGCGCTATCAACCACCGAAGCCGAGTATGTGTCTCTATCTGCGTGTTGTGCCCAAGTTCTTTGGATGCGGACACAGCTCATAGATTATGGCTTTACTTTTGACAGAATACCTATGTATTGTGACTCAAAAAGTGCCATAGCCATCTCGTGCAATCCCGTACATCACTCTAAGACGAAGCATATCAAAGTTCGCTACCATTTCATCAAAGAACACGTGGAAGAGGGTACTGTTGAATTATTTTTCGTTAAGACAGATTACCAACTCGCCGATCTTTTCACAAAAGCCCTTCCAAAAGAAAGGTTTGACTATTTAGTTCGACGAATTGGCATGCGAAGCCTAACTCCTGAGGAGCTAGAACGTCTTCTCGAATCTTCTTGAAAAAGTTTTCAAAATCGCTTCGCTGTAAATATTTTTGAAAAAAAAACAAAATACAAAAATACAAAATTTAAAAAAAAAAAAATACAAAAACAATATAAAATCAAAAATACAAAAATATTCTTCTCACGACATGTCTCTCGTATAAATCAATATTCTGTACGTTTCTAGAAATGTCATTCAACAATGATACGGACATGTACAGATGCTTGAGCGGGAGTTCTTTAAAATGTTTTTCTAAAATATGTCGTTTCTCAAAATTTTCTTCACAATGGCTTTCGTATACTTCAGTACGAAACCCGGACCCTAATGATGACTTCTGATTATTTTCAAATCAAGGACTCGTACGCTCAATGGCGAACTCTTTTTCAAAAAGTTCGAGTCTAAACAAACGAAAAAGATTTCAAGCATAAACTCGTTTTCAAACATAATTCTTGAGCACTTTTTCAAGATTGTTCAAAAGATTTCTCAAAATCTCAAAATGAGTGCTCAAGATAACTCCCTCAAAACCCTTAAGTAATTTTAAATATGCCATCATTAAGGGGGAGTTCAAAAAGAAAAATGTTCCAAATTCATGCAAATCTGTCTTTCTCTCCAAAAACCTTTTATTAATCAGTTGATATCAAAAATATCACGATATGCTATTTTTGAGGGGGAGAAGACATGATTAAAATGTGATCAAAGATGTTTAAAGCTTGTGACTAAATCTCAAAAGAGCTCGACTCAGTAAGTACCAATGAATTGACGAAGCTTAAAATGTCAGTAATCGAAAAGACTTGTCCTGGACGGGTAATAATTTCAAGCTAGTCTAACTAGTGATGTAAGCGTGTCTCGAATAGGACTTGTCTGAGTAGAATGTACCGTATCGAGAGACTTTCTTTGGACTTGACCAGGACGGGTAATAATTTCAAGCTAGTCTAACTAGTGATGTAAGCGTGTCTCGAATCGGTCATGTTCGCTGAAAGTGGATCAATTCAAAAAGTGCAAACTCCTCACGCATGTGCAAATTTCTTAAATATTCATGAGCACATGTGAAGGGGGAGTCCTTCTAAAGAAATGCAAAACTCTCGAAGTGTCAACAATGTGTTTTATTATCATAAACACTTTGAGAGATTTTTCACAAAATGGTTTCATGGCAATTATAGGATAGTCATGGAATTATAAGGTGACTAAGGTTAGGAAAAACCGTCCTATGATCCGCCAGAGCTGGAGGGATCTACCCAAGGACAATTCCAATAGATTAGAATTAGAAGTCCTTAGGTATGATTGAAAAAAGGAGAAAATGAGAAAGGAGAAAGAAGGGGTTGAAGAATTAAAAAGAAAAGTTGTGAAAAAGGGTGAAAAGAAATAGCCCTCCAAATGTTCAACCTTAGGGCAGACACCGGGTTCAACTCATATGCTACTGGTTGTTACCAAGGTGACACCGGTATTGAAGACAAAGACGTCATGGACCCAGTGACGCACTGCACTAAACCTTCTTAACCACTCGGGTATCTCTTAAAAGGTACTTGTTTCATTCTCACGGGGAACCGGTGTAATCTATCGACCTGTCTCTTAGAGATGGTTGATATTGAAATAGGAGACCTCTCCCTAATCTCCGCATAGGAAACCTAATGTGCACTTATCGAGTCTAGAGCCCCGAGATTCATCATAAGATCTAATAGGAACACATGATATTTCTACACTGGTTGTTCATCATTAAGGACGCCAGATGTAAACTTAAGAGTCCTACGCAGATCATAGCAATCTGCCAGAACATTTATGAGAGGATTCACTTTTGTGATTCTCAATGATTGAATGGAAATTCCTGCCAGGGTCAACATCAAATAGCCCTGACAGCAGGTCACTTCGGTAATTCTTTATGGGTTACGCTTAGTGTTCACGGTGGTTTCAAACGATCTACAGTCGTGGAGTGATCCCCAGCGACTCACCCAGTCATTGAGCTACTTAGTAGGTCTCGTAAGCTCTCTCGAGAGTATCTGACATGGGAACGGCCTTGGTAAGGGTTAGAAGGAGTCTTCACACTATGCTGTTGACGATCTCTAATTCTTATCTGTAAGTACCAGATGTTTTATTGCTAACTGTTTATATGCAGGGACACTTCATCTCCTATCTGGAAGTTAAAGAAAGCTCCCTAAAAGATCTATACAACACAAAGTTCAAAGAAAGATTCTACGCCAAAAAGAAGAATCTACAAAGTATAAAGACTAAGGATCAAAGTGAAAGAAAGGGAACTACGTGCATATGAATATCAAAGTCCAAAGATGTATGAGCATGTTGGAATGGCAAACAACCACCACAGACGCAGAAGTGACAAAAGGCAGATAACTCCACATCACTAAGGAACAAAGAACGATGAAAAATCAGTTATCAAAGATCACAAAGCATGAAGGAACAAAGACTAAAGACTATTCTACAACGACACACAAAGTTAAAGACAAATAACACGGAAGACCCACTCGCGTGGAGCATCATTCGAATGACCACCCCTTAGGGGGAGATTGTTAGCATTAAAAATATATATATTAAAGTGATGGTCATTCTCATATTGTAACTTTGTGTCGTCTGTTAAGATTAGTAATAGTTTAGTCATTGGGCCTTGGACTTGGCAAGCTAATATATCATGTGCTATGTTTCATAAGCCTAGTTATCCAATCATGTAACCAAGTCCAAGCCCAAGCCCATAGAAAGCCCATAGGGCATCTCATGTTATGAACTATTTAAACACCTCAAAGGCTCATTTGAGGTGTGTGCTTGTGTGTGTATTGTGTGTGTTTTTAATAAAAGTTCTCTTCATCTTTATACTCTTTTTCATATAATCTAACGCCACACATATCTCATCAAGTCACCATATTTCCTTCTTCTAGTGCTTATATTTGTGTTAAAGTTGATATATCTAAGGTCCAACAAGGACCAAAATTGAGTCGGGCTTGTAGACCCGCGCTTGCTCTTCTTGTTGCTTCTTCTTACATGAGGGCGGTTAGGGTTTCATAATTTTGGGATACAAAGTTTCCCAAAGTTAGATCAGGTGCGTCCTTAGTTGTTGCAAGAATTTCTGCCTCAGTGTTAGGCGCCCTGTTTCGTTCAGGCGCGCCTGGCGGCGCAGTGTTGTTCACTGCGGGTGTAGCTTGATGAGGAGTGGTGAAGAGGGTACGTTGGAGTTCCTCAACGCTTGGGACCACTGGTGTGACTTGGGTAGTTCTTATAGGTAGTTCTACCGCTAGACGAGGTGAGGTTGTTCCTGCCTCGTGGTGACCAGATGTGCTGGTTGTACCAGCAACTTGTCTGGAGATCGGATCTTGTTGATTCTTCCTCTGATGGTCACGCTTTTCTGACTGCGGAGTCAGCTGGCTTGAATTCTTATGTTTCGTCATTCTAGTTCTTAGTAGGGTCCCACGGATGGCGCCACTTGTTGATACAAAAGTTGGGCGTACCTGGTTATTGGGCTCTTGCTCTCGTACCAATTCGCTTCTTAGCACTCGTTACCTGCGTACTAAGAAAATAAAACAACACCGTTAGACTTATCGAGGGATTGTCTCCCCCGATTAGACTCCGGCGTGAGAGTAAGTAATCGATTTAGGGTTCTCGTAAAGAGTTAGGGTTTGTATATCGTACCTTTGAATGAGAATATATCATTCCTTTTATAGGGGCTGAAACCGCGTGGGTTTCTTGCTCCCTACTCTTCGCACTCGTGGTGCTTATCCAAGGAAAGAATATCTATTCTATGAATAGACAATCCTTATCGTGTACCCGGTGGGTTTAGTTGGGCTTTGGGCCTCGTGGGCTCAAGCTAATGATACTGTGGCCCAAACTATTATCATGGCAGCCCACTTGTGATGGACTTAGGCGCTAGTAGTATATATTATTTGGGTTCGTGGCCCAAATATAGACTATACGTCATCAATGCCCAAGAAGTTTGTCATAAAAAAAAAAAAAAAAAAAAAAAAAAAAAAAAAAAAAAAAAACAACATTCTCCCATCAAGCACACAAGATTAGAGCATAAGGTAACATGACTACAAGTTATCTTATAAACTCAGTGCCACATCAGCGCTGCATCAGCTTTAACCTTTTAACCTTAACTCACAAAAAAACATCATGGTAACATAACCCACCTATAACTCACCTTAACTCACATTCACCTTATTATTTTCAATTTCAACCCCAAACTTTAACAAATACTTCATTTATTTAAAACCATAACATTAATTATTACACATACTACAATACGGAATTAAAATATATATATATATATATATATATATATATATATATATATATGAAATTTAAAAACATAAAAATTACAAATACTTATTCATCGTCCTCAGAATCTTCTTCTTCATGTTGACGTTGAAGACGTTTTTGCCAAACATGGTCCACAAGGTCTTGTTGGAGTTGAATATGCATATCTACGTCGCGTATTTCTCTATTTATGCGACGTTGGGCCTCACATCTGTCGACCCACCTGTCTCGGTTAAAACGTGGTGTCGGATCCACCCACATTTCCCTATACTCACGTAGTGCAAATTTTTGATCTTTTAAAATCATGTTATACAAAATAATGCAAGTATACATTATTCTTTGTAACTTGACAACTTCCAGTGCACGTGCCGGTTGTTGTAGTATACCCCAACGTCCTTGAAGCACACCAAAAGCACGTTCGACATCCTATCGTGCACTTTCTTGCTTCCTTTTAAAATAACCATGTTTTTCGTCAGTTGTTGCCGAGAAGGATTTGACAAAAGTTGACCACCGTGGGTAAATTTCGTCAGCTAAGTAATAACCTCGTTCATACCTGTGTCCATTTATCATATAAGGTGCTCTTGGGGCTTCGTTAGCAAGAATGTCGTCGAATAACGAAGAGTTATCTAAAACATTAATATCGTTATTCGCCCCCGTCATCCCAAAAAATGCATGCCAAATCTATAAATCATGCGAAGCAACAACTTCAAGCATTATGGTTGGGTATTTTTTATAACCGCTACCATATTGCCCTTGTTACGCAACCGGACAATTTTTCCACTCCCAATGCATGCAATCAATGCTACCAAGCATTCCCGGAAAACCATGTTCACGCTCATGTTTTTCATAAATTTTTTGAACGTCGGACCATGTTGGTTTTCTTAAAAACTCCGGCATAAACAAATCTATAACGCACTTGTTAAAATTATCAAGACAATCACGTGAAGTAAGCTCACCCATTTGCAAATACTCATCAAACCCATCGGGTGCGTTGCCGTACGCCAATTGGCGTATTGCAGATGTACACCTCATAATTGTACTAATGGGCTTGCGACCCGTAGCATCGATTCCTTTGTTAAAGAATTTAAAATGATCTGGAAGAGGATCGGAATACTAAGATTCAATACCTTCGACTATTTCTAGAAATAGTTTCCGGCTCATACGAAACCTTCTTCGAAAATTCCGGTGCGTATACTTACACCTTTGATAAAAGTAGTCGCTACGCAAACGTTCTTCGGCATTCTTAAATTCGATGCATGGTGGAGCTGCTGCTTCTGCTTGTTCCAAGTGTTGATGATATTCGTACGCGGCTATCATAAACTTCATGTCAATTTCATCATCTACATCGGAGAAACTCCTTTTTTCTTAATTATTTTGATTCGGAGTTGAGGAAGAACCCACGTATGGATTATTCCACCCACCGAAGAAATTCGTGAACGAGTCATTGTTGTTGTTGTTGCCGCCCGACATTTTTTTTTGGGCTAATACAAGTGTATTGTAGAGTATATAAAGTAGCGGAAGTGTGAAAAAAAAATTGTGTGGGTGAATGGGTATTTATAGTTGTGATAAAATGGGTTTGAATAAGTTTTGTTTTTTTTTTTTTTTTTTTTTTTTTTTTTTTTTTTTTTAACACAAAGCAGCTTTAACGCTGCGTTAAATTGGTGCCTTGGTGCGTTAACGTGGCTTTGCCCTTCACCCCCGGTAACGATTAACGTGGCTTAACGTGGCAAAGTCATGCCATAACTCACCTATGAAAGGCATGTTACCGCATGCTCTTATGTGAATTCATGCTAGGTATGGATGAAAGTGAGGTTAATGCCAATGTACTCATTTAGGCCTCAAAGAGACTCAAGAGTGACGGAAATATGGGTGCATTGGGGACGTTACGATCTCTCAATAGTTGACTAGAATTTGGGGAGCACGCCCAAAAATATAATTCTAAAAACTACTATGCTATAATCTCTCCATCAATAAAACTACTATGGCACCTCTAACAACCAAACCACCTCCTAGAAACAACCCAAGCCATATCACTAATGACACACCACCACTTAGAATTTCTCCCAAGAAACGTGTGTTGCACCTACTCTTGTAATTAAACTAGAAACATATATAAGCAGAAGTTATTGCTTAACAAACTCGAACTGAATCAACATCAAAGGAGGACCAAGTAAACACAGAGAACACTAACTTGATTCGAAACAATAGCAACTAGACAGAATCAGTGTTACATGGATTCATAGAACGTAGACTGCACAAGGTGGTTTCGCTGCCCTTACCGATTTATGTCATGCTAGTAGAAGAAGCAAGACAGGTGTACATCAAAATAACCAGTTGTTCAACTGTTTACGATAGAGAGGAGTGCATACACTTTTTTGTTTGTGGTGAATATAAATATAAAAGTAAAAGACAAGATTAGATACAAAGCTGATTGATCCCCTCACAACTTAAAAATTCCTGTCGCCACAATTCCACACACGCAATATCTAGACCACAACACACTTCATGTTTACCAGGTCTCACATTCAGTGGTTGTGTACCATTCACTTCATGTGTAAACCAGTTTTGCTACATCAGTTACTCCAGCATTCTGCAGTACACTTGATCAAAAGAGTATGCTAGGCAAAAGGAGTCCTTATGCTCTTATATTGAATGCAGACTTGTTCAACGACCTCACACATATAGATCAGCTTTCATTCACTTTATCTCGCAAATCAAGTTCGGTGAGTATATGATCAATGTTAATGACCTCTTCATGGCCATGAAAATTACAGCAGTTTACATAAACAAAGAAAATAGTTGTAATCCCAAGAAATTGTATATATATTTTCTTCCTGCTTTAGCGACTATAATTTACAAACACGAGCAAAGCATAACCAAATAACCACACAAGAACTTGGTCTCTCTAAAAAAATAAACCCCCCATTTCTCATCTAACTTTAATATACATGTAAAGTCCTTTTCAGGATTCCGAATGTTTCTCACGCACATGAAATGCAACCATTTTTGACCCATCTACCCCAAAAATATAACTTTTCGAACAACCCATCATTGTGCCATTTTCTTCACTTTTTCATCTTTAAAAACATAACCCACAAAATAAAAACAAAAAACCTATGAAAATGGCCAAAACTAATGAAACCAAAAATGACGAAATCATGGCTCGTTTGTTACTGATGGCCTGGATTGTGCAACTCTTAGAGTTCCTCCAAGTTCGACAGGAACAAGAGGGATAAGAGAATGCAAGACATCAGTTATTAAGGGCCGGTAGCTCGGTTCTGGCTGTACGCACAGCACTGCTACAGCAGCAACCTACAAATCAAACCATTAAATCCTTTAGAAGGGGTAATTTTAAAAAGGTGTTTCTGTAATCATATAAGCTTAATCTTTATGAAGAGGACGTCTACGGTTTACATACTTGGTACAAGTGTTTAAGATCCATTGTATATCTGATAACAGGATCTACAATATTTGGGAGCTTTGATCTGTCCGTTAGCTGTGGCATAGCCTGAAAATTATATGAAAGTAACAACTTTGGTTTCAAAACACTGAATAACAACTCAATAATTAAGATTAACGTGATCAAGTATCAAATATTAAGTATTACCCAAGTGACAATAGATTGACATTGAGATTCTGCTAGTTTTTCTACAGGCCGCCTTCCGAGTAGAAGCTCTAAAAGTACTACTCCAAATGCATATACATCGCTTTTGTCAGTCAGTTTTCCTGTAAAACCAAGGATTAGTTTCACTCTCGGTTTTGGACTATTAGGTGTTAAAAAGGGAGAAGCCTTTAAACAAGGATGCACAGGCATAGCTTAATTTTTTGTAGTTATTTACTGAACATGTACCTTATGCAGTAAAAGTTTTACGCACAAGTCACCTTCTAAAGAAACAAATAATGTTTTCTAAATGCTCAAATAGTTCATTAGTAATGCATATGTAAGTAGTTTGAAATTGGTTGACCATACCGTCTAAAAGATACTCTGGAGCTACATAACCCAACGTCCCTGAGAGCTTAATCTTGTTTTTGTTCTGGGCTCCATCCATTACAGCTAGACCGAAATCTGAAAGCTTTTGAGAAAGGTACAAATGGAATAAGAACAATATATCTTCATAGAACGAGCAAGTGTAGGAAGTTATGTTAATTCCTTCACTGAAATTCAGAACAGAGTTCCCATAGCGTACATATGGGACCCACCCAGAAAATGCAATGTAGTGGGACCTAGAAAACTTTAGGTCCCGTTACATTTTCAACAAGAGGTGAGACCTACACGTACAATGTGTTAAATAGCAGCATCCACATGTAGGTCCTACTATGTTTGTACGCCCCAGCCAACCTCAGTCCTCAAACATTAAAGAGTAGGTGTCGGATACATTATTGTGATTCCAACAGATAAGAAAGTAGTGTAAATTTTTAATAAAGTGAAATGATGCCCAAAGTACCTTGGCATTGTAGCTGGAATCTAGAAGAATATTAGATGATTTCAGATCTCTATGGATCACAGATGGTTTGCAGTTCTCATGTAAATATTCTAATCCTCTGGTCAAACAATTCAAATATGTTAATATATTTTTAGAAGAAAAATAATTGATGCATTTAATTATCAGGTTTTAAATAAGTCCCACCTTGCTGTATCTAGAGCAATCTTCATCCTGGCATGCCATGTTAAGTTGGATCCACTGGAAGGCCCTGTATGGACATAATTGATGTATACATATTAAATTCTGTTATCTAATCTTTTTTAAATAAGATAACTCCTTCACTTGTTACTCCGTATATCTTAAAAATTAAAACATTTTCCATTTTGGGGGTCTAATTGATTGGAAGGTAGCCCCCTTGTGCAAAATTTCAAGCGAAAATGACACATCTTTCTATCGCCATCATTGCATACCATAATGAATTTTAGCCAAGGATTTTTAAAGTGGTTGTTGTACGAAAGGCCCATTACCATCATTTCAAACAATAAATCGCTCTAATGGACCTGATAGCTATAGCTTACTTTTATACTCGCTATCATCACGAAAAGTTAATCATATTGATCTTTCTGAAATTATAGTAACTGATAAATGAACAACTAAATCTGTAGGGTCGAGTCTACAGTCATATGCACCCGACTTCTGCTGAACTCATTTTACGGGAAATTGGCATGACTCGACTCTATAACAAAAGTATCAAAGCTGTTGTATAAACATGACCATATGAAGTCTTTATTGAATTTATTGATCTAAGCCTCCTGATTTTAATTCAAGGCTTTAAAGTGTCTTTTACCCAATTTACTACCACTTGAAAAAAAGACCAATCCACCCTTTACTATCTTGACAAATAATTAATCATATAACAGTTTTTCTCCATGTGTTTAAAGTGCATTCTAGGCGTTTGACTAATGGCAATCAATCACCAAATTGCAATTAAAAACTATAAACATATCAATTATGGTCCAAGACTTTTAAAGGTATTTTCTGAGACTAATAGCTAAAAACAACCTATTTGTCTGTTACCATCACTAAAATGTATTAATCATATTGAACTTGCTCCAAAACATTAAAGGGTATTTGACCAAGTAAAAGTTGCAAGATATGAAAGAAAGAAACAATAAGGCATTGAATTAGTGCTAAAAGAATTCAAATAATGACTCACCATGTAATTGAGTTTCCAAAGATCCATTATGCATCAGTTCATAAACAAGCAGCTTAGTTTCATCATGAACGCAATATCCCAACAACGTTATTATGTTTGGATGCTGAATTTTACTCAATAGATCCACCTCTGTCTACAGAAACACAAATCACAACATGTACAAAAGATTAACACTCATTTCTTCATAA
This sequence comes from Artemisia argyi, assembly GCA_030686995.1. Classification (NCBI taxonomy): domain Eukaryota; kingdom Viridiplantae; phylum Streptophyta; class Magnoliopsida; order Asterales; family Asteraceae; genus Artemisia; species Artemisia argyi. The sequence continues at coordinate 72,111,638 of CM060703.1, forward strand.
TCCAATGGATTTTTAACCGAAATAAAAATAAAAAAGCAATCACCTGAAATTCTTTAACAGCATCCTGGCTACCACCTTCTAATCTTTTAACAGCAACACACAAACTATCATCCAACCTAGCTTTATACACACATCCAAATCCACCTACGCCTAATATCTCACTTTCACCAAAGTTACTTGTTGCTGATTCTAACAAATTATAATCCATAACAACAACCGATCCCTTTTCGTTATTCGACTTTATAGCACCACTACTTCTACTAATGAATGAACTCAATGGCAGTCCTCTTAAAGAATCTTCAAAACATAAACCAAAGATACATAAATCATAAAACAATCAAATCAAATCATGTAAAAAGAGCAACCCATGATTCAAAAAAAAAAAACATATTACCTAACTTCTTGCTACCCACTTTGCCTGATTTGTACACTTTTTTTCTGTGACACATCCAAAAACACATGAAGGATAATAGGATGATACCCATTACAGAAGCAGCTGTAATGAGCCCAATAAGAAGCTTTTTACTTTGTTTCATATGGTGGTTTTTGATACTTGCTTCAGTTCCTGAATCAATAAAAAGATGTAGGTGAACCACCACCAAGGTGGCCTAGTGGTCAGGCACATGTCCTCAATAGTTAAAGGCATGGAAAGATTTAAGTGAATTTGAATACATACCTGAAGATATGTCAGCCACTGAAGAAGGAATAGAAGGAATAGGAGGAGCAACAGGTGAAGATTCAGGAACAGATATTGCAGACATAATCAGTAAACTTTTGGATGTTGCATTTGTAAATTTGAAATCAGATATGAAAACAAACAAAAAACCAATAAAGACTTTCATGGTGTTTTTGTAAGTGTCTAGAATAAACAAAACATGAGATTTGATTTAAGGAAATCTTGTTTGAGTTTGAGTTTGTATTATGTTTTGTATGCTAATAAAGACATTGAAAGACTGAGATCTCAAATGAATTGTTTTTTTGAAATGAATCTTGATGTGTGTCTTTCTCTCTCCACTGTCTGCCTTGTCCACTCTTGTTGTTTCTTTCTCTCTCACATACACATACAAAAACACACAATGAGAGAATATATAAGCATGGTTTAATGTGGGAAAATGAGATTTGTAATAACAAGATGAAAGAAAGAAGATGGTTTGTTAGATGGAGACACTGGACTGGCAAAAGTTTTTAACTTTTCTTGAAATTATAATTATAAAATAAATCAATAAAGAAAAAGGAGGGAACTTTCCAGCATTAAAATCAAAATTCCCTTTACTAGCTTTGTTATTTTATTTTTTATTTTGCTTTTATTATATTTCATAAAACAGTAGTTAGAGCCTCGGGTATGATAAAGCATGGCTCGGCGTTGCCGATGTGGCCATGGCGTTGCGTGTGTTATCACACCAAACCCGTTGATATACCAAGGTGCATTGAGTTTGGAAAAAGACAAAAAGAAAAAAAAAAGAATTTTCAAACCAAACGGCTATATTTTGTTTTTTTTTTAAATAAACACAACCACTTTTATACAAACCTTTTAAACCAAGTCCATCCAGAAGTATATATGGTGGATTCAAATCGATTGATTTACGTCGTTTCCATTATGAAGACTTGGAAGATTATCGAGATATCAAAAACAGTTACGGTGTATTACGCCGGTAACACTTACGCCGTAACCATGAAGAGTTGTTAATTATTTTTTAACAGAAAGAATTACGACATAGACAACCATTGCTTCTACGCCGTAAGGATTATTAAAGGCAAGGCGAAGAGGAATTTCATTCAGAAGCATATACGGCATAGGTAACTCTTTACCCTACGTCATAACTACCACAAAGCCTTAGAAGAATTCAAGCCGAAAAGTATATAAGGCGAATACCATCACTTATGGTTATGTCGTAACCAAGTCAAGCCCAGGGAAATCTATAAATACAAGCCCTAATTCATTCACAACACACATCTTTACACATAGAAGTTGAAGGACGACTAGGGTTTCATTCCAAGACGTTTTTCAGCCACAACCAAGTGCTTTCGAAAGGAGAATCCATCATCAAACATCATCGAACATAGATCGACATAGAGTAATTACATCGAACACAATTTTAATTCATTCACAGCTTTAATCATTATATTTGTTGCACTTTACACTATGTTGGCTAAACACTTCATGTGTTAGCCTAGTTATGAATTAATTAATGATTTGATTTCTTTAGTTTATTTATCATTCTTGTTAGATAGTTTATGTTCTTTTTGCTTGTTCCTTGTGTTTTGGTAGTGTCTAAGGTGATTTAGTTCTGGGTAATCTAGTAAGTATGTGATCATCCCAAAACTAGGTTATTAGGATGACCGAGAAATTAATACTCTCTCGGTTGTATAGGGTTGACCATACCACCACCTAAGTAAGAGTAGACACTTAAATAATGCAAGTTAGACATTTATTGTTTGCACCAATAGGCGTCTAAATGCCAATAGGTAGGAATGTTGTCATAAGTAAGTCATATAGATTAGTTGGGGGTTTAATGACTAGTTCCTTGTAAAAACCTTAAGAGGGTCTATCGGTCACAATGATCATTTGGATCGATAACTAATAATTATAAGCTAGGTATTTGATGATCACTCGGGCCTAGTGATATTAGAACCACTAATAAGAGTGAGACATAGACATTGCACTAGAAAGTCGAGTCAATGCATTAGTTAAGTAATAACTAGGTTAGCACAATTTCTCCACTTGAATAGTTGAAACCAATTTCATTTCATTCTAGTTTTATTTAATTTCATATTCTTCAATTTAAATGTGACAATTAAATTGATATAATTAGTTAGAATAAAATTGATAGATCACCCACAGCTCTTGGGAACGACCTCGGATTTACCATAGACTCGCTACATACGATCAGGTACACTGCCCATTAGTATATGTGTAGATCATAGGGTAGACAAGCTTTATAAATTTAAGACCTGATCTCGAGTATCAAAAATCCATGATTGACATACAGAAGCATGGCAATGGACTAGGTTCTGATTAAAATACCTGCATGTATGAAGATTGGCCTAGAATCTTACCTGAGTTGTGGTCATAGTATGTTTATGTTATCTATGGTTTTTTATGTTAATTGGTTCGTATGCTATTAGTGGTTTAGTGGATATGAGTTGTATTTGATTCAATCTATTGTCGTATCTGACTTGACTTAGCAACTGGAAAGCCTATTAAGAAAATAAATGACAAATGTTAACTTCTTCTTTTTATATCCCCCCAACCCTGATCTTCTGAATGTTGGGGTTTTTGGGATATACTCCTTCTATTGATTTTCCAGATTGTTCAAAATGTAGGAAATAATGTTCTTCCATGTAGCTTTCTTATTGTAGTAAGAGTTTTTTACTTATGGATTAACGATCCACAACTTTGTTCAATTTGGACTTGACTGCGTTGGATGGTTTCGTATGCTTTGCAATTCTACACCTAGTACGATACACCTTATAGCACCTATATGCTATAATTTATAGCACCTAATGTGGGTATTTATTTGTATTTCTTTATATAAATGTCATTCGTATGCTATGGTTTTGTGTAACAACTCATTTTTTTAGGTCATTACTCAACAATAAACTGATTTTACTTTGAACGCTTGAACATATACTTTAACATAAAACAATTATGTTAAAGCGCATAAACCGAAAAACGACTTTTAACGTAAACCGGAACTAGACTAAGTTTAGTCTACATCAACTAAGTGCTACATGACTTTAACAAGCATTTATAAGATATTTACATTTGGTTTCATAAGTTTTACGTAAATCACTTAAAACTTGCATTATATTTCATACATGCATGCACAACTTACCCGATAACTTCACCACATTTGAGATAATACTTCTACAACCATTATACACTTCAAAAATTATTTCCATCCCCCACCCTACCTACCAAAAATTAGCCCCTCCTTCCCAAAGTAGAAACCACAACTCTTGCTTTCCCTTTTGTGTGTTCCCACATACCTTAAATCATGTTAAAACTTAAAGCTAAACACCAACACTTGCCAAGTCTTCTCAAGATGACTCATTTCCCCTCTTTTTCAGACATATTACACGAATCAAGGGCAACTCCCAAGCCCAAGGCACACTCAAACACCATTCATGGGATGCTAGTCACCATTTGGTAACAAAGCCTCTTTTGAACCTTCCTCTTTTCTTGTTATATAAAGGGACTACCTAACCACTCTCATAACACACATAAACACTCTCAACCCACTCAATATTCTCAGCTCTCTAAGTGTTCAAACATGATTTCCAAGATTTGGTTTAAGTATTAGTAACAAGGGTTAGAGTTTTGAGCTCATAGTTTGGTTTTCATTAAGGTTCTTGTTCACTAATCTCCATCAACACTTTGTAAACATCCCTAGACTCATTTTACACTTCATTTCAATTTTATATAACATTACATTTTCATGTTATATCACCTATATATGTCGTGTGTTGAAATTGAATTTAAAGTAAAGAGAGAAAACCCTAGTTGCTCTCCAATTTTTCAGTTGACATGTTTGATATAGAAAACCACTTTATAAATTTTTCTGGGCAAAACCATTTTGTACACACTTAAATACATGTCTTATATAGTTTCTTGTCAAATTTCATAATTTTTTTGAGTTGATTTAGTTTTTTTTTAACAAGTGAAATGGGATCGGTTTTCAAAACTGACATGAATCTATGTTCCAGATTTCAAGCATAAAAAGCACCATCCAAGGAGTATTTTGGTAAATCGACCTTTTTGAAAATTTTATAGTCAAGACCTTCACTCAAACATAGAAGGTCGAATCGAGTTGTGAGGTCAAGTAAAGAAGAAGATATGACTAAATGAATTTGGGTAATGATTTCTTGGTTTTCGTAGACGTAACACATTTGTGTTCTTTAATTTTATGGAATTATTGGTGTAGAACTAATACAAATGGTCTACATTTTTGGAAAGTAGACTAAAAAATGTTCAACCAAGGCTTTTGAACCAAATGGTTTCACTAGAAAACGAATGAGATAAAGCTCGACGAAGTCGAAAAACTTTCTGCAAACAGTAAGTGCATGTGGTGTATGCTTATTCATACACCCTTTATTTACCATATTAAGACCAAAAATGACCAAAAACTAACCAAATTTGCCAAAGATATCGTGTTTTTATGTTTATGATTGTGCAGATACGGATATTTTAAAATGGACACAAATCAAGCCAAAAAGACAAAAACGAGCACGAGATTTGGAAAAGTGTCAAAAGCCGGAGCCGGGGAAGTATAATGGTCAAAGAAAGCTCAAAATGTCAAAAATAGTCCTTACAGATTCAAAGAATGACAAAAATGACCCTTGGTTGAAGTTTGAAGAAAATGACAAGAATGGTACTCCAAGTTTCATCAAGCTGTCAAATTTAGTCCTTTGAAGATATTTGGAAGAAAATGACAAAAGAGTCCTTGAAGAATCAAAGTTTGACAACATAAGCCCTTGGATCACACTTTGGAAAAATGACAGCATTAGTCCCTTGAGTTTTCTGAATTACATATATTGTCCTTGTCATTTTTCACCTAAACTCATAAAACCTAAATCCAATAACTAACCGGACCATTTATATTATTAAAACCCAAAACCCAACCTTTACCCACAAAGCCCAATCCAATTAACCTTACCCGGCCTGCTCCACAAACCTGAAGTCAAACTCATCAAAAAACCCGGTCAACACAGCTTTAATTACCCTTTGAAAACCCTGCGCCCCAAATTTACCTTTACCCAGAATTTCACTATAGCACATGAACCCTAATTTTTACTCCGTACAAATTAACCACAATTAAGGGTATATTCGTACAATTACTTGCTTCTAGAACACACTGACATGTGTAGAAGGTTGACACGCTGCCAATCCCTGTGCCTTAGTGAGCTCTTATTGGTGGAAATCACATGGAAGTTTGATCCAAGGGCTAAGATTGATGGGATTGATTGGCACATGATCCAAGGACTGACAAAGGCTCAGAAGAGGTATAAATTTCACCTGGATCAATGACGTGGACACCCTAGAAGCATCCTCACTCATCTATAAATACCCCTTTCCTCACTTGTAATCAATATGTAGGAATTTTGTAAAGTTATGCTGTTAATTTTAATTCTCAAATGTAATTTCAAAGCTTTAATAGTGTAATTCTCAGTTAGTTTAATAAAATTGTTGTTTACTTCTTATATTCAAAGTTAGTTTAATTTCATTTTAAATCAATTTAGTTTCTCAGCAGCTTAATTAGTTTGTTTATTGCTTATTTAGCTTCTCTTAAACTTTTTCATCTCATTTCAACTTTTATATTTCAAAACTTTTCATCTTATTTCAAAAATAACAAAAAAGAGAAAAACAAAGAAAAAACTTAAAAATATGTTTTCAATTACTTAAACTAGCTTCATTAAGCTTGATTTTATGTTTATCTACACTCACACTAGCTTATAGTAGCTTTCGTGAGTTGTTTAGGTGCTAATTTTTGTCCAAATCTCTCAAATCTCAATATAGTCAACATAAGTCAACTGTGCTTATAAATAAGCAAGTTGAGCTTATCAGAAGGAGTTGAAGGCCCTTGTTCCTGATTTAGAAGCCTATTTAAAGATAGGCTTTGATCAAAAGTACCTCTGTTCAGCTGAGGTTCTTCAAGTGAGTTTCAATTTTCAATTTGTAGCTTAATATTGCATAAGTAGAGTGTAATAGTTTAGATCTGAGTTTATTACTTGTTTGCTGTTTCATCAGTTTAGTTTATTCTTAATATAGCTTTATAGTAGTAGTATACATCATATTATCATAGTTTGCATCATTTAAGTAGTAACTATTTCATTTCTGTCTCATTGAAGCATACTGAGTTTGATTGTTAGATTGTTACTGAGACATGTGTTTTTGTGTTTCATTCAACTTGTTACATCATAGTTTAAGTAAGTTTGGTGGTTTAGTTTACTATTAGACTCAGTTGATTCATTATAAGTTCATAACAGTTTAGTAAGGAGTGTTTGGATTAAGTTTGATCTGAGTTTTCTAGTTGTTAGGATATCGTTCTAGGTGCACTAATAGCTTATACTAGGTTAGTATAGGCCAGTTATAGCATAATATTGATAGGTCACTTCATTAAAAGTCAAATTCTCTTTTTAATCTCTCATTTATGCATAACTGTTTAGTTTTAGGTTGCAAATTTATAACAGTAGTTGCATAATTAGTTAATCTAGTTTATTTTAGATTAATTTTAGCTTAATATTACAAATTCAATCATATGGGATTAATCATAGTTCATCATAGTCAACTTAGCATAACCTCATAAAAAGTCAAAAGTACAAAAATATTTTCTGAATCCATTTAGTTTTTGATTTTTCACTTTCTCAGTTTGCATTCAAATCTCATAAAATTTTTAGTGATTAATATTTGACAGCTTGTGGCTTCAAAAACATTTTTACTTTAATTTTTTTGGAATTTTTCTTATAAGCTTTGAATATGCTCAAACTTACCTAATTTCAGCAAAACTCCCCTGCACCAAGGGAGTTTATTTCATAAGCTTAACTTCACAAGCTCTTATCTGCTTTTTCTCTTGAACTTTTTGTTTGATTATTGGCTTTTTGGAAACCTCATAGTGTCAGCTTAATATATCTGAGCTTACTTTGCACCTAGGAACTTATTTGTTTAGCTTATATTGCCCCTTTTAGATATATTTTAGCTCAGCATTCATTAATTAGCTCAGAGTTGGATTTTGCTTATTTGATAGTGTTCTCAGTTTATGTAGGCTTTACATTAGATCATTTCAACTTATTTGGATTATACTATAATAGCTTTTAGCTTTTGTGCAACTTTGGTTTAGCTTTGGTTCCATTTAAGTAGGCTGCTAACACATAAGTTTCTCTTTTAGCTCTTTATTTGCTCAATGTTGCTTATTAGAGCTTAATATGTGCTTATTTCAGCTTTTCAACAAAAATCTTTTCACAAAAGTTTCATTTTATTTGTTGTTTTAAAGTTTTGTAAAAAGAAAAAAAATATTTGCAAAAAGGTCTGGGTAAGGTTCGAGCCCCAGACCTCTTGGATAGCTAAGCCTCACCCCCACACACCTTCACCGTTTGCCCTTGGGACTTATTTCATTGGAACCTTACACCCTTTTACCCGTTAGTTCCTTTTAAGCCTTTGATCACTGTTTTGCTTATTCTGAGCTTATTCCTAGAGCTTTTGCACTTTTCCTATTTTTCTTAAGTTTCATATAGTAGTTTAGACTTTCTGGCAATTTTTGGGATTTTTCCCTATTCATTTACTATTTTTCTTATTTTATTTTTTTAAATAGCAATTAAATCATAAAAAATATAACAATAATCAAAAAAAATACCCAACTTTTTCCTATAGTTTTCTTTTATCATTTTTAATCTAGGAAAAATTAAAAAAAAAATAGTATTTGGACTTAATTTTCTCGAATTTGCAAAAAGGTCTTGGGATTTCCCGTGACTTTGCGTTTTTAGGTAAAATTTCATAATTTTCCAAATTTACTTTTTCCATTTCATTTTCTATTTCATAAAATAGTTTTCTTTAAATTTTGGTAATTTTCCAAGTTGATTTTCTAATTTTCTCATATTTTCCCATTTTAATAGTTTTTAATTCATAATAAATAAATAAAAAGTCAAAAAAATATTTTTCTTTTTTCTTGAAATTATTTTTAAGCATTTAGGACTTTTAGAAAGTAATTCTAGAATTTTACGTGCCTTTCCCTTTAGTTTGCCTTTTTAGTAACGTTTAATTCTCGTTAAGCTCGCGTTTTTAGTTTCACGTTACGTTTTAGCTTTAGTTTTATTTGGTAATTAGATTTACTTGCTTAATTGTTTATTTGTGCTTTATTTTCATCATCATTAGTGTAAATCTCATCATATCACTTTTATCCCAATTCACTACGCGTTTCACGACACGTTTATCACTATTCCATTCACACATTCACACAGACTACGACCTCGGGTTATTCATATTTCTTTTGAATACCTTGGAGAAATCACTATACTATAATTGATACACATCAGTTTTTGGCGCTGCAGCCGTGGAAGGTTGAAGTGAATTTTGGTTTTCGTTTTACGAATCGTGTTTTGAAAACCTTCCTTATTGTTTTTGTGAATATTTTCTTATAAAAAATAAAAATATATATATAAAATCAAAACATTTTTCCTAAAGTGTTTACAAAAATACAAAAATAAAATAATATCCAACCATTCCCGAATAAACAACAAAAGAAATCATGAAATTAGTCGTTATCAGATTACTTTACTACTACAACCTATACACGAGGTTCTAGGTAGGTCTTGACATTAAATTGCAGACCGAAGAGAGATTCATTCTTCTCTCCCGCCTCGCTGCGCGTAGTTTTAAAGGAAACGGTTACGGTTAACGTAACGGTTACCAAAAATATTGTCATTTTTAAGTTTTCAAAAATATAAAAAAAAACAATTTTTTTTTTTTTTTTTTTTTTTTTTTTTGGTTTCTTTTTGGTGTATGATCACCCGCTCATCTTCTCAAAATCTTATTACTCCACTTTCTAATCCCGAAAGGGTTATACGTCACAATCACCGATCAACCGTTGAGGAAATGGACCAAAACAATCAACACCCTCCGGTGGGTGATGATCATCAACCAATGCTAGCTCCCGATCTCCAAACGATGGAGGAGTTGTGCCAACCGACTATGCACGGAAGAGGTGGCCCGATTGCCCCTCTTATCATCGAGGCTACGGATTTTGGACTCAAACATCATATGATCCAAGAAGTCCAAAATTCGTTCCAATTTCACGGATTACCGGGTGATGATGCTAATAAGCATCTCGACAAATTTTAACCGTCACCCAAAGCATGAAACAATATAGGATCTCCGATAACGCCATTCGTCTTTCTCTCTTCCCTTATTCTTTAACGCATCATGCCACCGCTTGGTTTGATCGTCTTCACAGGAACTCAATTCATACTTTTGAAGAAATGGTTTCAAAGTTCTTGGCGAAATATTTTCCACCATCGATGGTGACGAAATTAAGAAACGATATTAGTAATTTCCGGCAACTTCCCGACGAATCTTTATTCGAGGCATGGGAATGTTATAAGCTTGCTATTGATCGGTGTCCAAATCATAATATGCTTCTTGTTACGATAATTGATACGTTTTACAATGGTTTGACCCTCTGACATCGTGACACGATCAATGCAGTAACCGGTGGGACCTTTATGAAAAGGCGTCCTGAAGAGTGTTATGATCTTATCGAGAATATGACTGCCCATCACAATTATTGGGATTCCTCTGCCGAGAGGAATGAGTCAACAAGATCTACCACTGCTCATAATTCTTCTTCTTCTTCTTCTGAGATAGCCGCTATTACTAAGAAACTCAATGATTTGTCTACGGCTGTGTTACGAATGCATCAATCTAATCAAAATCAGAATCAAGTCAAAAATCATCAAGTCAATATGGTTAACCACACTTGTGAGACTTGTGGTGGTCCTCATTCGTATTTTGAGTGCCCAGCCTCCGGTGGCTTCACTCACGAGAATGTGTATGCTACTACGGGAACCTACAATATGGGAGGTAATGGTTACCAACCACAAGGTGACAGTAATCTTCTTAGCTACCGTTCCAACAATTATCTTGGACCACCCGGTTTCAATCAACCAAATCAAGTGAATCATAATCAAAATGTGCAGAACTAGAACAATCAATTCAACCAAAATCAAAATCAAAATCAAAACTGGATGAATAATGGTTTTCAAAATCAAAATCAAGGTTTTCATCAAAATCAAAATCAGGGGAATTACAATCAAGTCCCGAATCAAGGGAATGCTTTTCAAAACCAAGGGAATTTTCATAATCAGGGAAATTATAATTATGGGAATTTTCAAAATGCTAATCATGGAAATGTGAATCATGGAAATCAAAATTATGGAAATTTTCAAAATCAAGGGTTCAATAACAACAACCGAGGACAAAATTTCAATAATTAAAATCAAGTTGTGAATCAAAATCAATCATCCTCGGATGAGTTAATTAAGTAATTTATGAAAAATCAAGAGGAAATGAATAAAATGATGATTAACTAAATGGCCGAAATGAATAAGCGTTTAAATGATTGACCCTCGGGCTCGGGTACTCTTCCTAGCAACACGATCGCTAACCCGAGGGGCGATGTTAAAGCGATCACGACTCGAAGTGGTGTTTCATATGATGGACCCACGGCTCCGACTACCTCTTATTCTTTTCCTCCCAAGGTGGTAGACCGTGAGACCGAGGCGACAAAGGACCCGGTGCTTCCTACTAACAACGGAAGTACTGAAAACGTCCAACCTCCGGTTGTCCAGCCGTCTAAGCAGAAAGAAAAAGTTGTTTTTGAATTAGAAAAAGAAATTCCCGTCAAGACCAAATTGCCTTATCCGTCTAGACTTAACGATCAAAAGCTCCGTGAAAAAGCTAATCATCAAATGGAGAAGTTCTTCCAAATCTTTCAAAATTTGCACTTCGACATTAACTTTGCGGATGCTATTCTTTTAATTCCAAAATTTGGGTCTATGATTCAGAATTTGTTGAATAATAAGGAAAAATTGTTTGAAATGGCCAAAACCCCGTTGAATGAGAATTGCTCGGCGGTTCTCCTCAAAAAGCTACCCGAAAAGCTCGGAGATCCCGACAGATTCCTTATTCCTTGTAATTTTTTGTGGATGGTTGAGTGCTTCGCCTTGGCCGATCTTGGTGCTAGCATTAACCTCATGCCATTATCCATCTGGAAGAAATTGTCTTTTCTGAACTTACTCCTACTTGTGTGACCCTCGAGCTTACCGGTCAATCTACTTCCCGTCCTGTGGGAATAGCCGAGGATATCTTCGTTAAAGTGGGAAAGTTCCATTTCCCTGTCGATTTTTTAATTATTGATTTTGATGCCGATCCACGGGTTCCTCTCATTCTCGGGAGAGGTTTCTTAAGGACGGGTCGTGCGTTAATTGATGTTTATGACAAAGAAATTACCCTACGCGTTGGTACTGAAGCCGTTACGTTTGATTTGGATCAAACATCGAGATACTCCTCCACTTATAATCATTTCTCTGTGAACTATATTGATGTTATTGATGTTGCTTCGGAGGAGTATTCTGAAGAACTTCTCGGTTTTTCTAAAAATGCTTCGAGTGGCAATTCCACTCCTTCTTCTCAACCTATTGTTTCCGATCCTTCCCCTTCCCTCACTCCATTTGAGAGAAGTGATTTCATCTAGGAAGAGATCGAGTCCTTTTTTTCTATGATTCGATTTCACCGGAAATTGATCATTCTGATTGTGATCCGGAGGGAGATATTCTTTTAATTGAAAAATTGTTGAATGAAGACCCGACTCCTTCTCTCCCTCTGATGGACCTTAGAGAGATTAAAGAAGTAAAGCCGTCTAGTGAGAATCCTCCGGAGCCTGAGCTCAAGGATTTACCTCCTCATCTTGAATACGCTTTCTGAGAGGGAACCGACAAATTTCCCGTCATAATTTTGAAAGACCTCAAAGATGAGGAGAAGACCCTACTCTTAGATGTGCTCAAGAAGCATAAGAGTGCCATTGCTTGGCAAATTTCCGACATCAAGGGCATAGACCCTCGTTTTTGCACTCACAAGATCTTACTTTAAGATAATTACAAACCTTCCGTCCAACAACAAAGACGGGTTACCCCGAAAATCCATGAGGTGATCAAAAAGGAGATAATCAAACTCCTTGATGCCAGGATGATTTATCCAATCTCAGATAGCTCATGGGTTAGCCCGGTTCATTGTGTTCCGAATAAGGGTGGTATGACCGTTGTGACCAACGATGATAATGAGTTGATTCTGGCACGCCTCGTCACCGGATGGAGAGTGTGTATAGACTACCGCAAATTGAATGATGCTACTCGTAAAGACCATTTCCCGCTCCCTTTTATGGACCAAATGTTAGAACGTCTTGCGGGAAATGAGTTCTATTGTTTTCTTAATGGCTTTTCCGGGTATTTTCAAATTCCCATTGATCCTCCAGATCAGGAAAAGTCCACTTTTACTTGCCATTATGGGACGTTTGCTTACCGACGTATGCCTTTTGGCTTATGCAATGCTCCGGGTACGTTCCAAAGGTGCATGATGGTCATTTTCCACGATATGATTGAGAAAACCATGGAAGTTTTCATGGATAATTTCTTGGTTTATGGAAATTCTTTCACTACTTGCCTCTCTCATTTAGAAAGTATGCTAAAACGGTGCAAAGACACCAACTTGGTTCTAAATTGGGAGAAATGCCATTTCATGATCAAAGAGGGCATTGTCCTCGGCCATAAGATTTCCAAATCCGGGATTGATGTCGATAGAGCTAAGGTCGATGTGATCGCTAAGCTACCTCATCCCACCACTGTTAAAGGAATTAGAAGTTTTCTCGGTCATGTTGGCTTTTACCGACATTTCTTTCAAGATTTTTCTAAGATAGCCCGGCCCCTGACTCATTTGTTAGAAAAAGCTGCTCCGTTCTTCTTCTCAAATGAATGCATCGATGCATTTAATATATTAAAGAAGAAGTTAACGGAGGCTCCGATCTTAGTTGCCCCCGTTTGGGACTTGCCTTTTGAGCTTATGTGCGATGCTAGTGATTATGCTATCGGGGCAGTCTTGGAGCAACGAAAGAATAAGTATTTTCAACCTATACACTATGCGAGCAAGATGATGAATGACGCTCAATCTCACTATACGACTACTGAGAAAGAGATGTTAGCGTTGTTTATGCCTTTGAAAAGTTCCTAGACCACAGTGTATACGGATCATTCGGCCCTCAAGTATCTTATGACTAAGCAAGACGCTAAGACTAGATTACTTCGGTGGGTTCTCCTTCTTCAAGAATTCGATGTCAAAATTCGAGATAAAAAAGGAGCGAAGAACCTTGCCACCGACCATCTTTCTAGACTTGAGAATCCCCATGAAATTGTTTTCGAGAAAAAGTACCGAAGCATTTCCCCTCGAGACACTTGGAATGTTATCACATAGTGATTCTAGTACCCCATGGTTTGTCGACTTTGCGAATTGCCATGCAGGGAATCTTATAAGAAAAGGGATGTCATCCCAATAAAAGAAGAAATTCTTTAAGGATGTTAAACATTATTTCTGGGACGACCCCTATTTGTATAAAGTATGTGCGGATCAAGTGATCTGGCGGGGCGTTCACGGCAAAGAAGCCGATGACATTCTTATGACATGCCACAATGGACCCACGGGGGGACATCATGGTGCCAATTACACCACCAAGAAGGTTTTTGATTCCAGCTTCTATTGGCCGACGATATATCGAGATGCACATGACTTGGTGAAGTCATGTGACTCGTGCCTCAAAATGATGAAATGCCTCAAAATGCCATTTAAGTTTGTGAGATCTTTGACGTATGGGGTATAGATTTTATGGGCCCATTCCCGTCTTCAAGAGGGAATAAGTATATACTCGTGGCGGTCGATTACTTGTCTAAATGGGTTAAAGCGAAGGCGCTCCCCACCAATGACGCCCGAGTTGTTGTGAAATTTTTAAATAGTCTATTTACCCGATTCGGTGCACCTCGTGCAATTATTAGTGATCGCGGTACTCACTTTTGTAATGATCGATTCGCAAAAGTTATGCTTAAGTATGGTGTTACATATCGTCTTAGTACCGCGTATCATCCGCAAACAAGTGGTCAAATTGAGGTGTCCAATCGTGGTTTGAAAAGAATTTTAGAAAGGACCTTAGGAGAAAACCGAGCCTCATGGGCTGACAAATTAGATGATGCACTTTGGGCCTTCCGCACTACTTACAAAACACCTATTGGGTGCACTCCTTATAAGTTGGTGTATGGAAAGGCGAGCCATCTCCCTATTGAGCTTGAGCATAAGGCCTACTGGGCCTTGAAATATGTTAATTTTAACCTTAAGACCGCGGGTGTTCATCGAAAAGTTCAATTGAATGAATTGACCGAACTTCGTGATCAGGCTTATGAGAATTCTTTGATCTACAAAGATAAAAGAAAGAGGATTCATGACTCTAAGATCAAGAACCACGAATTCAACATTGGTGATCGAGTCCTTCTTTTCAATTCTCGATTGAAGATTTTCTTGGGCAAGCTTAAAACCCGTTGGTCTGGACCATTCACCGTTACCCAAGTGATTCCTTATGGAACCATTGAGTTAGCTCAACCCGATGGTCCCAATTTCAAGGTGAATGGTCATCGACTCAACTATTTCGGAGGGGACATACCACCCATGGTTGTCCCGTGTTAGGAATATAAATATTCAAGTAAAAGACTTGGTCACACCAAGTATAGATTAGCATCAAGTAGCTCGTAGATATATCGATATTTAGTTAGTTAGTAGATTAGTTAACGTAGTATTTATGGAGTCGGGTCGGGTCTTTACCTACTGTCAGCTCACTCCACAGCTTGTTTAAGGGGCGTATTTGTTTGTAACTATAAATACCCCTCTCCCACCAAGGGAGAGGGTTGGACCTTTCATTTACAATCTAATATTCATCTTTTTCTCTCAAGGTTCCCACATTACTTTCTCTCTCTAACATCTCTCTACAATATTTACTTACATTTGATACACAAGAACCATACATGATATGATTATGAGTAACCTACAATTGGTATCAAGAGCCATGGTTACATCCTAGGGAGTGTTTGTTCTCGGATTTATACTTGGTTTCTTTGTGGTTTTTCCTTGGTTCGAATAGTATAGGAGGAAAACTCTTTAGGTCGAATTCATTTGTGGTTTGTATTGTGTTTTAATTGTACTTTCGTGGTTAGTGGTGTTAGAGTTACTAAGTTTTTCAGTTGGATATGTTGAATCATTCGTTGGTTTGAAGTTTGATTCATTTTATGAAATGTTTCTTCTTAGCGAGTTGGCTCTCGGTGTGATTTTTGTTGTAGCGATTTGGGTGTACTGACCAACGAGTTGGGTATAGCGAGTTGGTGTTTTACTATATTTGGATAAATAGACAAATCGCAAGAAAGCGAATTATTTGTCTGTTGTGTTAGCGAGTTGTCAGACCTGTCTTTTAGTGACCAGCGAGTTGGTCATAGCGAGTTGCATATCAGAGAATTTTTTCCAGCAAGTTGGTAGCTAGCGATTTGGTTTTCAGCGAGTTGCTTATTCAGTGAGTTGCTTACTTAGCAATTTGAGTCTTAGCAATTTGGTTCAATCAGCGAGTTGTGTCACTGCATATTGCATCTAGCGAGTTGGTCATTTTATGATTTTCCAATTTCAGCGAGTTGCTCAATCAGAGATTGGAATTCCAGTGATTTGTTAAGTTAGAGAATTTGATCTTGTGTAAGTTTTGTGACTAGTGAATTGTTGCATCTTTAGTTGTTACGACTAACCTAACTGTAATTTCACGTTGTAAGTTAACTCTTACGATTTGACTTATTACATGTGGATCTGTTGTAATTTGACTTGGTACGACTAAACACTTATTACAATTCGATCACAATTTGATCAAGATCTTATACTTAGAGTTACTCATTAACCACATCTTACGGTTTGTTTTGGTGACTTTAGAAAATCCCGCGAAAGAATCAATTTTTCGGTTTAAGTCACAAAAGTTGTAAAATCCCGACTAAGATCTTATTATGGCAAGTACCACTTCTTCGGATGACATTCAAGCTGCCGGGTCCGATACCCGCCATCCTATGCTTGATAGGACGGATTATGAGTCATGGGCACAAAGAATTCGACTCTACTGCTTAGGAAAGATAATGGTGTCAACACACTGAAATCCATTGATGAAGGACCCTTTCAAATGGGCACCACTAGAGACACTGTCGCAACTATTGAAAATCGAGCTGCTGTTCTTGGACCAGACAGACCACGCACCTACAGTGATCTATCTGATGAAGAAAAGAAACGTTATGATGCTGACATTAGAGCATCAAACATTGTCATTCAAGGGCTTCCTAAAGATGTCTACAAGCTCATAAATTACAACACGGAAGCCAAAGCGGTCAGGGACAATGTCAAAATGCTTCTTGCTGGGTCTGAGTTAACCAAAGAAGATCGTGAGTCTCAGTTGTATGATGAATTTGAGCACTTCAAGATGAATCTGGGTGAAAGCATCACTGACTACTATGTCAGGTTTCACAAGCTGGTGAATGATATGAGGATCATTAAGATGACAATGCCTAACATTCAGCTTAACTCCAAATTTGTGAACAACATGGCACCTGAATGGGATTGGTTTGTAACGTCTGTTAAACTAAACAATGGTCTTAGAGATACTAATCATGAACAACTGTATGCTTATCTCCAACAACATGAAAATCACGCTGCTTATGACCGGTTAATGCGGGAAAAACTCAATCCTATTGCAACAAATGACTCTCTCGCATTTGTTTCAAATGTTCAACAGCTCAGTCAATCCTCTAATGATCATGTTCAAAAGCATCATCCTTCATCATTGCCACTAACATCACTTGGTCAATCATCAACATCCTCACCATCTGCTATGAACACTCATCTGGACTCTGGATACTCCCACACTTACATGATGATTGATAATCTTTCCAATCAAGTTTCTTTGCTCGTCCAACAATTCAGAGCAACACTTCCTCAAACTAACAACCAACTACGGACTAAATCTAACCCACACAATCAGGCAATTGTGGAAGATGGAAGGGTTGTTGTTCAGAATGTGCAAGGTAGACAGAACTTGATTCAAAAGAATGCTGCTCGTGGGAATGTGCCGAATAGAGTGGGGAATTCAATTCAGGGACAAGCTAGACAACCTAAGTGCTACAACTGTGGAGGAATGGGACATATAGCAAGGAATTGTACTCAACCTAAACGTCCACAAAATTCCGATTACTTCAAAGATAAAATGCTGCTGATGCAAGCACAGGAGAATGGAGTTGTTTTGGATGAAGAGGCACTACTATTTCTTGCTGGAGATGATGAAAACATGTTTGATGCAGATGTTGATGATCAACCAGTTCATGATATGGCTCTAATGACCCAAACATATTCCAAGCTGATGACTGTGATGCCTTTGACTCAAATGTTGATGACGAACCTACTGCTCAGACCATATTTATGGCACATCTCTCTTCTGCAGCATCTTCATCACAACCATCCGGTTCCTCCACCACACCAGCTGTCTCTGATGTACTAGATCAACATAACATGATTAACTTGGTTGATGCACCAGAGGTTCATAACGAGGTACAACCCACCGATATTGGTGTTACAAATACTGCCAATATGGGGAATAGTAATGTTATCCCATATGAACAGTATGTGAGTCACAATATCATGTCAGTTGTACCAAATCATGCACCTTCTGTTGTTGACAACGAATGTATGAGCACACTGTTTATATTCCTGATGACACCCTAACCACTAGACTTAACATCCTTAAGGATCAGGTGACCTTATATGAACAACGTTCAAAATTTGAGCTAACTGAACGTGAGAAAAAAATGGATATGCAAATGCGTGTACTTGTAACAGAACATAATAAAAAGGAAGAAACATTTAAAATGGAGTTAGATTCTTTGAAAAAGCAACTTGATCAGTCTGTTAAACAAAAACAGGAGATACTGAAAAGTAGGATCACGCAAAAACTTGATTTTCAGAAAAAGGAAACTAAGCTCTTAAATGATTTCTCTTGCCTTAAAATGTAACACCCCAACCCGACATGGGTCTGGAGCGCTACAGTATGGTGACATATCAAAGCATACAAAGTATACAACGCAAGAGGAAGACTTAAAACAAAAGATTACAATGGAGAAATCTAAAAGAAAAGAAAACACAAACTAAACAAAGTCTAATCTAATCTAAGTCCAAAACTAGTCCAGATGTAATGGGCTTCTAATCATCGGGGTAGTCCACTAATGCTCTTATGCACTCTTCACCCAACCCAGCTTCCAACCTAAAACCTGCCGCAGGAAAGGAAAATGCGGCTGAGCTTAAAAAGCTCAGTGAACAGATATATAACAAAGCAAACGAATAAACGAAACGTATATAATGAGAAACAGGACATCATAAGCTTCTGCTGAAAGGAATATCATCTGTCAAATGCATAAGAGATCAACGAATAACTGAACGAATATCATAAGTCAAATGAAATGAAGCATCATAGATATATCAAGCATAAACAAATCATAAGAGAATCAAGAGCACGTATCAACAAAGGCGCGTCTAACGAGATACTCGAATAGACACAAGAAACATAGGAAAGCCACGAGCCGACCTAACGAGATACTCGAATAGGTCTCAAATCACATAACCACATATCCGTCAATTCATAAAGTGTATATAGAGTAGCTAACTCCAATGTACCAGAAGTGAAAGGGGTACAAGGCACGTACAGCCAGTCACTGTCTTCTCAGAACAAAACAGAACCTAGGATGCATCCATACACTCCCTGAATCAAACAAAATACACATGCCAGCTCATGACTGGACACATATATAACTAATTGGCCATAGTGCACATATATCAAACAGAAGGGAATGTCAGGGATCAATCACACCTCCCCAGAAAGTGTCATGCTAGTGGTGCCATCACTAACACGCCCATGGTACCTCCATGAGTAGAATAAAAACTCGGGCATAAGAACAAAATCATATCAAACAAAGCATATCCATAACAAACGAATCATATCATAATCAAACAGAATCTCAACCAGGAGATAGTAACCAGGTAATCAACAAAATGGATAGCAACGAATCATATCAAAGGGATCATAGCAAAGGCTTATATCAATGAATCATATCATAGCAAACGAATCAAAGTCAAGGATCGAAAAATCATGAGATCGGAACCCTTACTGAGAAAGGGTAGAATATATGTACCTTAACGAAAGCAAAATCACAACCAACGATGATCACACAGCGATGAAAACTACTCCCGCTTCACCGGATCTACACGAATATGATAATAAAGTATTATTTTATGTTTATTAGAACAAGGTTACTTATTTTAGTATTATTTCCATTTTAAGTAGCTTTCTATTTTTAGCAGGTTTCCCGAATTAGCGATTTTCAATATTTAATAAGTTCCCGAAATTGTAATTTAATACTTTAAGGTGTTATACGGACAATTAATAATATTTAAGGTTAAAATGACCAATATAATAATTTAGGTTTTAAAAGGTCAAAATTATAAGTTTAGGGTCTAAAATGTAAACTATCAAAATTAAATATTAAAAGTCAAATAAGATTATTTTAAAGTTTATTTTAATAAATTAATATTAAGATAAAAATTTTGGACCCCGTCATTATAATGTTTATATCTATACTACTATATAATGTATTTGGGACAATTCTAAAAATAGCAAGGCTTAAAAATTCAGACTTTAACTTACTTATTATGGCAATAAATGACCAGACACCAGACCACACACAGGAGACACAACAGAGTTGCAATAGTTTGTTATTCTCTACTTATATAACAACTAAACCGTTTAGTTGTCTTCATACTCTATAGCCGGCCCTCATTCGCCCCGATTTGCAGCAAATCGGCCAAACTAGGCGTTTTGGTCAAAAGTCGGTCAACGCCGGTCAACAACGGTCAACGCCGGTCAACGACGGTTTAACTTCAGATCTAGGGTTGAAGAAGGTGAAGGTGAGAGAAACAACGTCGGTCAACAACGGTCAACGACGGTTTAACTTCAGATTTATGGTTGAAGAAGGTGAAGGTGAGAGAAAAACGACGGTCAACGCCAGTTAACAATGGTCAACGACGGTTTAACATCAGATCCAGGGTTGAAGAAGGTGAAGGTGAGAGAAAATGTGAAGTGGAGGCTCTCTCTTTAATGTTGTGTAACCCTTACCCTACTATTATATATGACACATACAATAGGCCCAACAGAATGGGCTTTAATAAAAATAGACCAAATTTTTATCAAAATGTAAATTTTAACAGTATAAGTGTCTAAAACAGTAGAAATGCTGTATCCATCTGGAATATACATACCTTTTTAGAGGGTACACATAATGTAAAAACTATAACAGTAGCAAATGCTTGATATGTATCCATTTAATGTGAAAGGTGTCTATAACAGTAGCAAACGCAAACGCTTGATATGTATCCATTTGGACCTCCCATATTCAAACCTGATGCTAACGCTTCTGCAAATATAAATAACATGAAACAAATTAGGAACCAGCAATGATAAAAACAATTTGACTATTGTACTCTATCAAACTGTTGAATATTATGCATCATATTCAAACATAATCATGTGCATTTCTGTCTATATATTGTAGCAATCAATGACGACTGATGATGAAAATGCAAATGCTGTTGGTAACCAAAGCAATGTGCATACTGGAAAACGTAACTATAGCAACTATACTGCACGACAAAAGGATAACAAAGTACTTAAGAATGGTACTGGTGATGTCTCTCAAGCAGATCTATACAAACAATATCATAATGTTATTAATTGTTAATGCATTTTTCCTTAAATATATTCTTGTAGAGCGTGTAGAAAAGAAAAGAGAATATAATAAACAACACTATGCGCGTCAAAAGGCGAAGAGACTTGAACAAATAGCTTCTGGCGAAGGCAGTAGTCAACATGCCACAACTGCTACAAATGTAACTCTACAAGTAACTACTCGAATGGATATAAAAACACCGGAAAGGACGCCATTAGGAATATTGGAAGACCGAAGAGTAAATTGTTATTCATCACCAATGAAGGACAGTGAAGTAATAGATATGATGGCAGGTGATAGTAACACACTAACCACACCAGGTGATAGCGTACTAGCAAACAAAGAAAACATACCCCCATGCCAAAATGCGCTTCTTCACAGCTTGAATTCTGGAAAACCTCCAGAGACTTCACAAAAATCATGTCGAGATATAAAAACTAAGAACAGAAATTATTATCAGCGAAGCAAGGAAAAGAATAGGGTACTGATGCACAACTATCCAAGCGGTCAAACATCAACAAATATGACAAATGCCATTCAGATGCCTGATCATACAAATAGAGCAGGAGCTCCCCACATATCCTCGAGATTGACATTTGAAAGCAACAATGGTAACACAAAACCTGGCGCTATTATTATTTTTTACCTTTTACCAAGTTGTTAAATAACAGTTTTCATGAATTAATTTTGCATTCTTACAACAGGCATTCGAGGCGAGCCTCGTAGACTACTACCTTCATTTGATGTTGTCATGACTAAAGCATCACCTATAACAGGTTAGTATTTAATTTGCACGATCGACACTTATCCGTTACAACGTATTCTTACATTTAAATGGCTTACATGCAGAAGGTTGTACCGATGGCAATGCCAATCCATCGATCATAGGCAACAGCCAAGGCGTGGATCCATACGATTTTATTTATCACGGTGTCCCTAAACAGCACCGTGTTTTAAAGGGACAACCACCATGTGCGGATTGTGGAGCAAAACGGATAAAGTTTGAATTCCCAACATTTTGTTGTATGAAAGGAAAGACAAAATTGGTATCCTCAAATGTTCCAGAAGAACTATTTAATCTCTTCACGTCACAATGTGAATTGGGCAAAGTGTTCAGGCACAACATACGTGCATACAACACAAATTTCTCATTCACATCGATGGGTGTAAATTTGGATACTTCCATGACCAATATGACATCTGGAGTGTATACTTTTCGTGCGCACGGAGGTATGTACCATAGAATCGATCAGTTGGTTCCTAGGGATGGACAACCTAGGTACCTACAGTTGTATTTTTATGATCCTGAAACCGAATTATCGCATAGACTTGTATGGACAAATCTTGATAGACAAATTGTTGAAATTTTGACACGAGTTCTTTCAACAAACCCTTACGTGACAACGTTTCGAAGCCTTGCTGACTTAGGACCACTCGACCGATACAGAGTGACATTAAATGCATCAGTGGAACTCGACCAAAGGAATTACAACCTCCCAACCACATCTGAGGTTTGAATAAAATTATTTAACTTGTGCAACTTTTTAAACATAATCTGATGTAACTTTTATAAAATGTGTCGGTTTGTAACTTTATGTAGGTTGCTGGCATTTGGGTTGAAGGTAACAACAACATTACTGCATATAAGAGAAGCATTGTTGTATATGGGAGGTCCGATTACCCAACCCAGATTCAACCTCACTTTGCTTCTTACGATCCGTTGTCCTATGTTTTGTTCTTTCCCAATGGTGAGCCTGGATGGCATTCAAAAATACCAAGGGATGGCGAATCCATCGACGAAATCATTGGGGATGAAGAAAATATTGATGAAGATAATGAAGGTACGAGCAATATCACTCAGAAATTTTATTGCATAATTATAACTATAATTAATAAATATTACTGAAAGTTTATATATATCATACTTAGTATTAAAGATCACCTCATTCTTTGTAGAGCCTAACGGAACTGGGGGTAGGAAGACTGTAACCATGCGGGAGTACTACTGTTACAAGTTCCAGATCCGGTCTACTCCAAACGTGCTTTTATTAGGTGGCCGATTGTTACAACAGTTTGTCGTTGACACGTACATAAAGATTGAGACTTCACGTTTGCTATTTTGTGAGCGAAACCAAAACAAGATTAGAGCAGATTTGTACCAAGGTATTGTGGATTGTGTCAATGCGGGTGAAGTTCAACCAAATAGACTCGGGCAACGAGTTGTCTTGCCTGCATCATTCATTGGAGGACCCCGTGACATGCGCCGTCGATTTTTGGATGCCATGACCTTAGTTCAAGATGACGGGAAGCCTGATATATTCCTTACTATGACATGCAATCCAAATTGGCCAGAAATCCAGACTGAGCTATTGCCCGGTCAGGCTGCACCAGATCGACCAGACCTTGTTTCAAGAGTGTTCCGGGCCAAATTAGAGGATCTAAAGGAGCAACTCTTCAAAAGGCATGTACTAGGTGTTGTTGGTTCACATGTTTATGTCATTGAGTTTCAAAAGCGTGGCCTACCTCATGCTCATTTCCTCCTGATTATGAGAGAAGATCACAAAACGTCGAATCCAGATCAGTATGATAAAATCGTGTGTAGTGAAATTCCAGACCCGACAAGGCATCCGATAATGCATGAGCTGGTAAAAAAACACATGATGCACGGTCCATGTGGAAGCTTACAAACCAACAGCCCTTGTATGCAGGGTGAGCCGAAACAATGTCGTTTCAAATACCCCAGGCAATTCAATGAGCAAACAACACAAGGAAAGGACTCATATCCGTTATATCGAAGGAGGGACAATGGGATGAAAGTGGACGTGCGTGGAAATACCCTAGACAACAGATGGGTGGTCCCTTACAACCCAAAGTTGCTAATGATGTTCAACTGTCACATAAACGTCGAGGTATGTTCGAGTATTGTTTCAGTGAAGTACGTATTTAAGTATGTCTACAAGGGTCACGATAAACAGGTTGTCCATGTCGATCCAGACAATGAAAATGTAGTTATTAATGAGATAAAGAGATTTCAAGATGCCCGTTATGTGTCTCCCCCTGAGGCAATTTGGAGGATTTTTGGCTTCTCTCTTTCACAAATCCAACCATATGTGATGACATTGCAAGTTCATCTCCCAAATAAACAAATGGTCAGGTTCAGAGAAGATGATATATTGACCGACATTGTTGATAGGGAGAGAGACAAGAGAACGATGCTGACTGCTTTTTTTGAGATGAATAAATTCAATGTTAGTGCGAGACAATACTTGTACAAGGACTTTCCCAAGCACTTCACGTGGAATAAGACAACACGACGTTGGAATCCTAGAATAAAAGGATCAATGAGGGGAAGAATGGTTTCTGCTAATCCCGCTGAAGGAGAAAGATTTTACCTGCGCTTACTCTTGTCACATGTTTGCGGGCCTACGGACTGGAAAGATCTCTACAAAGTCAACAACGTGTTGTATCAGACTTTTCGAAGAGCAGCTCTCGAGATAGGATTAATTGAGAATGATGATGCTTTATCGACATGTCTTAGCGAGGGTTCTCTTTTTCAGTTTCCACCCGCTCTTAGGAGGTTATTCGCAACTATTTTGATCTTTTGTGAGCCGGGAGATGTTCGGAAGTTATGGAATGACCACTACGAATCCTTTTCGGAAGATTACAGACGACTGTATGAAAATGTGGAGGTAGCCCAAAATATGGTCCTAAAAGACATCAAAGTTTTTCTACAGTCTATGGGTAAAGATCTTGATGATTTCGATCTTCCTAAACTAAACATCGATGTCAGTTTAGAATCTGGTGTTGTTCGAGAATTACAAGAGGAGTACTCCATAGTTGTGGAAGAGGAACACTTGTTTGCTTCTGACTCTCTTAATTCCGATCAGAGAGACGCGTATGATGAGATCTTGAGGCACGTGGATAACCATATCCCGGGCGTGTTCTTTATAGATGGCCCGGGAGGAACGGGAAAAACATTTTTGTATAAAGCTTTGCTTGCAAAGGTCCGGTCTCGTGGTCTCATTGCAGTCGCGACCGCTTCATCAGGTGCTGCAGCCAATAACATGCCGGGTGGTAGAACAGCTCACTCCCGATTCAAGATTCCAATTAACCTTGAAAATAACTCACTCTGTAATATTAAAAAACAAAGTGGGACTGCAAAATTGCTAACAGCTGCCAAACTAATCATATGGGACGAGGCTTCGATGGCTAAGAGGCAGGTTGTGGAGGCACTAGATCGATCAATGCAAGACATCACGGGGGTAAGACTCCCTTTTGGTGGAAAAATAATGGTCTTAGGAGGTGATTTTAGACAGGTTTTGCCGGTCGTGAGACGCGGAACGCGAGCACAAATCGTAGACTCCAGCCTACGAATGTCACCACTATGGTCTGTGATGAAAAAATTTAGGTTGACTCTGAATATGCGAGCGAGAACAGATCCATGGTTTTCTGATTTTCTTTTACGAGTCGGCAACGGAGATGAAGAAGTGGTTGACGAAAATTACATTCGCATCCCTGATGACATGACCATTCCAAACAACAATATGGCTCAATCTAAGGAAGAGTTCATCAATGCAATCTTTCCTTATTTGCAGGTCAACGGAAATTCATCAGATTATATCATTTCTAGGGCAATCTTATCAACCAAAAATGAGCATGTGGACGAGCTTAACGAAAATTTGATCGATAGATTTTGCGGAGACGAGAAAATCTATTACAGTTTCGATGAAGCACAGGATGACAAAAACAACTTCTATCCTATGGAATTCTTAAATTCGCTTAATGTTAGTGGTTTGCCCCCTCATGTTCTCCGGCTCAAAGTTGGGTGCCCGATAATACTTTTACGGAATATGGATCCCTCAGATGGATTATGTAATGGGACCAGACTTATATGCAGAAAGTTTGAGCCAAACCTAATTGATGCGGAAATAGCTGTTGGACAGCATGCCGGCAAACGGGTATTCTTGCCAAGAATCCCTCTATCTCCGTCTGAAGCCGACATGTTTCCTTTCAAGTTGAAAAGAAAACAGTTTCCAGTTCGGCTAAGCTTTGCTATGACAATCAACAAAGCTCAAGGACAAACAATTCCGAACGTTGGCATTTATCTTCCAGAACCGGTTTTCTCACATGGACAACTTTATGTTGCCCTTTCAAGAGGAATTTCGCGTCACACGACAAAAGTATTTGTAAATCCTACGAAGAAGTTTAATATTGATGGAGTTTACACACCAAATGTGGTGTATCGAGAGATTTTACATGATGACTAACACACGTAAGTCATTTAATTTTGTTTAAAAGCACTTCTATAATAAATTACGTTTCTTTTTTAAGAATGAATACTATTGAAAATTCATGATTTACTCTTTTTTACACATAATTCATGTATGCCTAATTGACTTTTAGATCAAACAAATACATATATTCCTACTAATTGTGATAACCTGGTTCAAAATTCAACTAATCTTAAAAAACATAATCATAGCAGCACATTGATAATTCAAAAACTCCTAAAAACAATTTGTTCATACTTTTAATTGACCAATAAGCAATCATTACTATTATATAGATATCAATAGACATAAGCCCTACCAAATTGAAAACTTAGTTTAAAAATTAAAGAAAATCCCAAATTGAAAACTTATAAATTAAAAATATAGAAAAAAAAAAAAAAAAAAAAAAAAAAAAAAAAAAAAAAAACTATGATGTTCTTACCTCATCATATCAAAAATAACACTTGAATCAAGAAGAACTGAAAATCAGAAAGCTTCTATGTTGACTTTGTTGTTCTCCATCTTGAATCCTCAATGTCATTTTTTGTAGATCAATATTCTGATAATTTGTCAACAACGTTTGGATAAGGTTGTGAGATACCAGACAATATAAGCTCGTGTTTTGGGGTGAATATGAATTGAAAAAGTAATTGGTTTATTGATTGTAATATGCTTTTTGAAACTTTCCCTGATTTAAACTTTTCAGGTTGCTTGGGTCACGAGATCAGGTAGATCCGATTTGGAAGTTTCAGTACTTCAGTTGATTGTCATAGCAAAGTTGTGAAGTGAGTGTATTGGGTCGGTCTGGGTGATTGACAACATATAAAAAGATATAAGTTTTGGGATTTATAAGTTTTGGGGTGCAATGTTGTTAACTGGAGTTCAGTACTCCTACTCCCTTTATCATGTGTAATTGGGATTTATAAGTTTGACTTTTGACTATTACTAATAAATACGCATCTCCAAAATTTTATAATGTGTATCTCTAATACTTTATATAAAAAATTTAATTTATGTAAAGTGAAAAAACATATAAAAGAACGACATTTGCTTGCCACAACATTTAGTTACCGGGTATCCACCGCCGTATTACGCGGGGTACCATGCTAGTAATTTATTAACGTACCCATGATCTTAATTCTTATGCCGCGACGACCCAAGATTTTTATAAAATCATGTAGGACTTGTTTATAACCCGACATCGGTTCACTTCATCGATATACACACGACACCCTTTATATTTTTGAAAGTACCCTATTTGTGATTTTAGAACAAGCCGAGAAAAACACACCTCTTTGTTATATAAACCTGCCAAGCAAATATCCCTTTGAATGATACATTAGTTCGAACCAAAAAACCCTTTATTTTATTTTTACGCTTTGAAGAAAACAGAACAAGCTTCTTTTAGCTCAAAATAATTTGATGAAACATGCATGTTGGTGTCGTGTGCATGTCATGCGTACAAAACTGGTTCAACCCCAACATATATTAGATTTTCAATTCATTATTTCATGTGTAGTACTAGATGTCTTCATGCAACATTTTCTATCATTTCATGTGATATATATTTCTTCTGTTCTATTTAAAATCAATAAATCGTTATATGTATGTATGATGCATATTTAATAACAGATGGTTCAAGGTTACCTCGACGCTAAAAAGAACTCGACCACAAACACGAGTAAGACCACCACTCGAATACACGATTCAACCAGCCATGATCGAATCTTCGGTTATACAAGATACATATATAATTATGTGATAACAATCTTATAGGAGGAAAGCGTGTGTGACGTTTCAATTCTTATCCTCTCCGAAACGTGTGCACAAAGATAAATGTAGCGCTTGTTTATTTGTTTGAAAAGAATGTATCTCTCCCAAAATTAGAGAACGTGTGAAAATTAATGTAGGCAAACGTAGAAAATGCTAAAAGTTCGGTTTATCACAATAAAAGAAAACGTGTATAGGAATTTAAAATTGTTCAAATCTTGTTTTCATTTTATATAAAGTTGGAGATACTTTTATTAGTTGATATACGTACATTTATTTATTTTTATACTTAAGGTATCATCAACATAATTACTAAAATATTATTAAAGATTTTAGGGTGTTATATAAAATGTTAAAGAATAAGCTCGAAGACAAATTTTACACGCAAGGTCAAACCATTCAAACTACTCAAATGATACAGAAACATAGGAAGTTAAGTGATGAACATGGTGAAAAGGACATTGAGAAACCTAAGACCAATTTCCTTAGAAGCGGTATAGGTGCACAACCTGCATTATATGATGCAAACATTGTGCTTGAGCCTAATCATGCCCCTCCTGATGTGAGATCCAATGATGAGACCAATGGGATAGAAGATAGAACTAGAGAAATATTAGCTCAGAAATTAAAGGATCCCGTGTGCATAGCTAATAAAATTCTGTATAGTTATGACTACTCTAAAGACAATAGATTAACGTTTGTGCCTCAAAAGAAGTTAACCCAGAGCAAATATTTTTGAATTTTGACTTGGAAAAAATGAAAGCTGAAAGACTTGAGGGAAACACTCGCACAGTTTTTAAGATAGTTGATCCAACGTTATATCCTCAACATACACCCATGCATCTTGTTCCTTTAACTCTCCCAACACATTGTAACACCCTTAATTGGTCTGTACGTTCTTTGTTAATTATATGCTGATTTTGATAAAACATGTAAAAAGAGAATTACACCAACAAGGATCACTGAAGGGGAAAGGGGTTCTGAACAAACTAAATGGTGCTACTTAACTGAGGTCATGCCATTCTTTAAGCTTCTAAAGAACATTTTTAGGGTCTTCAAAAAACCCTAAAAAATGATGTAACTGAAATGAAAGAAGTTTTTAAAACAATGGAAAATGAGGGAAAACAATTGGCAATTGATCTTAAACATAGTGAAATTGATAATATATATATATATATATATATATATATATATATATATATATATATATATATATATATATATATTCTCATTATGAATTAGAATTTGATTGCTAAATGTATTGCTCAGGATATATTTTATACTGTCACTGATTCTGCATTATCTGCTTGTCAATTTCATGAGATGTCGGTTACACTGAATGTTTTCCAAAATCGTGTTGTTGAGCTTGAGGGGGAGAATTTAAAATTACATCAAAAAAATTCAAAATGATGATCATGATAACGTGGTCATGAATTTCTCAAAACTAGAGGTTGATAATCTCAATTTGCAGTTAAAATATCAACATCTAGAAGAAAGAATTAATATTTCAAATGTCAAGACATCTAAGGATGCTCCTGAATTTGATGCGTATTTTGAATTAACTAAACGGGACGAAAAAATTCAAGCTCATACGAACACGATTCGAAAGTTGAGGGCTCAAATCGCCCAGTTAAAATCCAACTTGACTGAAGTAACTGACACCAATAATCCAAAGTCGATAGATTCTCACAAATTTCAAAATCAAGACAACATTGACAAATTGCAACTTGAGAATGAGTGGCTTAAAGATGAAATGTCCAATGCTAAGCAACGTTACAAAGAGCTATTTGAGTCAATTAAAATCACTTGTGAGACAAAAAATGAAAAAAATAACTTCTTTGTTAAAAGAGATTGAGAATCTAAAGACTAAGGTGAAAGGAAAAATGTAAGTTATTTCATGTGACCATGTGTCCTCTAAAGTTTGTGCTTGTAAGAAATATGCATATGATGTTGTGTTTATTCCTCTTCCCCTTAGGAATAATAAGTTAGTTCATAGTGACTATCTTAGACATCTTAAGGATTGCATAGACATGCTTCGTGAAACCATTGAAGAGAATAAGATAGTAAAATGTCATGATGATGCTATGATAGATGCCTGCTTTCTCACTAATAGATCTTAGGAACTCTTGGAATATGCGATTGGTACATGCCCTAAGATTGATAACAAGCAAGTTAGGTCATCTGCACCATCCTCTAAGTCTAAGAACAAGCATGTTACTTTTGTTGAACCTTTGAGAACATCTGAACTCAACACATCATCTTCTGAAACCAACTGGCAATCAAGCAAACTAATGTTCCCATCATTGCTTCTACAGGAGTAAAAAGTGTCACTAAAGCTAGCGGGTCATAGCCTAGGTGCAATACAAAGAATGATAGGACTTCGCCAGCTAAGAGTACACTTGTGAAGAAAGTAGAAGACCACCTTAGGAACAATAAATTTGATTTGAATGAAATGAATCATGTTGATTCTAGTATTAGCTATAAGCGTACTATAATTAATTCGAATCCTGTTGCTACTTACAAGATTTGTAATGACTGTTTAATTTCTGGTAATCATGATGATTGTGTTGTGTCATTTTTGAAATCTCTTAATCGATCCCCTGTTATAAGAGTTAAGAAATCTAAAGTGAAAAATGGTGTTTGGAACACAACTGGCAAGTTATTCATAAATGTTGGATATCAATGGAAGCCTACTGGAAGAAAATTCACACTAGGAGAAAAGTACCCCTTGACTAGGATCACTAACTCAAAAGTAGTGCCAATTAAGGAATGGAGACCAACTGGTAGAATGTTCCCACTAGATGCACAATGTACCACTTCTAGGTCTAGTGAATCATCTAGTAAATATACCACTAGTGTCCCCGTGACCTATGATAATCCAATATTTATATGTGCTAACCAAACGGACCCCAATTGCTTGTGGGGCTCTAGCTTTTTCAGTTATCCATCGGTGTCTGTGTTCAAATGCAGGTCGTACAAATTGTCCTTTAGTACTTGGACGCAGGCTGCTCAAAACATATGACTCGAAATCGCTCACGGCTCAGAAATTTTGTGAAAAATTTTATCGGGATAGATAGGTTCGGGAACGACCACTTTGGGGCTATTATGGGTTATGGAGATTATGTGTTCGGTAACAGTGTGATCTCCAGAGTGTACTATGTGGAAGGACTTGGGCACAACCTATTTTTAGTTGGCCAATTTTGTGATTTTGATCTAGAAGTAGCCTTCAGAAAACATATATGCTTTGTTAGAGAGTTGGATGGAATTGATCTCCTTAAAGGAAGCCGTGGCACAAACCTTCACCATCTCTATAGAAGATATGATGCGGTCCTCTCCCATTTGCTTGCTTTCAAAGGCCTCGAATAACAAATCATGGCTATGGCATCGTCGGTTAAATCATTTGAACTTTAGCACCATTAACGAACTTACTCGCAAGGACCTTGTTCGTGGCATGCCCAGGTTGAAATATGAAAAAGATCATCTTTGTTCTGCCTGTCAACTGGGTAAAAGCAAGAAACACACTCACAAACCCAAACCAGATAACTACATTACAGAAGTTCTCCATACCCTTCACATGGATCTATGCGGAACAATGAGAGTACAGAGTTTTAATAGGAAAAGATATATTCTTGTAATTGTTGATGATTACTCTCGATTTACATGGGTAAAATTCTTGAGATCCAATGATGAGACTCCGGAGATCATCATTAAACTTATCAAGAAACTGCAAGTTAGACTCAACAAAACTATCAGAATCATTCGCACAGACAATGGAACAAAGTTTGTTAACAAACAACTTACTCAATTTTATGAAAGTATTGGCATCAATCATCAAACGAGTGTTCCTCGCACTCCTCAGCAAATTGGAGTCGTTGAAAGATAGAATCGCACTCTTGTTGAAGCTGCTCGTACTGTGCTGATATTCTCTAGAACTCCAATGTTTCTTTGGGCTGAGGCTATTGCTACTGCTTGCTATACTCAAAATCGATCGTTGATATAGCCTCTCCACAACAAAACACCATATGAGCTAGTGCATCAAAGAAAGCCTGATCTCTCTTTTCTTCGTGTATTTGGTGCACTTTACTATCCAACAAACGATAGTGACTTGGGTAAACTTAAGGCTAAGGCATATATTTGAGTATTTGTTGGATATGCACCAAATCAAAAGGGATACCGAATCTACAACAAAAGAACCCGACAAATCATGGAAACTATCCATGTCACGTTTGATGAGCTGACTGAGCATACGATTTCAGGACACACCAGTTCTGGACCCGCACCTAATCCCTTGTCTCCTGGACCGATCAGTTCAGGCCTTGTACAAAATCCCTCTCCTGCCATTCCCTATGTACCTCCCTCAAGTGACGAATTGAAGAAGTTGTTTGATCCCATGTTTGATGAATACTTTGATTCACAACAGGCTCAAGCCCCAAAACTACATGTTGCTGAGCCTTCTGCTGCTATTGCCAATGCTCCACAAAATGCAAATGGACCATCTGCCTCAATCTCCATTGGTCAGGATGCGACTTCTACCAGCAATTCATAAACCACATCAAACGTTCAAAGTTCGTCTGTACATCTGGGAACTGCAGTTGATACTTCCTGTGATGTAAATCCTTTTGCTCTACCTGATGATGAGCCGTTTGAAAATATCTTTGCTCCTAAATCCTCAAATGAGGCTACCTCCTCAGGAGAATCAAACACAGCTACATCAGTTCACTACCCTCAACCACACGACCATCTCAGAAAATGGACCAACGATCACCCTATTGACAACATCATAGGGAATCCTTCTCGACCATTGTCTACACGAAAACAACTTGCCACCGATGCCTTGTGGTGCTTCTTTAACTCCATTCTATCCAAGACCGAACCCAAAGATTTCAAATATGATTTGTCTAAAGAATGTTGGTTCACAGCAATGCAAGAAGAGATCCATGAATTTGATCGTCTTGATGTATGGGAGTTAGTGCCTCCTCCAGAATGTGAAATGATTATTGTTCTTAAGTGGATCTTCAAAGTAAAACTTGATGAGCATGATGATGTTTTGAAAAACAAGGCACGGTTAGTTGCTAAAGATATAGTCAACAAGAGGGAATTGACATTGAAGAATCGTTTGCTCTTGTTGCTCGTATTAAGGCCATTAGAATATTTCTCGCCAATGCTGCTAGTAGCAACATGATTGTCTACCAAATGGATGTTAAGACTGCCTTCCTAAATGGTGATTTGAAAGAGGTAGTCTATGTTACTCAACCTTAAGGATTCATGAACCCTGAACGGCCCAATCATGTGTACCGTTTGAAGAAATCTCTCTATGGTCTAAAACAAGCACCCAGGGCTTGGTACGACACTTTGTCCAAGTTCTTTCTAGCAAACCAATTCACCAAGGGTGTCGTTGATCCTACCTTGTTCACTAGGAACACGGGAAATCATCTACTTCATGTTCAGATCTACGTAGATGATATCATATTTGCTTCTTCTGATCCTTCTAATCGTTTCTCAAAGTAAATGAGTTCCAAGTTCCAAATGTCAATGATGGGACATATGTCATTTTTCTTGGGGTTGCAAATCTCACAAAGTACAAGTGGGATCTTCATTAATCAAGCCAAATATGCTAAAGGCATTTTGAAGAAATTTGGCTTTGATACAAGTGACTCAGTTGATACTCCAATGATTGAAAAATCCAAACTTGATGATGATTCAATTGGTGTCCCGGTTGATCAAACCAAATACAGAAGTATGATTGGATCTCTCATGTATCTCACTGCTAGCAGGCCAGATCTTCTATTTGCGGGATGTATGTATGCTCGGTATTAATCCAAGCCTACCAAAAAACACTTAGAAGCAGTCAAGAGGGTATTTAGGTATCTCCAAGGGACTATTCACATGGGTCTCTGGTATCCTAAAGACACTGCTATGGCTCTCACGGATTACTTAGATGCTGACCATGCGGGGTGTCAAGATACTCGATGAAGTACGTCAGGAGGTGCTCAATTTCTGGGTGAGAAACTTGTTAGCTGGTCATCAAAGAAGCAAATGTGTACATCAATATCGTCCAAAGAGGTTGAATACATTGTTATGTCCTCATGTTGTGCTCAAATTTTGTCGATGAGATCTCAACTATGGGACTATGGCTTTGTCTTAAACAAAGTTTTGATGTATTGTGATAACAGAAGTGCCATTGCTCTATGCTGAAACAATGTCCAGCATTCCAGATCCAAGCATATCGACATCAGTCATCACTTCATCAGGGAACAAGTAGAGAAAGGGGTAGTGGAATTTTACTTCATGAGGACAGAGTTTTAGCTAGTTGACATCTGTACAAAGGCTCTTTCGCGAGAAAGGTTTCAGTTTATTCTTCCACGACTTGGGATGAAGAGCCTTACGCCAGAATCTCTCAAAAGTCTTTAGGAAGAAAATGAGGAGTAATGGATTTTCCTCACATATCCTTTGTACATAGTTTAAAACAAAAAGAAAATAGAAAAATATAAAACCTACAAAAACCATAAAAATCTGAAAAATCATTAAAATCCAAAAATATTCTTCTCACGACATGTCTCCTGTGTTATCAATATTATGAATGTTTCTAGAAATTCCATTCAATAATGGCACGGATTCATTCATATGCTTGAACAAGAGTTTTTCTTTTAATGTCAAATAATGTTTTTCTAAAACATGTCATCTCTCAAAAAGTTTCTTAAAATTATGGCTTGCTATTACTTCAGATAGCAACCCGTACCTCTAGATGGGGAAAACACATCGCCCAAAGGACGGTTGTTCCTCTTACTGGGTGAA
This sequence comes from Artemisia argyi, assembly GCA_030686995.1. Lineage (NCBI taxonomy): Eukaryota > Viridiplantae > Streptophyta > Magnoliopsida > Asterales > Asteraceae > Artemisia > Artemisia argyi. The sequence goes on from CM060703.1 coordinate 72,146,899, forward strand.
GTTCACTCGGGCATGGAGTACCTTATATCCATGTTTCCTTGACATGATGTACATTTCAGTGCATCATTTCTTGTAAAAGAAGAGAAGTCTTCTTTACATCGCAAATACTTTCCCATCTATGATTCTTCTGGAAAGTATTTGGGCTAAACTTGGTGGTACCATGACTTTTGAAAATCAATCAGACTTGAAATTTTGTATAAAATTTGCCGCTCAATCAATGCTAAATGATTAAACAGTAAAATGATAAATTGAAAATGAGTCATCGATTGAGGGGGAGAATGATTTCAAAAATCTATATCATCAAATCAAGATATTTGTTCATAACAGGCAGTGAATAAAATGTGATTGTTATGTGTTAGAATATGAATTTTTCATGAGTTTCTCGTTAAGCTCTAAAAAATTCACAAACTCATCATTTCTGACACATAACATGCTCCCTCAAGGATTGAGGGGGAGTAATGAATCGTCTCATTATTAGAATATCTTTAATCAGACCACATCTTTCTCCCAAACTTTTCTAACTTATTTAAATCACTTGGGATCACAAATCTCAAATGGTTTGAAATTTTTGATCGGGGGAGAAAATGTGATTTAAATATGAAATCTGATAAAAATGTGATTGTTTTGGACTTATACAAACGCTCTCCCATATGTGCTAAACTCTTTTGTACATTAATGCACATATTGAGGGGGAGCAAATGGTTTGTGGAAAAAGGATCCTAGCATCTCATGTAAGCGAGACTCAGACTTTAACCAATGAATTGACGAAGCAAAAACTGTCCTTAATCGAAAGGACTATTCCTGGACGGGTAATAACTTCAAGCTGGTCTAACCAGTGATGTAAACGTATCTCGAAGAGGACTTATCTGAGTAGAGTGTACCATTTCAAGAAACCTTCTACGGATTTGATCAGGCCGGGTAATAACTTCAAGCTAGTCTAACTAGTGATGTAAGTGTATCTTGAATGCCTGTTCATGTTCACTAAAGGTGGATCAGTTCAAAAGTGCAAACTCTTCCTGACATGTGCAAATTTATAATTAAAACATCTGAGCACATGTTAAGGGGGAGCATTTGAAAAGTATTAAAACTCTCAAAGTGTTAGTTAAATGTGTTTCTTCAATCATAAACACTTTGAGAGAATTTTCAATGATTTGGTTTACAGCAACATAGGATAGTCATGGTGTTATAAGGTGACTAAGGTTAGGAAAACCGTCCTATGATCTGCCAGAGGGATCTACCCAAGGACAATACCGAATAGTTAGTATTAGAAAGTCCTTAGGTGTGATTATGAAAAAAGGAGTAATATGAGAAAGGAGAAAGAAGGGGTTGAAGAATTAAAAAGAAATGAAATGAGAAAGGGTGAAAAGAAATAGCCCTCCAAATTATTCAACCTTAGGGCAGAAACCGGGTTCAATTCATATGCTACTGGTTGTTGCTAAGGCGACACCGGTATTGAAGACTAAGACGTCATGGACCCAGTGACGCACTGCACTAAACCTTCTAACCACTCAAGTTCTCTTAAAAGAGCTTTTTTCATTCTCACAGGGAACCCTGCATAATCTATCAATCGCTCATTACGAGCCATGTTGATATTGAAACACGAGACACCGCTCCAGTCTCCGACTACCAAATATTGCACTTATCGAGTCTAGAGCCGCAAAATATATCATAAGATCTCAATAGGAACACTTGATACTTTGGCACTAGTGGTTCATAATCAAGGACACCAATTGCACATTTGAGAGCCCTACATAGATCTTAGCAATCTACCAGAACATTCATGAGAGAAATTACTAATGTAATTATCAATGATTGAATGAAAATTCCTGGTAGGGTCAACATCAAACAGCCCTGAAAGCAGGTCACTTCGGTAATCTCTTTTGGATTACACTTAGTGATTGTGGCGGTTTCACAACGGTCTACATCGTGGAGTGATCTCCAGCTACTCACCTAATCGTTGATCTACTTAGGTAGATCTTGTAAGCCTTCTCGGGGGTATCCGATTCAGGAATGGCCTTGGCAAGGATTAGAGAAAGTTTTCACACTATGCTGATTACAATCTCTATATCCAAACCTATAAGTGCCGGATGATTTGTTGTTAACTGTTTACTTGCAGGAATATCTGGCGATTGTTGCTTATTGCTGAAGAGATGCTGATCCATCACACCGGGCTCACACTTAATCATCCTTGTCAAAGAAATCATGAGAACTCAAAGGCCTTCAACCAAAGCTTCTACTACTCTGATGCTGAAAACACGATTCAAGTCAAGTGTGAGCACGCCAGTTCAACGATCACAACTTCACAAGGAGACGATGATGCTAAAGATGACTTGAAGATGAAAGTTGGATGATGACCTCAATGAATTCTCAAAGATCATCCAAGACCTATGAACAGTCATCATAAGCTCGCTGCTTGAAGAACAAAGATCAATGACTTTGAAGAATCAAAATCTACGAGCTAGGATATTATTCATGTAATAGAAAGCTAATATTCAAAGCATATTTTCTGGGGTGACCTCCCTTAGGGGGAGATTGTTAGGAATATAAATATTTAAGTAAAAGACTCGGCCACCCCAAGTATAGATTAGCATCAAGTAGCTCGTAGATATGTCAATATTTAGTTAGTTAATAGATTAGTTAACGTAGTATTTGTGGATTCGGGTCGGGTTTTTACCCACTGTCACCTCACTTCACATCCCGTTTAAGGGGCATATTGTTTGTAACTATAAATACCCTTCTCCCACCAAGGGAGAGGGTTGGACCTTTCATTTACAATCTAATATTCATCTCTTTTTCTCTCAAGGTTCCCACATTACTTTCTCTCTCTAACATCTCTCTACAATATTTACATACATTTGATCCATATACACAAGAACCATACATGATATGATTATGAGTAACCTACATCCCGGATCTCCAAACTTTCTCTAAGGACAATTGAATTCAGGGATCGAGTCAAGCTACATGACTCGGTGAACAAAAACAAAGCGCTTCATAGGAGGCAACCTATGCTTATCCATTCATATTCTTTATTTTCTTGTTTCTAATAAAGTGACGTGAGGGGGGTGACCTCTTCTAAATCCTGTGTTTCGTGGTTGTTTATGAATGTCCAGTATTTTCCCCGAAGTATGAAGACTCTCGTGCTCGTGGTTTTGTCTTTCTCTCCACTCGAGTGTCATTCTTCGTTGCTTTCGGAAATCCAATATCCATAAATCTTATCGACCAACGTTTATCTTTTGGCATAATTAATAAACGGCCTTAGATATTACGTAGGATTACCTTTACCCTTAAAACATTGAGGACAATGTTTCACTTTAATCTGGGGGGTGAATCTTCGATTCGATTTGACCTTGCACTTTCATTTCAGTTGTTTACTTGCGCAACTCCGTTTTTCCACCAAAATTAAAAATTTTTATGACACCTTTTATTAAAAAAAATGATATATGATAATAAGAGTTTTGACACCTTGTTTGACTTTCCTGTTGGTGAGAGTAGGGATTAATTTTTTGACTTGACTGGGCGTGTTGAGCCCTAGCTTGTCTCCCTTAACAAATTATAATCGATAAGCTTATGCTAGTCTTTTACATAAGGAGCTAGAAAACGCGAATTCGTTTCTAAGAGTTTGCAAGTTCTCGTGATTGACTTTATATATGTGTGGCTTGATTATACGGCTAAGCATTCGCGGATCTCATTATTTGTGATTTTAAATTTGCGAAGATCGAGAAATGATAGAGTTTATTTAGAAGTTAGATGCTAAACGTGGAGTAGTTGGTTCTCTTTAGAGCTTATGGAAGGTACTTGTGGCCGTTTTGTTCCCACAAAATTGTTTCACCCCATATAAAATAGATCTCTAGGAATAATTAAGGGTGCACGGTTTGGGCAATACTTAGTTTTCTCTTATTCCTAAGAAAATTTCTACATATCAAGGTTGGGTACACATAGGGGTACTGCCAGTGTTACGGTGAAATAGACTATTGCATCTTGCCGGTTCGAAGCCGACGTTGCGATCTTAGTAAAGGCCGTAGGACTTGGGGTTTGGCGAATAATTATAATAATCAATAATAGTAATCCAAAGCCATAAAAGTTTTCTGAATCTTGATGGTTCATACCCATTGTTGTAGACTTCAAAAAGGCAGAGAAAAAATTCTAAGGTCATAATAAACTATTACATCTTGCCGGCTCACAACCGATATTGTAATTGTTATAAAAGGCTAAGGACTAATATGGTAAATGTGCTTAAATTGTCAATAAATGCCAAGCTTCGACTCCGGGGGTATCCTAATAAAAAAGCTTATGTCTCAGGTCTCAGAAATGGGATGTTTTGGTTGTAAATAAAAAGGGGTGCCCTCAAAATCGTGTTAAATCAGAGACCTCCATGTGGACCTCATTTTTGTATGCAGGGATTTTCGAGGGAAGGTTTAGAAACTACTTAGCGTTCAAACTTTGTGCTCTTATCGGACTAAAAATTATAAAAACGAGAAAATATGAAGCAATTCATTTCTCACAAAAATTAAATAATGAGATACAAAAATAGGAAATGGGAACAAGAGGTAATTACACAAGTAACTTCTGTGGGTAGTGTTAGCATCTAACTTGTGGATAAACAATGATTTCGTTTTTACGCTTAGTTTGAGGGCTTATGAAAAAAATCAAGGATGACGATTTTGATCCGTATGGTCACTTCTCTATGAGTCGTGTTCCTACTCTAAGACCCTAAAAATTATTGATAGATAATGAAAGTCAAGCATACCGTCATATAAAAAATGAAAAAGTACAAAAATAGTAGTGATAGTTAGTATTTGAATAAATTGGAAAACGGGGCATTTTCTGGAATAAATGATTTTGTAACATCTTTTGAACATCCTTGCTAATTTACAAAGTTAGTAAAAAGAGGTTTTGAAATTATTTATCTCAAAAGCGTGAAGTGATGACATTGCGTGAGGACACGACAATACCTTAGTCTGGGGGATTTTGTTGTATGCTTATTCATACACCCTTTATTTACCATATTAAGACAAAAAAAACGACCAAAAACTAACCAAATATGCCAAAGATATCGTGTTTTTGTGCTTATGATTGTGCAAGTACGAATATTTTAAAAATGGACACAAATCAAGCCAAAAAGACAAAAATGAGCACGAGATTTGGAAAAGTGTCAAAAGCCGGAGCCGGGGAAGCATAATGGTCAAAGAAAGCTCAAAATGTCAAAAATAGTCCTTAAAGATTCAAAGAATGACAAAAATGACCCTTGGTTGAAGTTTGAAGAAAATGACAAGAATGGTCATCCAAGTTTCATCAAGCTGTCAAATTTAGTCCTTTGAAGATATTTGGAAGAAAATGACAAAAGAGTCCTTGAAGAATCAAAGTTTGACAACATAAGCCCTTGGATCACACTTTGTAAAAATGGCAGCATTAGTCCCTTGAGTTTTCTGAATTACATATATGGTCCTTGTCATTTTTCACCTAAACTCATAAATCCTAAATCCAATAACCAACCGGACCCTTTATATTATTAAAACCCAAAACCCAACCTTAACCCACAGGCCCATAATATACACCAAAGCCCAATGCAATAAACCTTACTTGGCCTGCTCCACAAACCTGAAGTCAAACCCATCAAAAAACCCGGTCAACACAGCTTTAATTACCCTTTGAAAACCCCGCGCCCCAAATTTACCTTTACCCAGAATTTCACTGTAGCACATGAACCCTGATTTTTACTCCGTACAAATTAACCACAATTAAGGGTATATTCGTACAATTACTTGCTTCTAGAACACACTGACATGTGCAAAAGGCTGACATGTTGGCAATCCGTGTGCCTTAGTGAGCTCTTATTGGTGGAAATCGCATGGAAGTTTGATCCAAGGGCTGAGATTTATGGGAATGATTGGCACATGGTCCAAGGACTGACAAAGGCTTAGAAAAAGCACAAATTTCACCTGGATCAGTGACGTGGACTCCAGAGAAGCATCCTCACTCATCTATAAATACCCCCTTCCTCACTTGTAATCAATATGTAGGAATTTTGTAAAGTTATGCTGTTAATTTTAATTCTCAAATGTAATTTCAAAGCTTTAATAGTGTAATTCTCAGTTTAGTTTAATAAAATTGTTGTTTACTTCTTATATTCAAAGTTAGTTTAATTTCATTTTAATTCAATTTAGTTTCTTAGTAGCTTAATTGGTTTGTTTACTGCTTATTTAGCTTCTCTTAAACTTTTTCATCTCATTTCAACTTTTATATTTCAAAACTTTTCATCTTATTTAAAATAAAAAATAAAATAAAAAAACAGAAAATCAAAGAAAAATTTTAAAAATATGTTTTCAATTACTTAAACTAGCTTCATTAAGCTTGATTTTATGTTTATCTACACTCATACTAGCTTATAGTAGCTTTTGTGAGTTGTTTTGGTGTTAATTTTTGTCCAAATCTCTCAAATCTCAATATAGTCAACATAAGTCAACTGTGCTTATAAATAAGCAAGTTGAGCTGATCAGAAGGAGTTGAAGGCCCTTGTTCCTAATTTAGAAGCCTATTTAAAGATAGGCTTTGATCAAAAGTACCTCTGTTCAGCTTAGGTTCTTCAAGTGAGTTTCAATTTTCAATTTGTAGCTTAATATTGCATAAGTAGAGTGTAATAGTTTAGATTTGAGTTTATTACTTGTTTACTGTTTCATCAGTTTAGTTTATTCTTAATATAGCTTTATAGTAGTAGTATACATCATATTATCATACTTTGCATCATTTAGGTAGTAACTGTTTCATCTGTCTCATTGAAGCATACTGAGTTTGATTGTTAGATTGTTACTGAGACCTGTGTTTCTGTGTTTCATTCAACTTGTTACATCATAGTTTAAAAGTTTGGTGGTTTAGTATACTATTAGACTCAGTTGATTCATTATAAGTTCATAACAGTTTAGTAAGGAGTGTTTTGATTAAGTTTGATCTGAGTTTTCTAGTTGTTAGGATATTGTTCTAGGTGCACTAATAGCTTATACTAGGTTAGTATAGGCCAGTTATAGCATAATATTGATAGGTCACTTCATTAAAAGTCAAATTCACTTTTTAATTTTTCATTTCTGCATAACTGTTTAGTTTTAGGTTGCAAATTCGTAAGAGTAGTTGCATAATTAGTTAACCTAGTTTATTTTAGTTTAATTTTAGCTTAATATTACAAATTCAATCATATAGGATTAATCATAGTTCATCATAGTCAACTTAGCATAACCTCATAAAAAGTTAAAAGTACAAAAATATTTTCTGAATCCATTTTGTATTTGATTTTTCATTTTCTCTAATTGCATTCAAATCTCATAAAATTTTTAGTGATTAATATTTGACAGCTTGTGGTTTCAAAAACATTTTTATTTTAATATTTGGAATTTTTCTTATAAGCTTTGAATAAGCTCAAACTTACCTAATTTCAGCAAAACTCCCCTGCACCAGGGGAGTTTGTTTCATAAGCTTAACTTCACAAGCTCTTATCTGCTTTGTCTCTTGAACTTATTGTTTGATTATTGGCTTTTTGGAAACCTCATAGTATCAGCTTAATATATCTGAGCTTACTTTGCACCTAGGAACTTATTTGTTTAGCTTATTTTGTCCCTTTTAGTTGCCATTTTAGCTCAGCGTTCATTAATTAGCTCATAGTTGGATTTTGCTTATTTAATAGTGTTCTCAGTTTATGTAGGCTTTTACGTTAGATCATTTCAGCTTATTGGGATTATACTTGAATAGCTTTTAGCTTTTGCGCAACTTTGGTTTAGCTTTGGTTCCATTTAAGTAGGCTGCTAACACATAAGTTTCTCTTTTAGCTCTTTATTTGCTCACTGTTGCTTATTAGAGCTTAATCTGTGGTTATTTTAGCTTTTCAACAAAAATCTTTTCACAAAAGTTTCATTTTATTTGTTGTTTTAAAGTTTTGTAAAAAGAAAAAAAAAATATTTGCAAAAAGGTCTCGGTAAGGTTCGAGCCCCATACCTCTTGGATAGCTAAGCCTCACCCCCACACACCTTTACCGTTTGCCCTTGATACTTATTTCATTAGAACCTTACACCCATTATTACTTAACCCGTTAGTTCCTTTTAAGCCTTTGATCACTGTTTTGCTTATTCTGAGCTTATTCCTAGAGCTTTTGCACTTTTCCTACTTTTCATAAATTTCATATAGTAGTTTAGACTTTCTGGCAATTTTTGGGATTTTTCCCTATTCATTTACTATTTTTCTTATTTTAATTTCTTTTAAATAGCAATTAAATCATAAAAAATAGAAAAATAATCAAAAAAATACCCAACTTTTTCCTGTAGTTTTCTTTTATCATTTTTAATCTAGGAAAAAAAATAGTATTTGGACTTAATTTTCTCGAATTTGCAAAAAGGTCTCGGGATTTCCCGTGACTTTGCGTTTTTAGGTAAAATTTCATAATTTTCCAATTTTTCTTTTTCCATTTCATTTTCTATTTCATAAAATAGTTTTCTTTAAATTTTGGTAATTTTCCAAGTTGATTTTCTAATTTTCTCATATTTTCCCATTTTAATTAGTTTTTAATTCATAATAAATAAAATAAAAAAGTCAAAAAAATATTTTTCTTTTTCCTGAAATTATTATTAAGAATTTAGGACTTTTAGAAAGTAATTTTAGAATTTTAGGTGCCTTTCCCCTTAGTTTGCCTTTTTAGTAACGTTTAGTTCTCGTTAAGCTCGTGTTTTTAGTTTCACGTTACGTTTTAGCTTTAGTTTTATTTGGTAATTAGATTTACTTGCTTAATTGTTTATTTGTGCTTTATTTTCATCCTCATTAGTGTAAATCTCATCATATCACTTTTATCCCATTTCACTACGCGTTTCACGACACGTTTATCACTATTCCATTCACACCTTCACACGGACTACGACCTCGGGTTATTCATATTTCTTTTGAATACCTTGGAGAAATCACTATTCTTTAATTGATACACATCAGCAGGTCTGAAAATGAATTGGTATAAACCGATACCCAAAACATGTTTTCATGAATCGAGGCCTTCAAATATTGAAAGTAGACATATTCACTTACGTTTAGAGATTTGAACGGATAAAAACGAGCTTAAAACGAAGTAGATACATTCATTTGAAATCGGTTTTAACTTAATAATTAACATAACTTTATTTTATGGTTTCTAAGTACTAAAAACGCGTTTTGACTATTTTTCTTAAATGTTTGACTTACTTAACTTTATACAACCTCACTACAAGTATATAAGGGTGATAAACTTTGTAAAACTCATGTGCATATAGTATATGTCGCATCTTCTCTAAAACGACTTATTTATCTAGGTCGCGTTTAGGATTCCTTGTTGTTGAACGCACGTTACATTTTCCCGACACGTTACTTACTCTAGGTGAGTATCATAGCCCCATATTTACTCGTTTATACTTGTTTTTGAAATACTTGGGGTGAGGATACAATGCTTGATTTTACATACGGACGCAAGTACATAAAACATTTGCGGATTGACAAAGTTACCACAGTTGTCATTTAGCCTTCATTCATCATGAACCATTAATTACTTGTAAGCACGAATGTTGTGAATAGATCGATTGGGTTGCCACCCCCGCCTGGATAAGTAGTGCTTACTTGACTAAAGATACCGGTCAAACCGACACATACCATTTGGAGAACATTGGGTGTTTGGCAAGACACATACAGGGGTACATAAACATATGTGCAGTTATGCATACAGAACATATTAAGGCTTTGGGGCCATGAGCTTAGTGCAATAGTAATACTTTTTCTATGACATTGTATTTGCTATAATGGCATACATGGAATCTTATGGTCCGCACTTGACATTACGTTACTCAAACCTATGAACTCACCAACATTATTGTTGACATTTTTAGCATTTATTTCTCAGGTTCTTGATTTCGTTAGCTTGGTCTGCATGGAGCATGGCATAGAGTCGCATTTTGGTATTCGTTTGACGAAGTTATGTTACATTACTTAACGTTCAATTACAAAAACTTCATTATATTTTGTGTGATTCTTGGGCTATGGTTGTAAAACATTATTTCTTAAATTGAACGTGTACTTTTTTAAATGACTCATGTAGAGGTCGTTCTTTATATCTTGTGTCTTTGTGCTATGAAGTTACGCCCCAGTCACCTTTCTGCTATGACATTTTGGGAAAACCGCAATTCTTTAATGATGATATGAGTTGTGTATGATCGTAAGTGTTATAAGGTTTATTTTATTTGGTTGTGGCAAAGCAAAAGTGTCTTCTTATATTTGTTCTTATTTCTTAGAGTTTCAAAACTTTTCGGTTGTCTTTAGAGTCCCGAAACTCGTTATGGATATGTACTTAGGGCCCATTTGGTTTGTAGATGGGTTTAGATTAGAATTTTGATTTGAATGTAAAGTTGTAGATTTGAATTTGGATTAGGAAAGAAAAAAAAAATATAATTAAATAATATATTGTTTATATTTTAAATAAATATAATTTAAAATTTTAAAAATATTACTTTTTTGAAAATAGATAAAAAGATTATTAGTGAATGAGAATAAAAGATGACCCACAAAAAAATAAAAGAAAAAGTAAAAGTAGGGGGAGTGGTAAGGAATTATGCACACCCTCACACTCGATATTCAGCCCCAATTGCGGGGGCTACTCACAAATACCAAACACTTGTTTTTTACAATCAATCCAAAACTATTTTTGAAAAGACCCCAACCAAACGGGCCTTTAGATTTGAATTCACATTTTTTGCTTGCCATTGATGTTGTTATTATGAGGTTTCTGTATATGGTGCATGTAGAGGTTTCTGCCACACAGATTCACGATATCATAAGTATAGGCTTATTTTTAACGGTGATACTTTAAATTATCAGCTCATTATGGATATGTTTTTGTATCTGAATTCATGTTTTCAGCTTGCCATTGATGTTATTCTAGGAATTCTGTATATGGAACACGTAGCGGTTTTCACAACACTGGTTGGCAGCATCGCAGGTAAAGAGTTTTTGTAGGACCTTAGATATCACAACTTTATCACACACAATAAGCTCAATATGAAGTAAAGGTGGTGACTTGATGATGTATATATGTGGCGTATATGTAGAGAGAAAGAGATGAAGATGAGAACTTTATTAAAGAAAAACACACACAATACACACTCAAGCACACTTACAAATGACTAGGTAAGTGCCTTATATAGTTAGAGAGAAAGGCCTCATGGGCTTTCTAATGGACTTGGGCTTGGACTTGGTTTACATGAATTATAAAAGGCTAACTAACATAACTCTTAACATATTAGATTACCAAGTCCAATGCCCAACTAACTTAAACTATTACATACTTAACGACATAAAGACAAAGTTCCTAATATGAGAATGACTATCACTTTTCTATATAATTCTTTAATGCTAACAATCTCCCCCTAAGGGGTGGTCATTCGAATGATATTTCACGTGATTAGGTCTTCTGGATTCTTAGTCTTGAACTTTGTGTGTCGTTGTAGAATAGTCTTTAGTCTTTGTTCCTTCATGCTTTGTGATCTTTGATAACTAACTTTTCTTTGTTCTTTGTTCTTTTGTGATGTGGTGTTATATGCCTTTTGTCACTTCTGCGTCTGTGGTGGTTGTCTGCCATTCCAACATGCTCATACAACTTTAGTATTTGTGATGCATACATTTGTTGTTCCCGTTCTATCACTTTGATCTTTGTCTCTTTACATTGTAGATTCTTATTTTTGGCGTTGAATCTTTCTTAGAACTTTTCTTTGCTTTGATCTTTGGTGAGAACTTTTCATTGACTTTGTGACGTAAGTATGAGCATGTGGAATCTGTCGCCATGAAGGTGATGTGTAGCTGCATGTAAACAGTTAGCAATAAATCAACCGGTACTTACAGATAAGAATTATAGATCGTCAACAGCATAGTGTGAAGACTCCTTCTAACCCTTACCAAGGCCGTTCCCATTTCGGATACTCTCGAGAGAGCTTACGAGACCTACTAAGTAGATCAACGAATGGGTGAGTCGCTGGAGATCACTCCACGACTGTAGACCGTTTGAAACCACCACGAACACTAAGCGTAACCCATAAAGAATTACTGAAGTGACCTGCTGTCAGGGCTGTTTGAAGTTGACCCTGGCAGGAATTTCCATTCAATCATTGAGAACCACAAAAGTGAATCCTCTCATAAATGTTCTGGCAGATTGCTAAGATCTGCGTAGGACTCTTAAGTTTAAATCTGGTATCCTTATTGTTGGATCGCCAGTGTAGAAGTATCATGTGTTCCTATGAGATCTTTTGATCAATCTCGGGGCTCTAGACTCGATAAGTGCACATTTGGTTTCCTATGCGGAGATTAGGGAGAGGTCTCCTGTTTCAATATCAACCATCTCTAAGAGACAGGTTGATAGATTACACCGGTTCCCCGTGAGAATGAAACAAGCTCTTTTAAGAGAACTTGAGTGGCTAGAAGGTTAAGTGCAGTGCGTCACAGGGTCCATTACTTCTTTATCTTCAATACCGGTGTCACCTTAGCAAAAACCAGTAGCATACGAATTGAACCCGGTTTCTGCCCTAAGGTTGAACATATGGAGGGCTATTTCTTTTCACCCTTTTTCATAACTTTTCTTTTTGATTCTTCAACCCTTTCTTTCCCCTTTCCCATTTACTCCTTTTTTCAATCATACCTAAGGACTTCTAATTCAATTCTATTGGAATTTTCCTTGGGTAGATCCCTCCGGTTCTGGCGGATCATAGGACGGTTTTTCCTAACCTTAGTCACCTTATATCTTCATGACTATCCTATTGTTGCCATAAAACCATTCATTTGAAAATCTCTTAAAGTGTTTATGATTATAAAACATACTTTGTTAACACTTCGAGAGTTTTGCATTTTCTTTTGAAGGACTCCCCCTGCACATGTGCTCATGCATTTTAAGAATTTTGCACATGCGGGAGGAGTTTGCACTTTTTGAATTGATCCACTTTCAGTGAACATGACCGATTCGAGACACACTTACATCACTAGTTAGACTAGCTTGAAGTTATTACCCGTCCTGGTCAAGTCCAAAGAAAGTCTCTCGATACGGTACATTCTACTCAGATAAGTCCTATTCGAGACACGCTTACATCACTAGTTAGACTAGCTGGAAGTTATTACCCGTCCAGGACAAGTCTTTTCGATTACTGACATTTTAAGCTTCGTCAATTCATTGGTACTTTCTGAGTTGAGCTCTTTTGAGATTCAGCCACAATCTTAAACACTTTGATCACATTTTAATCACGTCTTCTCCCCATCAAAAATAGCATATCCATGGTATTTTTTATACCAATTGATTAAGACCTTTTCTTTTTGGATAGCTTATGGGAGAAACGGATGTTTGTTAATTCCGTATTAGTTTCCTTTAAGCATGATCTTTTTGGAACATCTTGTTATTACTCCCCCTCAAAAATAGAACATTTTGAGTAAATTTAAGCCTTTAAGGATTTGAGGGAGTAACATCTTGTTATTACTCCCCCTAAAAAATAGAACATTTTTCAAAATTTTGCTCAGAAAATTAAGAAGACTTTGATAAGCTTTTTGGTGAGAAGTTTTCTTATCTTTTAGGATTGTCGCACAGACATGTACAACAGGGTCCTTTCTTTGAAAATCGCGGGTTATACACTGTTATGTGTGCATAAGCCATAATGTTTTTAGTGAGAAGTTTTCTTTGATAAGCTTTTTGGTGAGAAGTTTTCTTATCTTTTAGGATTGTCGCACAGACATGTACAACAGGGTCCTTTCTTTGAAAATCGCGGGTTATACACTGTTATGTGTGCATAAGCCATAATGTTTTTAGGATAAGTGCTCAAAAAAATATTAAAACCTTTGTTTTGATTTAAGCATTTTCCTTTCTTTGAAGAACGAGTCCTTAGCTGAAGTACTAAGAAGTCATCCGACTAAGTCCGGGTTTCATACTGAAGTATACGAAAGCCATCGTGAAGAAACTTTTGAGAAACGACATGTTTTAGAAAAACATTTTAAAGAACTCTCGCTCAAGCATCTGTACATGTCCGTATCATTGTTGAATGACATTTCTAGAAACGTACAGAATATTGATTTATATGGGAGACATGTCGTGAGAAGAATATTTTTGATTTTTTTTTTAAATTTTGTATTTTGTTTTTGGTTTTTATAAAAGAAATGGAAAATCAAAAATAGAAGATTGAAAGAATGATTTTATAGAATTTACAGAATTTGAACCCTTTGATGAACTGGGTTCGAAGATAGTTGAAGCACCTGCAACCGAAGACGAAGAGGTTTCACAAATAACAGTGTTAGGAGTACATGAATCATCACTTTGCGGGTCTTGACTATCAACGGTTGTAATGGTTTATACTTCCTTATCCTGATGATTATCACTATTATTTGTCTTGGTGCAACTATAAAAAATCTTCCCTGTGGGAATCCATCTAAGACCAACTGTTTTAAAAACTTTTCCCGTAGGAATCCACCTAAGGTAAGATCTAGACGTAGTTTTCTTATCAGATGCAGCGGAAGACTCGGTTTTTGAAAAACTATATCCTTTAGATATCCACCTATTAGGTTTCTTACCATCTTGCTTCTTATCAACGGGTTTGTTTCGATTTGGTGTCTTAGTGGGTTGTGTCTTGACACTTGACTTTCTTTTCTTGATAAATTGTGCAATACATGTATCGTGATTAGCTGAAAAACACATTTTTGACATGTAGGACAGACAAATTCAACATTCTTGTTTAACACAACAATTTTAATTTTGTCACTAAAGTCTTTTGGAAATTGTTTGTTGTTCGATGAGACTTTGGAATTCTTTGTGTTGCATTCTACGTTCCTAGCATTCTCTTTTGTGCCACTACTCTTAGATGCAAGCCACTCCCTAGTGTTTTGTTGATTGGTCCTAGGTAATGGTTTACTACTACTAGCAGTGCTTTGGGATCTTGTAGAATTCATCACACTAGGTTTTGCGCCTAAAATTCTGTCTTTTCGAAGTTGTGGCTTTTTCCAAGCTTCTTCTAGATGGTGATTTTGGATCATGTCATTAGAACCAACAGACTTTTTAACAGTTTTTGTAGTCACATTCGGTGTACTATTCCTAGAAGAGCCGGGTGCACTCACATTTGTGTTTCTTTCAACAACCAATTTTTGTTTATCAACAATCTTTTCAATTTCCTGTTTCTTGGGCAAGGGTTGTGGAGTGACTGGTTTTGTCAAATCCTTTTTCTCATCGACTTTTGGAGCAAACCGAGAAATTGACATTTTTAGTTTTTCAACCGTTTTTGAAACATTTGGTTTCTCCGAAGTCGATGGTTTTTCACACATAGTATTCACACCCTTCCCTTTTATACTTATAAGCTGTGCTCTCAAAAGATAATTTTGCTCTTTCATGTCCTTTAAGGCACGCTCATACGACAGTTTGTCATATTTGCATTCTTCCCTTTTTCGATCAAGTTTTTTAAAACATGACACATTTTCTTTTTCAAGCTTTATAAGAGCATTTTCATATTTGAAAACAATTTCGGAGGTCTCAGCTCTCAGTCGTTCATCGTCTTGAACAGAATATGTTTGTAAAATGATGGACATAATATCAGTAGTCATAACAGCTTCGAAGAGAGAATCATTTAGGTTTTCCAAAACAGTGATTTGCTCAAAAGATTCATTAGCCTTCTTTATCAAGGATTTGTGATCCGTGACGAAATCAGCTGTTTCTTTCAAAAATGCCTGTTCAAAATGAATGACTCTCGCATTAATGGCGTTGATTGGAGGAGGAAAGTCTTTTTCAGGAATCTTTTTCAGCTGTAAATGAACCGTGGAATTCCAGTTGATCTCATTAAGTCTCGTTTTAGATTCTAAAGTTGTTTTAAGTTGCCCAACTCTGGTTCTAAGATCATCAAGATATCCCTTGCAACACTTGTGTTAAAAGTGTTGTTTGAGGACATCTATTCCATGTTTGAAATCGATTTGGAAGCAACTACCTTTTTAGAAAATACTTTTGAGAATGGTCGTTTTATGGAAAACACTGATGGTTCTTTTTGTGGAACAAAAGTAATTCCCGAAAGTTTGTTCAATTTATTGTAATCAATGGGTTTCAAATCCTTTTGTTTCATTTTAGTTATGCTCTCTTCGACCAGCTCCATCGTTTTCACAGAATTCCGAACGACGGGAGGATCATGTTTGGTGTAAATCACATTACCATTATACAAAACATTCTGTTCTTACTGAGCTTTCTTGAGATTACAAAGATTGTTGTTACCAAGAGCCATTTTGTGTTTCGTATGGTAAATCGGATTTGTTTGATTTGAAATCATTTTCATTGTTTGACTTGACTGACCCGACTTAACCACTAATTCTTCTAGTTTTGCAATCTTGTGTTCTGACTCTATGATTTCATCCAAAAGTTTCTCTTCTTTCTTTGCAAAGTCCTTTTTCAACTCATCCCATTCTTTTTCAAGATTGGTATAAGCTGATTTTTGTTTTGAAAGTTGGTTTGTTAATTCAGAAATTTCTTGTTTTAAAGAGTTAATGGTTTTTGTAGAACTAATTTCAAGAGTATCAAATTTGTTTTTCCATTCCCTATCTTTAACAAGTAACTTCTTATAACCAAATTCAAGTTCTGAATCGCGTTCTTTGTGAATTTGAAAACTTTTTGAATTTTCCTTGTATCTCTTAAGCTCAGTGGTCAATCTCTCATTTGCGGCCTTAACTTCGCGATTGACCTTTTTAACTTTCTCAATTTCAATACCACAATTGTTCAATAATGATTCAAATAAAGCACGTGTTTCCTCATCATTAGCACCATTTTGTGCAACTTGAACTCCATTAGGATCCATATCTGGAGTTTCAAAGTTAACATTGCTATTAACTTGTTCCCCCACATATGTATCATAATTAGGTTCATGTGGCACATAATGTGGCTTCTCATGAGCAAACGGATTAGCATCATTACCAGAATTTGGTACCTCATAGAGTGGATCTGAATCATAAGTAGGAGGAAGATCAGAATCACTGCTTGATGTTGTTGCCTGCTGATTTGCCATAAAGTTGTAGGTTTCATTGAGATATGTGGAATTCTCATTAACTCTTGTTGTAGCTATGAAGTTGTTTTCCTCAGCAGTCAACGATATTCCCGGTTCTTCTTTATTGGCTAACATCAACAAGTATTGGATCTTTTCTACCTTCGTCATTGCATTGACATTGTAATTATTACCAATATCACTGCGATGAATTTCATATGTAGGTTTTTGAATCGAAGTCATAAAACAATTAATCCCATTTTGATTAAGCACATTCTGATTCACAATCTGATCCATTTGATTTCCTACATACTGCCCTGCATATTGCATCTGATTCCCCATCTGTATACTCGAAGCATATCCTTGCTGATTTCTAAAAACTTTAGTCATTTGTCCTTCTTGCCCCATATGTATACTTAGTTGAGCAAACTGCGTAGTGTATGACGAAATCCATTGATTGTTGTTGTGTTGTTGGATGTTTAATGCCTTGAAGAATGAGGCAACAGCATTGGACAAAGCACTTGTGAAACTGTCATGGTGAGTTGCCATTGATGAATGATAAAGTTGATCTCGGATCGTTCCAACGAAATAGGAATTAAATTTGGTGAGAGTTAAGTTCCTTTGACGCAGTGAAAATCTTGGACTGAAACACTTAAAACCTCAATAACTTCTTCCCGGAGCATTTTTGGGCTTCGAAACTTGGGTTGAATGAACAAATTAATCCAACGTGTCCTTCTTCTCTGTCTCACGGTCGTTTTGACAGGTATTTCGTCCAAAGCGGAGTTACAGATCAAAAGTTATAGCCGTTTGAAGTTCTGATGTCAAAAGTCAACCAAAATTCTCGAAAATTCTGTTTAGTGAACAATTTTTGAAAATGTGCTAAAAAATTCTCGAAACTTTTCAAGTTTTCGACAATTTCAATTATCGAGAATGTTGAATGTTCTCGAAACTTTTGAAAATTATCGAGAATTAACATTATCAAAAGATCTCGAAACTTTTCTTCCAGAAAAGAATTCTCGATAGTTTTGATTATGTAGTTCTTGAAAATTTTAAAAATTTGCACAAGATCAAAGTTCTCGAAAATGAAAGTTTTTGAAGTCCTCGAAACTTTTTCAATTTTCGAAAAAATTTCAAACTTTCTAATTTCTACAAATTAGAATGTATCCCAATAGTCGAAGTGTTTTCTTACTTATACAAGCAAGGTAAACACTGAGTAAACCACCAAATCAGAAGAAGACCACAGGATGAAATTCTCGAAAGTTTATGGTCTAAGGTTCTCGACAATATGCAGAAAATTGGTTTGATGTAAAGCACCCCGAAAACAAGTTTATACTCCAAGATTCTTGTACTTCTAGCTTTAAAAACACCAAAACTTGAAGAAAGTTGCAAACTAGATGATTTTTATGAATGTTTTTTGTATTCTAGAAAACAAGTACAAAAACCAAATTCGAATTTTTTAAGCTTGAAACTTGCAAAAAGATTGGAACTTTTTTGTTAAAAAATGTTTATAACACTAGTTTGAATCAAAAGAGTGTTAAAAACACAAAGAAACAATAAAAGTACGAATTTTTTACAAGTATACGAGTAGAAGAGCTTAAAAAACGCGAACCAAACAAACTCTCAACCCTCCTAAATCATTGTTAAGCGATTGATGTCACTTGTAGGACCTTAGATATCACAACTTTATCACACACAATAAGCTCAATATGAAGTAAAGGTGGTGACTTGATGATGTATATATGTGGCGTATATGTAGAGAGAAAGAGATGAAGATGAGAACTTTATTAAAGAAAAACACACACAATACACACTCAAGCACACTTACAAATGACTAGGTAAGTGCTTTATATAGTTAGAGAGAAAGGCCTCATAGGCTTTCTAATGGACTTGGGCTTGGACTTGGTTTACATGAATTATAAAAGGCTTACTAACATAACTCTTAACATATTAGATTACCAAGTCCAATGCCCAACTAATTTAAACTATTACATACTTAACGACACAAAGACAAAGTTCCTAATATGAGAATGACCATCCTTTTTCTATATAATTCCTTAACGCTAACAGTTTTATTATCGGCGGTTATACTTTTAATTTTCAATTGCTATTACAGTGTTTGACAACTGGCATCAATCTCCATACGCATCAGACTATAAAGTCTAAAGAAACTTTTTTTTTTTTTTTTTTTTTTTTTTTTTTTTTTTATAGTTATTAAAAGACATGAAAGCTGACAAGTTTACACATAACTTCATATAATTTAGAGAAAAGTTCAAAATATATTCATGTGGTTTGCCAAAAGCCCGCTTCACATAATTTTTTTTTTTTTTTTTTTTTTTTTAACAAAATCATCCATCGTTAGTAAAGTTGGCACAAATACATCCCTCAGTTAGTAATATCACTTACTATGGACTAACGATGTAAATGATTTTCCGTTATCTCCTAACAAGAGTTAAAATAGTTGCATCGTTAGTTCTCATTGAGTTAAAATATTTGCATCGTTAGTCCTCAGTGACTATAGAGTTAAAATGTTTGCATCGTTAGTCCTCATTAAGTTAAAATATTTGCATCGTTAGTCCTCATTAAGTTAAAATATTTGCATCGTTAGTCCTCATTGAGTTAAAATATTTGCATCGTTAGTCCTCATTGACTATTCTTACGTTTTTATCATTTTTCGTCCGTTTTTTTATTTTTATTATTACTGTTTTTTTTCTTTTACAAAATCGACACTTGTGATTTTAGATATATTTATTTTGGTGGAGAAAAATTTATATGAGTTTGACTAACAGAAGAAAAATTGACTTTTATTCACCAATGAAAAAACTCGATTGAGCTCTCTTATTAATGAATAAAACAAACACTTTTCTCTTAGATGAGCTTGTAAAAATTTATTCTATTGGATTTTTTAATGATAACTTGTAACTTAAGGGGTGTTTGTTTAAGCTTATATGTGGCTTATGAACTTATTTAATTTTCAGCTTATATTTCATAAGCCCAAATTTTCTGGCTTATTTTAATACTTGTTGGCTTATATAAGTTTATTATGATATAAGCTGAAATTAAATAAGCTCATAAAATTAAGGCTTATTTTAAGTCTCAAAATAAACCAGAAAAGTAAGGCTTATGAAATATAAGCTGGAATCAAATATGCTCATAAACCAACGTATAAAGTTAAACAAACACCCCTTAAACAAGTTATGTGGATAACTATAAAACAAAAATGCTTTCTGTCATCTTTTTCTTTCTTACATATGTAAAGTGTGGTGAAAATTGATATTTATGATAAATGATGGTATTTTCAGCTTCTGTAATTAGAAAAAATGCGCAACAAAATGGTTTCATCATAGTTACGACAACAAATTACTCTTGGAGACCTGTGATTACACAACTCGATAACCTCGCTACTAGTAGTTATCATAGATTCTTATTTGGTCGTTTATATATTTTGTATTGGTTTGTCAATTGTTACAGTCCAATGTTTCTACAAAGCTGGAGCCTGGAAATGTTAAAAACTAGCCCAGATTGATTCAAGGCCTGATGGGCTTCATAGTTGTGCCACTTTATCTTTTTATCATTCAAATGCACTATTTTAAATGACATCCTATCATTTTTTATTTATTTTTTTCTTTTTTCTTTTTCTATGAATATCTTTGTATAGCAACGATATTTTATAGCAGCAGATGATTTTAGTGATAAAAGAAAGTTTATGAGTTACAAACAAAAAATAATAAAAGTTTAAGAATTTGAGGATTAAACACAATTTAAACTGAATGATAATAATATGAGTTATAGGTTATAAACGAAAATAATAATAAAAGTTTGTGGTTTTTATAGATAGTTTCTTAATTTTTCACTTTCAAATAATAAGGGATTATTTATTTATTTATTTATTTATTTATTTTATTATTATTATTATTATTTTTAATATAGTATAGACAATATATGTATAGATAAGTTTATTTTCAGCCATCCAAATTTGAAGATGTTACGTGAACAAGTTAGCTCACTCATGCATTCTTCAATCAAGTATTATATAACTTTTAACATACTGTTTTTTTATTTTAAATGCTCCACGATGCAAACAATAGCGATGACCATTGTTAACGACATCTTTTGATCACGTAAAATAGTTTGCTATAAGTCTCGTGTTCACGCAAAAAATTTACACATAAATTGAATAGTTAATTTTATAAATGGTCCATGTGGTCTGTCGGTTTAACGAAAATAGTCTCTAATCTTTTTTGTTGTGACCCGTAGTTAGTATAAAGGACTAAAGTTGCAAACGATCATTAGTATAAATGACTAACGTTGCAAATGTTTGTTGCAAACGATTGTGGTCCATGTTGTCTGTCGGTTTAACGAAAATAGTCTCTAATCTTTTTTGTTGTGACCCGTAGTTAGTATAAAGGACTAAAGTTGCAAACGATCGTTAGTATAAATGACTAACGTTGCAAATGTTTGTTGCAAACATTCATTAGCTTACGAAAAAAACTAATGACAGTTAGTCTCATACTCTCATGAACTAAACCCGATACGGGTCATAACTACAAGGAGAGGATCCGTTAAAAAGAAATAAATAAATAAATTACTATTTCTGTTAAACCCAACATACCGTAGCGACCATTTATGAAATTAACTTTAAATTGAAATTAGCTTAGATATCACACACAAATTTTTGATATGTTGTTTATTAAGTAGTAATATTTTGTGTTTAGATATATATAAAATAGCATAGAATCGGAGATGTTAACAATACGAATATACCGTCATGTTCTTTTAATCACCACAAAATTGAACCGTGTATAAAAGAAACATACCATTAAAATTATCAAGACTATAAAATCATACAAAATAGCATAATGATTGACCTATGCTTTAATTCACATATTGACCCGACTGTCACTCAGTTTAGTTAGGGCCGTTAACAGGTTTGGTTTTTGGGTTATTTGGTTCGGTTTGATTCTATTTTGAAGCATAATCGAAAACCGGCCAATCCAAATACAAATCGTATCAAACCGAACTGAAACCGTATTTGAATTCGATGCAGTTTTGCGTTAACTCGAAAATTTTGAATTATGTATTATTTATATTAATTATATATCTTTTTAACATAAAATGTTTAAACAATGTAGACTCAAATATATGGTAAAAAAGATACATCAATAATCAAGAAAAATATTTAAAATTTTAAAATGTTATATTTATGTACTAAGAAAAAGTGTTAATATTTGTTCTCTGTATGTAAATATTTAACAATGTTTTTATGAATTTAGGGTGCGTTTGTTATGAGGGTGTCGTAATCGAGGAAAGGATTTAATCTAATTATTAACTGTATGGTAGATACATGAAAGAAAAAGAAAAGGAAATCGATTCCATGTTATAATGGTTACTTTTAAGAGCAAGGGGTACGTTTGCGTTATGGCTTCGTGCCATCCCACCAGCCGAAAAACGATGATGGCGCATGGTTACGCTGGTGACGCCATCGTGCCTTGCGCCGTGGTGGCCAGCCAGTAGCTTGGCTTATTTTTTATTTATTTATTTATTTATTTATTGTTTTTTTCTTTGAAATTGGAACGTTAGAATGGAAAGTGGACTTTTGAAAATTGGAACGTTTGAATGCAACGGTTATATACCCGTTTTTTTTTTGTCCCCTTTTCCCATTTTAACATTAAATACCACAAATTAAACTCCAAAAACCTTATAAATACCCCTTCAAATATAATTCTAACTCACACACTTCCAATATAATTCTAAACTCTACTTCTATTATTTCTTTTCATACAAAATGAATCCCAACCAAAAATGGATTAACAACATGCTAAACGACCCGACGAACCAAATGAATCCCAACCAAATGTCGGGTTCGTCTTCTCAATCGAGTTACTTTTCATCCTACCAAAACCCATATATGAATCCCGAAGAACTAACACTATTTAGTCAATGGACAACAACAATATAATCAATTTACTCAAACTCAACAACCAAACCAAGCCACCCCTTCCCAACCAAATTCGAACCATGCATCCTACCATCTAGTTGACGAAGACAATGTCGATGAAGAAGAAGAAGAAGAAGAAGAAGAAGAAGCGGTCCCGACCACTACCTCCAAAAAATCGAGGTCAAAGACGATGACGAAGAAGCCAAAGACAAAGACAAAGAAAACCAGCAAAGACAAAGAAAAAGAAGTTGATGAAGATGTGGTCCCGTCTCGACAACCTCGAACTTTTTGGAGCCAAGACGAGGAGTACCTCTTGGCGGAATGTTTCATTCAAGTTTTCGAGGATCCAAATACGGGTATGGATCAACAAAGGGATATGTTTTGGTACAAAGTGCTCGACGCATACAACAAGGAAGCCAAGAGGCTCAACTATACTATTCGTACCAAAAACATGTTGACGAGAAAGTGGACTCCAATGAATAAAGATGTCAAGAAGTGAAATACGGTGGTGGATGAAACTATTGTTATGAGTGGGGAGAATGATAGAGATTTTATTACCCGTTGTCACATAGTGTATAAAAGAACTACGAGTTATGATTTTAGACACATGAGCGCTTGAGAGTTTTTGAAAAACAAGCACAAGTGGAAAAATCCCGACTCAACTTTGGCAAGACGTAATCGTCTTCGGCCTACGAACGAGGAGCCCGAGCATTTTGGACCCGACGAGTTGCCACGGCCCGACGGCATGTACCGGGTTTCTAAGAGTCAACGTTCGTCAAATTCGACCGCTAGTTCCGGTTCAAACCCGGCATTGTTTCAAGAAATGTTGCAACAACAATACGAGTTAGACCGCAAGGTAAAAATGGATGTTCTCGAGCGAGAGTCACTCGCGAGAGTTACTTTATATGGATCTCAAAAGATTGCCGAGGAGATGCGGGTGATAGAAATGGATACTAGCAAGATGGATCCGATCAACGCAAGGGTCGTGAAAGCACAACAAGCTCGAATTCAGGTAAAAGTATCCTACCGACGAAGATTAGGCTTTTATTTCTATGTTTATGTACTATGTGCCAACAGATACGGCCAGAATGTGGTTCCGTGAGATTTCTGGTGCCGTGAAGATTTTTACTGACGTGGCAGCACTTTATGCCCACGGCACGAGCTCCACGACTCAAGGGTTACCATTACTCTAATCCATTCTGTGTAACACACATATGTGAGCCATACTATTAATTTCTTTTTTTGTCTTTTTTAGCAAGTTTTTTAATTAATAGAATAAATATTTTTAAATAAATATATAAATTCAATTATTATTAATTTTCCTCTTCAATACTTTTCTTTTAAACTAATCCCAAATCTAAATTCAATTCTAAACTCACTTGCAAACTAAATAGGCCCTTAGTCATTTATTTGATACGGTTCAATACGATTTACTTTCTGTTAAAATTAAAATCAAACTGAAAATCAAATATTTAATTCGGGTCATTCAGATGTTCGGTTCGATTTTTAAATCAGTTTGTTTCCTATCAACCAAAGTCGGTTTCGAAAACGTAGTAATATAAACTTCAAGGTTACGAAACAAATTGAACTTGTGGACCATTTCAAATGTGAAGCCCAATCTTAATAAATCCAAACAAAAAGTAAAAAGTAACATTCACGTCACAAGGGTAATTACGTCTCTTCACACCGACCCAATCTTTACCCTATATATTCTTGCATCACCCCATCTACCCTTCTTCACACATATCTAATCCTCCCCTCTTTCTTCTTGCCTAACCTAACCCTAATTAGGTCAAAATCAATTTCCCCCGACTCATCTGTAAATTAAAATACCAAATCGATGGGCGGTGTTGCAGTTCTTCACCCTCACGATGTCCTCAAGGACAACAACAACAATAATTTATTCTCAACACCCGTTAAATCATCACGCCGTACAAACCCTAACCCTAATTTCACCAGATCTGACAACCGCAAAAAAAGCCCACCAACCGGGGTACGAAGACACAAATCTACGGCGAGCGTGGTTTCAGATCCACCCATGTCAACGGCTAAGAGTCTTGTCATGGGTCAGGTCAAGATCTTGAAACGTGGTGAGCCGTTAGATGAATCGGTGACCGTTTTGAAAGATAACAATAATCGCAAGGTTTCAACCACAACGGCAACGGTAGCAACCACGCCGGCCGTTGATCGGAAAGCAAGCCGGAAAGTTACGCCGGCGAAAAAGAAGCCGGAAAAGGAGAAGAAAGTTTCACCAAAACCTAACCCTAACCCTAATAATTTAAACAGTACAATAGATGAATTAAAACTAGACGATTTTGCACTGTCGTCAACGGATCGTTTAGGACCCGACCCGGAAATGGTACCAAAGAAAAACAACATGGCGGAATTTTTCTTTGCGGGTTCTGCGTTTGTGGATTCGCCTCCCCCGAGTTCGGTTCCTTTGCCCGGCTTTTTTACGAAAAGTTTTGTGAAAGAAGATGCGAGTACTGATCTTCGGAGAATGCTCGGTTTAAGCCTTGCTTAGTCTTTACTGTTACGGCCCAATTTGATAAAAGAAACTATTTTGTTTGTATCGGATTCGATGTGTTTCCCTCCTATATTTTTTCGAGTGGGAAAGGTCGAATTTGGTCGACAAGATTGTTTGGTTTATGCGGATCAGGAGATAAGAGTAGTTTTTTTTTTATTTAAGTTGTGTTTATGTGGTTTTAGGTTAGGGATGTGTTTAACTGTATTGGAATGTAATACAGTTGTTGGTATTAATAGTTTGTGTTTATGGTAATTGGTATGTAAGTAAAGGTTGATGGTTTAAGTTCAATAAAGGTTTTTATGTTTCTTGTTCAGTATGTTACCTTGTTGTGTTGATGGACAATTAAAAGAGGTTTGAGATCAATGAAAATTGTATTGTTTTGCTTGGTTATATGGAAGAGACCCTGTTTATATTGAAGGCGGTATTGGTGATCATATTCGTGCTTCAAGTGTGCATATAACAGGAGGCCGAGGATCACTTTTCATGTTGAATTGTCCGTGTATTGAAGGACTGATGATCCATGATTTCGTTTATTTTTAATCCATTGCTAGTTTCTATGTGACCATAGCGAAACGGCAAATCCATTGTTCGTTGGTGATCATAGTTTTTGGTAATCATATCGTGTATCATATGCATATGACAGCGGGCGGAAGTGTGCATATAACAGTAGGCCGAGGATCACTTTTTGTGTTGAATTGGCTGTGTATTAAAGGACTAATGATCCATGATTTCGTTTATTTTTTATCCATTGCTGGTTTTCTATGTGAACATAGCGAAACGGCAATCCTTCGTTTGTTGGTGATCATAGTTTTTGGTAATCATATCGTGGTGATATGCATATGACAGTGGCCGGGGTAATCATACAGTGTTGTACGGTGTGCTATACAGCTTGTATAAAATGGTGTTTTTATCAAAAAATTTGGTGTGCAAATCAATTCCTAAGTTTAACAAGACTTGATGTCCCGGCTAACGTGTCCGTGATAATTTTTTTTGCCTAACTTTGATTCTTTTTGTGATCATGTTTTGTCTTGTTTGATTTGGATTAGGAAGCAGTCAAGAAAGGGCATTTGAGCTATGTATGAGAAGGATGGAGGGACACCAACATTGACCGACATCAAGATGCTTTGATAAGGTATTTGATTTTGGTATTGCTTGTAAGTTGAGGTATCTTTATTTTATTCCAGAAGGATATTAGCTTGCAATTGCAATGAAAGTGGAATTGACACCTTTTACTTTTATCTTTCTTTTTCTTAATGTTAATTAGGTACAGCTTAACAAAGTTGTTGGTATGTTGTCAATCATATCTTTTGTTATTAAAATTTGAGGTGGGGATGGTGAGATATGAATGAATTGCAGTTGTGGTGTAGGAGTTCCATGTCCCACTTCAATTTATAATTGGGATACCCTAACCGGACGGGGGTGGCCCACCCCTGTCCACCTCCTGTCCCCTTTGTCCTCCACTTTCTGTACAGCACAGCTTTTTAACAGTTTCTGTTTTGTATTTTTGACAGTTTTAAGTGTTTGACATATTAAACTTTATATTTTTTGTTCCGCACTTTCAGGTTTATAGTTTTTTGATATAAACAAAATTATAAAAATAAAAATAATTAGGGGGGAGGGGGGGTTCCGGCTAAAATTTGGGGGGGGGGGGGGGGGGGGGGGTCTGGTCAACAGCCGCCTTATAATTTTGTGTCATTTCATTTTTGAGTATCTAGTTTACCACACATGTTCACTGTCACTTATTTGTCATAGCAGGGTACCCGCGCGTTGCAGCGGCGGGTATCCTGAAATAAAAATTTTCGATGAATAATATATTTTAGTATATTATGTGTTTTTTTTACAATAAATTTACGGATATTAAGAATTTCATATAGCCCGTGCCCGTTCGTGCTCGAACCCGTTGGCCTGTGCCTGTTCGGGCTCGAGTTCGTTTGGTCCGCGCCCGTTCGGGCTCAAACCCATTTGGCCCGTTGCCCGTTCGGGCTTGAATATTTGTATAATGTGTTTTATTATTTGTAGTAGTGAAATTTAATGCAGTAATTGTGTTTAATTTGGTTGTACAATATTCTTGATAATTTGTATTTTTTATGTAAGGGGTATTTTAATAGCTGTATTAATTGTATTTATTAACCAGTTAAATAATTGACTACATTAAATAAAATTAATGTGGTATTTTGTTGTACACTATGCTTATTGTCTTGTACGTCTGAAAATTATGTGCATTAAAGTGTTGTACACTATGTTTCTTTTCTTGTAAGTAGTAGTCATTATAGTCATTAATAACATTGACCACTTTAATAACATTAATGTTGTAAGTCTGAAAATATGTCTGAAAATTACATCGTGCTTATTTTGTTGTACACTATGCTTATTTTGTTGTGAATCTTGAAAATTGGTTGCAGCTATTGTACATTGTGCTTAAATGGTAGTGATTTTTTTTATGAAGGGGTGTTTTTAATAGCATTAATGTTGTTTGATAAATTTTTGGTCATAAAATGATATCACGCTTTATTTTGTTGTACAATATGCTTAGTTTGTTGTAATTCTGAAAATTGGGTCCATTAAAGTGTTGTAAACCATGCATAATTTCTTGTAAGTCTTAAAATTTTGGAGAGACAGTCATTCATGCTTTATATGTAGTATAAATATACAATCGATAGGGCTGCAAATAAAGAGTACGGGAGTTTGTTCGTGTCCCTTCCCTTAAATAACACTTTGAAATGACTTGTTACTTGAAGTAAAAAATAACCATACACACATTTATGGTTGTTATTCGTGTAAACCCGGCCCGAATAAACTTTATTTGGGTCGGATTAATCGGGGTTGAGGAAGAAAAACATTATCCATACCCGACCTTAATTAAATGCGGGGTACAAGTTATTCGGGTATGGGTTAACCAGAATAAGCTAAATTATAACATTAAAATACAAAAAAGTAAAAATCTCTTATGAGGGTTAACCCAAAACGAATACGGTTGAAACTCTCACTCGAAACTCAACTTTAACAAGATGTTAATTGGGTTAACACGAATAATGGTTTTCAACCCGTATAACCCGACCCGAATAAGTTTATTCAGGTTCGGGTAAAGTCGGGTTTTGCTGTTCTAGTTATTTTTGACACCCTTGCACACAATGTCCACCACTTGGCGTCAGTTTTCTACAAAAGGTAGATTCATGTGACGAAATAGGACTTGAAATGCAAATACTCAGACACCAAACCCATATGACGCTTAAACTACATATCCATAACCGGAAAATCACTTCCAATACTTATGATAGCTTAACAGTGGTGAGATGTGATATGCATATTAATCATCTATCTTAATATGTGAGCTCTCTTCTTGACTATAATGTATGTTTGGCGAAATGGGTTGGGGCTGAGTCTGGGGCTGGGGTTGGGATTTATATTATAAGGCAAAATAAAATTTTGTATTTTTATAATCTTGTTTGGCAAATGGGTTGGGGCCGAGGCTTATTATTGCAAAATTACTAAAAAGGACATAATTTAAAAAGTTTTGTATATGTTAGATATTTTGTGGGCAAATAAGTAATTTATTCTTTAAAATCCCCGGACTAAAGTTTTTACCTAACTTATTTTATAAGCCCTTCCATAAGCCCAATGACAAACGAGACTTATTTTATTAGCCGGCTTATTTTAAAAGCCCAAGCCCCGATAAACCCCATTTAAGTCCCTGCCAAACATAGCCAAAATGTTGAGAACTCACTAGTACTAGATCAACTCCATATCAGTATTTATACATTTCATAAAACTAATCATTAAACATACCTCACATTACGCTTACACACAAACAATGAAAAACGTTTCGGTCAAATTTGTGTCTAAAACATCCTAGAAGTTGGTCCATAGCGAATGCTCCAGTATTTATGGTTTAAGGCTACCCGTAAGGCTGGTTTTTATGGGGGTGATCCATCACCCCTATCACCTCCATCACACGCCACCAACGTAAAAGAGAGGCCCCCATCACCTATATTTTTGTATCACTTTTGAACATAGTGGTGTTCACCACCACCTTTATATTTGTTTTGGTTTGTGAGTGTATGCGCGTTATATTGTGGGGTATGTTTGTATAAAGTGAGTATTTTTATATTTTTTTTATTTGGTGGTGACCATAAAAAGTAAAAAATGGTGATAATGATGGCCTGTTAAATGATGATGTGACACTAACATGGATTTGATGATGGTGTGGTGACCATAAAAACTAGTATAATAAGAACACCTCACAACCAACTTCACTACCGTCATCTCAGCGCCACATCAATTTTCTCTCTTTATAACTAACTTCACCACTAATTTAGTGTAATAAGATAACCAACTTCACCACAAAAAAATCTCACTTAAAAAACCAAAATCACACACACAACCCCAGACGAACACAACTCCTAAGACTCGATCGTCTAGACAACTGAGTTCTTCAAAAATTGGCCAAAGTACGTGTGCTTCATGAATGACTATCGTAATCAAGATGTGTGCAAGGGAGTGTCAGATGGACCAACACATGTGCAAATGGGTATTATTATGAGTTGTTTAAGGTAACTCTCTCCTTAAGGCTATCTCTTATTTTTTCCTCAAATTTTTATTTATTTATTTATTTATTATTATTATTATTATTATTATTATTATTATTATTATTATTATTATTTTATTTATTTATTTATTTATTATTATAAACATCACTTTTTCATTAAAAACATGGACGATTACATAAAATTAGGGGGGAGTCTAGACACAATCTGAGCTCCTACTCCTTTTTGAATGCAAAAACTTACTCGATGAAAAATAAAAGCACCGCTCTTAATATTATTGGAGTGACTATTGGCAGTAGACTTGATACGAGAAAGTGTAAAAGCACCGCTCTTAATATTATTATTATTATTATTATTATTATTATTATTATTATTATTATTATTTTAAATCTTTCAAATATAAAAATGAATGGTAGATATGTTCCATGCTTCATATACCTTAAAAGAGCAAGGTATGGTTCTTTCATATCTGAGGAGCCCACCACTACTACATATTACTATGATTTATTGCAGCATACCAAACACACCCTCATATTTGAAGCTTTTTTTTAGAAGATTGATTAATATTTTCTAGAAAAAAGTCCAAAATACATCCATGTGGTTTGTCCCGTGTCTCGCTTTACATCCTCGTGGTTTTTTTAAGCATAAAACCATCCATCCGTTAGTAAAATCAGTCAATGAGGACCATCGATGCAAATTATTCTCCGTTAATTCCTTACGAAAGCAAAAATATTTGCATCGTTAGTCCTCAGTTATCACCCACCATACATCTCATAACCAATTTACACGTTTTTGTCCGTTTTTCTCATGTTTTTATCAATTTCGTCCATTTTACTCATGTTTCTATCCGTTTTCTCATGTTTTAATTCGTTTTCGTCCGTTTTTCTCAAGTTTTTATCTGTTTTCATACGTTTTTATCCGTTTTCATATATATTTAGACGTTTTCAATTTTTACATATGTTCATCCATTTTTCTCATGATGTCATACGTTTTATTCATTTTCCTCTTATTTTCTCATGTTTTTATCTGTTTCGTTAGTTTTTACACGTTTACATCCGCTTTATCACGTTTTTATCCGTTTCATACGTTTTTATCAATTTTTATACATTTTCATCCATTTTCATACATATCATATGTATAAAAATTGATGAAAACGGATAGAAATATAAGAAAAATGGACGAATACGTATAAAAATAGACGAAAATAAATAAAAGTGTACAAAAACAGATAAAAATGTATGAAAACATGAGAAAATGGATGATACGGATAAAAACATGAGAAAAATGTATGAAAACATATAAAAACGGACGAAAACGGATAAAAACGTGAGAAAAAAGGATGAAAACGTGTAAAAACAGATGAAAACGAATGAAAACGTATGAAAACAGATCAGAACGTATGAAAACGGATAAAAATATATGAAAACGTGAGAAAACGGACGAAAACAAATAAAAACAGTTTAAAAAAACGTATAAAAATTTGAGAAAAACTGACGAAAACGTGAGAAAAATGGACGAAACGAATAAAAACGTATGAAAACCGAATAAAAACGGACAAAATGACTAAAAACGTATGAAAACAAGTTAGAACGGATAAAAACATATGAAAACGTGAGAAAACGGACGAAAATGGATGAAAACGAATAAAAACGTGAGAAAAATAGACGAAAATGGATAAAAACGTGGAGAAAAATGGACGAAAATGTTTAAAAACGGACGAAACAGATAAAAACATATGAAAGTGGATTAAAACGTATGAAAACGTGAAAAACGGACAAAAATGTGTAAAAACGGAAAAAAATGTGAGATAACGGACAAAAACCTTTAAAATGGACGAAAGCGGAGAAAACATATGAAAACGTGAAAAAAAGTCGAAAATGTGTAAAACAGACGAAAACGTGAGAAAAACGGATGAAAAAAGATAAAAAAATGTATGAAAACGTGAAAAAACTGATGAAAACATGTAAAAACGGACGAAAACAGATAAAAATGTATGACAACATGAAAAAAAACGGACGAAAACGTATAAAAACGGATGAAAACGGATAAATAATGTGAGAAAAACGGACAAAAACGTAAATCGGCTAGGAGATGTATGGTGGTGATAACGGAGGAATAACGATGCAAATATTTTCCCTTGCGTTAGGAGATAACGGAGAATAATTTGCATCGTTAGTCTTCATTGACTGATTTTACAAACGGATGAATGGTTTGTGCAAATTTTACTAACGGATAGATGATTTTGTGAAAAAAAAAAAAAAAAAAAAAAAAAAAAAAAAAAAAAAAAAAACCTACGAGAATGTAAAGCGATACACTGGACAAACTACAATGATGTATTTTAGACTTTTTTCTATTCTCTAATTTCTTATTGAACGATACTCTTCTATATGATTCAAATTAAACGTAAATGATCGTTGGTGACCTACAAAAAGTAAGGGAAAAGCGACAAATAATTTTTCAGATGTTGGTCGTAGGATTGCTAGGAGGGGCTTCTTTTCTTTGCTTTTGATGTAGAGCTGAATCATCCCAAAACAAAGTTGATTTACAAGGAGCAAAATTATGACGTGGGCGCCTAAATAATATTTTATATTTCGTGCTAGCATTAGTTTATTAATCAAATTAAATATCTGCACTAATTTATTATTTTCCTAATGAGTTGGTGGAATGTGACATCAACATACATTTGCGGGTCTTCTATTTAATTTGGCCACTAACTTCTGTTTTGGCTCATTATTTTCTTCGTGTGTAAGTTGAAGATGTCTAAGAACATTAGGTGTAGCAAAGAGCTACATCTTCCCGTTTGGGTTTCACATGTGCCACATCATCTTAACACCTCAACTTCAACTTTTCACAACAAACCTTCCTCACCAAACAACAAACCTCAACCTCTTCATTAGAGCTTCACCTCTTACACATTTATTTTTTTATTCATTTCATTAAATAAATTAAATTCATTTCACAATTACTTAAAAATAACAAAACATACTAATTTTATTTCATCAAATAAAAAAGTTACAATACGGAGAAAAAAAATCACACGATTTGAGAAAAAAAAACATACGATACGGCACGAAAATAAATACTTATGTGTTTTACTGTTTTGGGCCTCAAAGATTACAACCAACTAATCCAATTAAATAATGGTCGGGCTATTAATAAATATTCACTCCTGATATTTAGGGTTACTACGTTGCATATTTTTTACATCTACACTAGCAGCCACACTCAAGAAACCATCCTCTTCCTCCCTGCCTCACCATAATTCACTCAGCATCTCCAAATAAAAAGCACAAACGCTTGCCGAAAGAAACATCTAAGCCCCAGCAGCAAGAAAATAAAAGGATACAGTGGAGCTACTATAAATACAATCTCAATATTTAAAGGGGAAAAAAAAGAAAAAAAAAAAAAAAAAGAAAATGGAATGTCAGAAAACGCAGCTCGTCGTCGCGACGGGGAGGAAGCCAACGGGGAAGAACGGCGAGCATCAAATGGTGTAGTGAAGAGGAACGACTCGCCGTTGACGGCTCCACGTCGGACGGCGAAGCCTCCTTCTTCATCTACACCTAATGCTCTAACAACGGAGAAGGTTTTTTCTGAGTCCATGTTTCTTCGGGTAAAGCGATTCTTTAATCTTGACTAGAATGGTATCCATGCAATGCGGCGGTAGATACCGTGTGATTATATTTTCAGTTATTTGATTACACGTTTAGTTGTCTTCATACTTTATACGTAGAGATATTAGAGATGGTTAATCCAAATAATTTTAGTTTGAACAGCCAACCACTTCCTAACAAATTTTCTAACAAACTTGCATCTTAACTAATTAATTTTGAAATCTTTTCATAATAAGCAAAGAAGTCTAAATTTTAAGTCTTTCTAATTATAGAATAGTCACAAATGCATTATAATGTAGTATAGATAAAGGACGAACTCACGTGAGAGCCAGATCATTAAATATAACTTTTATAAAATATGTTTTTTTTTTACATATGCAACATTCAATTTTACGTAATAAAGTCTTTATAAAGTTAATCATACAAGAAAATTTGTGCAACGCCTTCTCAGAAATTCTGGGTCCGTCTCTGATTCATACGCATTCTTACTGAAATATTAGGTGACCTGTTTTTAACTACTCCCTCCATCTCAAAATTATTGTCAATAGACAACAATTACAAAGTTTAATAAAAGTGAGGTTACTTTTGTTTTCAACCACTCATATAGAATATTCCCTCATTAAATTCTCTATTTTTTACTTAAAAATGAAGGTGAACAATTATTTTCAGACATCCCAATAAAAAAATATGGACTATTAATTTGAAACAGAGATAGTATTTTTGTGCCAACTCCAACTAAGATCGAAGAGACATCGGATGTGCAAAACAATGGAAGAAATCACATATTTAATCAGAGACCATGAACCGAGTTCATCTTGAATCTGAATTTGATTTAATAAATACTAAATGCAAAGTTTTCCATGTTCTGAAAACATTTAAATACATAGCTGTTTGGTTATATTAAGTACGAACTTGCCATTGAAATGCTATCGAACTCTCTTTTGAAAGAAAATATAAACATCCGGTTGAGAATTATATATATACATAGCTGTTTGGATTCTTTTTTATTTATGCACGCTGATCAAATTTTAATATGTTTGGCGCAATAGATTATGAAGATGATGAAGAGATTACGCTTATTTTTAGAAAAATAAGTTAATTAAAAAATAATTTTTGTTTGACAGACAGAACTTATAAGAGACTATAAAAAAATAATCTTAATAAATGTTACTTCATGTAGCTTATAAAAATAATCTCTTTTTATAATTTCCATCTCTAGCACCAGTGGCGCAGCTTCATAAGGGGGGGGGGGGGGCGAAATTTTTTTTGCGATGTAAGGGTATATAGTTTTTGTGTAGAAAAATTTCGGTATTTTCGGTTTCGCCTCCCCAATTTAATTCGGTTTCGACCCCCCATAGTGTTAGGAAAAAAAAAATTTAGATCCCGACCCCTCCACTCGAAAAATCCAAGCTTCGCCACTGTCTAGCACCATCTTCAGTTCCAGCAACAGTTACTTTTGCCAAACATGTATGATTTGACTTTTTTTCCCACGTTCTCAGATTCGTTATTGTAGTGGATCATTGTTTTTTATTTATGGGTTTTGATAATAACAACTCAGTGTTGTTAAAGAACCTTAATTAATAATGTTTTCAAATAAGTACTTATTTTATATTAATACATATCTTATTAAAACTTACTTACCATAATTGTATATGTTTAAATCACGTATTTATAAAAATAATGAGATCATAATTGAAAACATTATTATTTAAAGTAATTTAAAATAACATTCATTGGGTTGTTAACAAAACTCTTTGGTTTGCTAACAAGTGTTTTAAGTGCATCAATTAAACAACACTCACTAAACACAAACTTTTATAATTATTATTATTATTATTATTATTTTAATTTAACATTTCATTTAATACATGTTAATTCGACTAATAAATAATCATAATTAATCTTACTTTTAGTTTAATAAATTCAAAGTTTCTTTTTATAAGTAGGTTAATTTGCTTTAAGGATACCCGTTTGACAAACCGTTATTAATTAGTTTGATAAATAGATGGATTTTATGATATTTTCTTTTTTGATGACGGGCCAAAATATGAATGAGCTCAAATGTTACACTTCCGGTTTTTATACTTTTCTTAATTTTGCATAAGTTCTACATTTTGGAAACCAGAAATACGAGTATCTAAAACCATACAAGATCGAAGACAACATAGCTCTAACCTTGACTCCACCCCAAGTTTTCAGTCGTGAAGTAAAGATGGTTGTAACTTCACAGGTCTATTACCCCAAACGGATGATTATCCGATTACGTGATTTTGAAGAAACTACATTATAGTTGTGATTTGTGAAAATGTCTCCAACATAATACGGTGGATTGCTTTCAAGTTTCAAATTTTTAAGTCTATATATAGGCATATATAACTTCTTTTGGATGCTCGAAAGGAATATTCAACTTCATATGTTTCACGTTTAATAGTTTGGTTCTTTATTTCGTGTGGTGATTGATGCCGCACAATGTAAACGCGTCAAGTATGAGGCTAAGTGTGCGGATATTGGATATGGGTTTCTCCCCTTCTCATTCTCCTCTTTTGGGGAACTTGATAAGGATACATTGACCTTATTGAAACGAATCCGAAAATTCTCGATGACCCAAGACATTAGAGCACGTGTTGCTGCTTATATCTTTAGTAGGATTAGCTTTTCTATAGCTAGAGGAGTAGGAGTCCAGTTAGTATCTCGGCTCCTTTCTAATTTTTTGTAAATCCTATGATTTCTCTAATAAAGTGATAATAATAATAATAATAATAATAATAATAATAATAATAATAATAATAATAATGTTGGGACAACATTGACCAAGTCTCCTTATGTTTTGATAATGACAAATAAACTTTCGAAACACATAAAATCACAAACGTTAGCCGAAATTCTCTCGATTCCATATCTGCACCTGACGCCCTGCCCGCGTGTCGATGCGCCAGCAACGCGCCAGGCTTCTGTATGAATCGTGACGAATTTTGTAAGTCACTTTTCCCATTACCCAACAAATGTGGATCTTTCAATACAGGTATAAATATGTTATGTGCTTAATTGAAAACACTCAAAACGAGTTTTATAATTAGAGAGATCTAACTTTTGAAACACCCGTTTTCGGAAAAATTCCAACTCAAGTTTTCTAACTCTCGCCTTTAGCCAAGGCTTTTCTAAACCTATGGAGCTTATATATCTCACGTAATATCAAGTGAAAGCATTCATATGCTCATATCCCATGCTTACGTCGTCTCTAATCACCTAATAGGTTTACTCCCTTATTGGTCAAACAAAGTCAAAGGTCACTTTATGTAAACGAATCCTTTCTCGCTTAGGATATGCTTTAAATCAATGCAAAGCACTTAGCTTGTTAGTACCAAGGTGTTAGTAAGTCGAGTCGTGGAAAGTCACGAGTTATGAGATTATGAATTCTCGACGTTGAGTTACTTGAAATTATAAGTAACCTTTGATTTTCTCAACTCATAATCATTATTGTAAACTCTTTTCTTTCTTAATAACAATATGATTATTTCTTAATCATCCTTCTAATTACTCTTTCACATAAAACAAGTCCTCCAATCCTTCCAAAATCCTCCCAAATCTTATCTCCAACATTCTCTTAATATTCTCTTACACCTTTAGTACTTCTATGTACTTCTTGTCTCCCACATTCCAACACAATATCTCCAAAATATTCTCTTCACAACATTCTCATCCAACCATCAATATTTCACCGACACTTCATCTTGTTGGACCCTTTTTACTTGGTTAATCTTAACTACGAAGTTAATCTAACCAAGTTCTATGGTTTAGCAATGTAATGATTAATAACCAAAGGTAAATAAACGTAAAAGATAGAAAACAAGATTTTTCATCGTTTAACTTTTTATTAGAAATTAATCAAAAGAATTATACCCAAGTGTTTACGGAACAACACTTGGGATTGAAATGACTAGTATGGTAAAAACTCCTCACTAAACCCAAACTAAGTTTGAGTGACAACTAAAGATCCAACTGAGCTATGTCAGGGATTGTGTTATTCTTTGGAGAGAGTAAAGATTTGGTTTGTGAATGTCTAAGCATTAAGTGCACAAACTTAATTTTTACTTATCTCTTATTCTCTATTCATAAGTAGATTCTAAACAGATACCTAGGAGACAAAGGCTATAAGACAAAGATTACATCAGCCTAGACTGGACAAAATACATAGGTATTTTGTCCCTGTTACAAATGGCTATAACTAGTAAAGGGCAGGGATGCTTTCTGACCTTCAGTGTTGACAACCCTCTTGGTTTTATACCCATTCAGGGAAAGTTGACCTTTGCTTGATAAGGACCCTTCCTTATCCATTCAAACTTATCCCGCCTAATCCCGCCTTTACTTCAGTCTTTGTATCTTCAATCTTCTTAGTTGGTGAGGAGTTAAGGGGATTCAATGAGCTTGTTGATATAAATAATGGCTAAAAACGTTATTAACATATATCGATATCTCTATGTTTTGATAATCAAAAAACGTAAACTAATTAAACTACAAATTATGACGTAAACAAGTATTTAGTCATAAATATTCACTTTGACATCCAAATCACTTAAGGTATGAATAAACAAAATGTCTAATGCATTCTATGATCAAAGGAATTTTAATTTTTGCAAACCTTACATTTTTTATAAAATGGGACAAACATTTTTAAACTTATACAAAATGTTTTTATATTTATAATAAATGTTTTATTCAAAATAAATATTTTGGATTCAAATTTCTACCCAAAAAACGGCTAGATTCTTCAGATAAAACCTTCCCCACAAAAGGACAAAAAATTCTAAAGAATTTTTTTTAATAGGGCGGCCCCCTTAATTTTTTTAGGCGGCCCCCTTAATGATTAAGGGGACCGGCCACGCTCCCGAACCGTAATTTTTTCCCTATAAATACTGGCTCAAATCTGGCATTTTTCCTTACCTTTTGCACTATAAACTTTCTAATCTAAATCTTCTATACCATTCTCTTAAACCCTTTGATCATATAATCATAAGCTTTTGTTTCCAAGTGATCCAAGCTTGAACCTTTCAAGTGCAAGAGAAGAATACTTCAATCCTTCAAGACAAGAAGTATTACAACTTGTTGTGACCTCCATATCCAAGTTGTTTGTGCATCATCACTTGTATAGTATTCATCCATTTGTGTATTAGTTGTGAATATTGGTTAGATAGAAGTAAACATAAGAAGTTAGGCTAATAAGGTGTGTAGGTAGAGAAGTTGTGAATTGATTGTGGTGTGCAAGTAGTATAGGTGTGAAGAAGAAGTAGTGTGATTAGGTAGTGCTAAGGTGTGAAGAAGTTGTGAAGTAGTTGTGAAGAAGTTATGAAGTAGTTGTGTAGAAGTTGTGAAAAAGGTATGACGAAGTTGTGGTGTGATAATTGGTGTGTAAGGTTTTCTCCGCAATAAGGGAGCTTGTTGACATAGTGAAGAAAACTCTCGAGTTAGATGTTCGGGGAGTGGAGTAGGGCAAGGAAGGTGTCCTTGTAGCCGAACCACTATAAATCTCTTGTCTCGTGGTTAGATCTTTCCATCTCTTACTTATTATCTTGCTTATTACGTTATTACTTTTGTAGACGTAGACATATATATATTGTTGCTCATATATTGCTAGTGTTGATTTCACTTAAAGATCAAACAAAAGTTTCATTCACAAAACAAAGTTTTTACAATCAAACTAAAAAGGTAACATACATATAATTGATTATTTCGATCAAGTATAGTTTTCATACATATAATTGAGGAATTTGAGAACATGATAGCTTCAGTACTCTCATCAAAGGTGACATGGAAGGTTTCTTCAGTCTGTTGTCTCCTTGTATTGAACACCCTGAAGGCTTTTGAAACAAGAAAATTCCCTGGAAAGTAACCATCATCAGCTTTGGCATCAAATTTACCAAGGTGATCCTTATGGTTATGAATAAACACAGGACACCAAAGCACATGGAAATAGCTGATATAAGGAATTCTACCTTTAAATAACTCATAAGGAGTTTTGCTATGTCTCTAAACAATGATGGACCTGTTTTGAGTGTAGTAGGCTGTTTTAACTGCCTTAGTCCAAAAATGTTTGCAGAGTGCAGATCCATTAAGCATTGTTTTTGCAGCCTCAATGAGGGTTTTGTTCTTCCTTTCAGCAACACCATTTTGCTCAGGAGTATAAGGAGAGGAGAAATTTTGAGAAACCCCTTTCTCATCGCAAAAACATTCAAGGTCATGATTTTGAATTCAGTCCCATTATCAGTCTTGATTTGTTTGACCCTGATGTCATTTTGGTTTTCAATCTTCCTGATAAAGGAAATGATTGTTTCAGGAGCCTGACTCTTTTTGGTCAGGAAGTAAACCCAAGTGTATCTTGAGTATTCATCCACAATGACCAGAGTGTACTTTTAATGGTGGATTGACATTCGACTGATGGGTCCAAAAGAGATCCATATGAAGCAGGTGAAGGCAGCTAGTGATAGAAAAATTTTGTTTGGTTTTGAAGGATGCCCTATGATGTTTTCCATTTTCACAGGCAAGGCAGGGTTTATCCTTTGAGAACACAAGTGATGGTAAGCCAAAGACTTTGTTTTGTTTGGAAAGGTTGTTTATGTTTTTGAAATTTAGGTGGGAAAGTATTTTATGCCAAAGCCAATTGAGGGTTTCAGTGGCTTTAGCAAAAAGACATGCTCCATTTTAAGTGAGTGAGGACATATCTAAGACATAGACATCTTGTCTTCTTGGTGCAATAAGAACAACTTCTTTGTTTGCATTTAAGATGGTGCCTTGCTTATCATCAAACTGAACTATGTACTTGGCATCACATAGTTGACTGACACTGATCATATTATACTTGAGACCATTAACATAAGCTATCATAGTAAAAACTATTCCACTATAGTTTACTGAACCATACCCTTCAGTGAGTCAAGATGACTTATCAGTAATACCACCTTAGGTCCTGGTTCCTTTACATATTTGTGCAGATATTCCTTCACGCCAGTCATTCTTCTTGAACATCCACTATCTAGATGCCAAACAGGCTCCTTGTCATGTCTCTGCAAAAATGTAATCGGAGTTAGTTTTTCTTGTGAACCCACTTTCTGGTGGGTTTGGCTTTGATGGCCTTTTTGAACTGAGAAATAAATCCATGATAAATGGTAGTGTGAATAGTGCTTCCACAGACTTTACATCTTGAAGATGTAGTGGGTTGTGGAGTTGGTTTGTTGAAGCCTCTTCTGGCCTGAATGACCTGTTCATGTTCTGAACTGTCATGTGTAGGATCACCACAGATATCACAACATGGATACATTAAACAATCATAAGGAAGATGATCATTAAATTCATAGTGAGTACAAGGTAAAAAGGGCTTTGCCTTTTGCCTTATCTGTTTGGAGCCTGAGGCCTAGTCAAAAGACTGAGTTTTGTAGTTGGATGCTACATTGAATGAGACTGTGTAAGATAAGTGATCAGAGGTTCTGTGATTTTCCTTTTTGCATATCATGCAGAAAAGGATTCTATAACAGTCATCAGTGGAATGAGTGGTATAGTTACACAATTCACATCTTAGCTTTGGCTTGGATGGAGCTTTGGATTTGGAGGAACTTGAGGAAGCTGGCGTAATTTCCTTACCCTTGGATTGAGGAGTTTTCTCAGATGATTCAATCTTTTTACTCGGCTTCCTAGCAATTTCAGCCAACTGATCATATTTATAATCAGGGTTGTTAGTGATAGCCTCAATGGAGACTGAATTTGTTGAGTCATCAGTGGGAACTGAGACTTTAGTGATTGGTCTTTTTAGGATTGTTCTTCCCAATCCAGCTCTCTCTCTCTTGGAGAATGTTGAGTGTACACAAGAGGTGTTAACTCTGAGCTTGGTTCAGCTCCCTGAAGTAGAGGAAGTGGAGTTTGTGATTCTGATTCAGAGTCAGTGATGGACTCAGTATGACTGGGTTCATCAGTGACTCCAAGCATCTCCTTGATGGCCTGACTTTTAGGTACCAATATTTTTCTAGTGTTGAAGTTGGGTAACTTACTATTTGGATTGATTCTTTCAGTCCAGTCACTGGCTTTTGGTCCCATCTCCTCATTAAAGGAAATGCCAGCAAGAAGAAATGCTTTTTCACCAAGACTCTCACTGGATGATTTAGTGTGTTGATTCTCACCAATAATAATTTTCTTATTGTTTGGTGTGAGACTCACTGAATCAAAGACTTTTGGGTTTTTCTGAGTCCAGCTATGCATGACAGCCTTTTCTTTCTTAAGTTCATCCTGAAGAGCTTGATTTTGTTTTACAAGTTCAGTGTTTTGAATTTGAAGTGTAACAGCCTCAAGTTTGGTTTGTTTTAAAACAAGTAATTCATCTCTACACTTATTTAACTCAAAAACTAACTTATTATATTTTGAAAACAAATTTTGTCTTTGCTCTTCAACAAACTTAAGATCGACATTTAAATAGTTCAAATAAGATTGCCAATCAGCATCATCATCCGTAGAAAGTAAAATGTTTACCTTTTTCATGGTGATGTTGACTCATTCTTCATTTCTAGCATGACTTTTTCCAACAGCCAGCTTGTTATCATCTGAAAGTGCCATCAGTGCACTGACCCTTACTTCTTCTTCATCAGAGGAGACTTCTTCCTCATCCCAATCAAAGGCTTTAGCAACTAGAACTTTGTTCTTGACCTGAACAGGTTTGGTGGGTGCAGCCTGAGGTACTGAGGGGGTGGCCTCAAGGAGAGCAAGTTTAGCTTTTGCTTTTCTGTACTTGGCTTCAAAATCCTTTTGAACATTTTGAACATTTTTACTTTGAAAATGTTGAGTGGACTAAAGCATTTTTTGTTGAAACTTGCTAGTTCCTGAAGAAGAACCATTACCAGAAAATTTGTATGAAGGGTCTGAGGTCTTTTAGAAAAACAGCCTTTAGCAAAGTGACCCTTTTTGCCATAATTGAAACATTCAGTGGACTCATTTGCTTTAGCTTTTTGAAAGTTAGACTTGTTTCTTTTAATAAAACGTTTAGAATTAGCTAAAAGAGCTCATTCTTGAAATTCTACATGAAGATCATTGAGATACACTTCACTGGTTCTTTCATCAACCTCATCATCAGAATCATCTTGAAAATCCTGCACAACACCATTAGAGTAGAAGGCAGTGGATATGGGTGAAATAGTCAGGGCCTTTTTGGTCTCTTGAGCTTTCTTAGAGTCAGGGTATCTCCTAGAGATTAAGTTGTCTTCATAGACAAACTTCTCATAGATCTAAGGGAGCTCAAGGTTCTGAATGTGATTAGCATTCCTAAGACCCTGAGAAAAGTTTAGCTACTTCTCTGGGAGACTGTTGACAAAGCAAACATTGATTTCATGCTTAGACAAGACTACACCATCATTAGACAGCTCATTGAGCAATGTTTTGTATCGGGTATAGGTTTGAGAGAGACTTTCAGAGTCTTTGGCCCTGAAAGTGTTATACTCAAGTTTTAGGTCCATAATCATGTTTTCCTTGGTATCTGAGGGACCTTCAAAGCTATGAACCAAGTCAAGCCAAGTTTGTTTGGTTGTAGGACAGTTAATGACTGATTCCATTGTATCGTGAGGGAGACACGATATAATGATGCTTTTCAGGCTTTGGTCCTGATTGACCACCCTTCTCTCATCAGGAGTCCATTGTGCTTCAGGTTTAGGTAAACCCTGAGGAGTTTTTAGGACAAAGGGACCTTCATTGATGCATGTGATGTAGTATGGTGCCATACCAGTCAAGTAGCAAAGCATTCACTTTTTCCACTTGCTAAATTTACCAGCTTCTAGTTTAAGAGCTAGAACTGAGTAGCCACCTCCATTTTTGTCAACTAGCTGGGTACATCGCTATCAGCCATGGTAGGATCTTGATTTTAAAAACTTTGAGCACTCTTTTATTTGAAAATTTTTACAAATCAGAGGCTCTGATACCACTTGTTCGACCCTTTTTACTTGGTTAATCTTAACTACGAAGTTAATCTAACCAAGTTCCATGGTTTAGCAATGTAATGATTAATAACCAAAGGTAAATAAACGTAAAAGATAGAAAACAAGATGTTTCAACGTTTAACTCTTATTAATCAAAAGAATTATACCCGAGTGTTTGCGAAACAACACTTGGGA
Source organism: Artemisia argyi (assembly GCA_030686995.1). Lineage (NCBI taxonomy): Eukaryota > Viridiplantae > Streptophyta > Magnoliopsida > Asterales > Asteraceae > Artemisia > Artemisia argyi. The sequence goes on from CM060703.1 coordinate 72,190,679, forward strand.
TTGAAATGACAAGTATGGTAAAAACTCCTCCCTAAACCCAAACTAAGTTTGAGTGACAACTAAAGATCCAACTGAGCTATCTCAGGGATTGTGTTGTTCTTTGGAGATAGTAAAGATTTGGTTTGTGAATGTCTAAGCATTAAGTACACAAATTTAATCTTTACTTCTCTCTTATTCTCTATTTATACACAAGTAGATTCTAATATATACCTAGGAGACAAAGGCTATAAGACAAAGATTGCATCAGCCTACATTGGACAAAATACATAGGTATTTTGTCCCTGTTACAAATGGCTATAACTAGTCAAGGACAGGGATGCTTTCTGACCTTCAGTGTTGACAACACTCTTGGTTTTATACCCATCCAGGGAAAGTTGACCTTTGCTTGATAAGGACCCTTCTTTAAACATTCAAATTTATCCTGCCTAATCTCGTCTTTACTTCAGTCTTAGTTCACTCAGTCTTCTTAGTTAGTGAGGAGTCAAAGGGATTCAGTAAGCTATTGTCATTACTCACTGAATCCATCATCTTCTTCTTTGGCTCAAGTATCATTCACTGAGAACCGCCTCACTGAGTGGTGAACCTTTCATCATAGATTCGTCCTGAGCTTCTTGAGGATGAATCACTGAAGGACTATGCATTCAGTGAGTTGTTGAGTGTTTACGGTTATCAAACACTTAGGATATTTTATGTTCAAATCCTAGTTTAAGGAGTTTGGGTTTTAACAGACCCAACACATCTTCTTCATTTCAACCATCCATTTTAAATCAACCAATATACCTCACTCACATACACACTCTTTAGGATTCAAAATACACACACTTCACTCACATCCTCTTCTCCAGCACACACTAGCCAACTCACCAAAATCTCAACCATATCTCTTCTCTTATACATCCAACCAATATCTTACACACTCCAACACTTATCTTTCAAATTACACACACTCCCTCTCACAACATCTCTACTCTCACACACACAAGGCTCCCTATCACATCCTTTACTTACACACATCAACTCATCCCTTACATCTCCAACAACTAGTTTTTCAAATTACACACACTCCTTTCACAACCTCTCTTCCTCCCTCATACACTAGGCTCCCCATCACATCTTTCTTACACAATCCAACTCACATCCAACTCTTCACTCTCTAATTCAACACATGAGGAATAATTTAAATCCCAAACATAGGCTCCTCTTCTTCCCAACCATCCAATCCTCTCCAACATATCTCAACCATCCATTTACCCTTTCTCTCTGAGGATGAAATATTCCCTTGGATATACTTCTCAACCCAACCATGGTTCACTCTCTAACCCAACCATGGTTTGTTCTCAACATACCTCTTTCTCACCCAACCATGGTTATTCTTCTAACTCAACCATGGTTCATCTTTACTCAACCTCATTCTCTATTTTCCCTCTCATAACATTTGAATTTCAAATTCAAATTTCTTCCCTCTCTTGGAATATCCCATGGCATATTCTTTCTCTCTTTTATGCTATGTGAGGAATACCTATTCTACCCCTATCTAATTATCCTTTCTACTCTTTCTATCCTTGATAATTAGTTTCTCATAAACACTTCACAAAACATCTTTCAAATTGGCTATTTGAGTTGGTAAACCTTAGAATGATTAATGTTAAGGTTTAAATGTGTGAAGTACAATTGGGGGTTTAGCAAGGTTATGTATTTATAAGTCCAACACCCAAAGTTGGGAAAATGTTACAGCAGTGTTGGTGCGCTGCCTGCGCTCTGACGCGCGGGCGACTCGCCAGTCTTGATAAATTTTCCTAAGTTTGGGTCTTGGCATATAAATACCCCACCTTGTCTCTTGTATTCCTCACCCCCTTGCCATTATTCTTTCTCTCTATATTCTTTCTCTCTAATCCTCTAATTCTATCTTGTGTACTTAATCTTTCACACTAACATCTATTGAAAGAACACATCTCTTTGCAAGAGAAGAATCACAAGAACCTAATCCACTCTGGTGATTGTGTCGAGGGTCTTCTTCTCTATACCCTTTCTACTACAATCGAGTCTCTAGGTTAGGTTAGGGCTTGGTTGAACATACAAACTTATATTCATTCAATTTATTTGTAAGGGAAGTCTTGTATCTTGGTGACCAAGCCTAGATCATTGGGAATCTAGTTGGGGTTTGATAATTCCGGTGGGAAGTCTTGGTAGTGGTCTTGGTGACCATAGGTTAAGTCGAATCGCGATATTCTTTTGGGTGGTTTCCGAGGGCAGAATACCGTGGGAGTAACTCATTCTTTGTGACATCGATATTGGCGAATATCGGTGGAGTGAATTGTAACGGTTTGTAGTCCACCGAAAAGATTATACTAGAGTAATAGTATCGGTGTCTTGGATTCGCAACTGGACGTACGGACGGTATAAACCCCCATCCCGAACCAATATATATCGTTGTGTTCTTTACTTGCTTTATGTACTTTGGTTGTGTTTGTGGTTGTTAGATTCTAGTACAACCACTTGGTTCTTCTTCTAGGCTTAAAGTTTTTAAACGTTCTAAAAACCAAAGAAACTGTATTCACCCCCATACGATTCTACAAATAATAATAATAATAATAATAATAATAATAATAATAATAATAATAATAATAATAATAATAATAAATGAGTGGGGGCTCAGATTATATCTCGGCTTTTTACTAATTTCTTGTAAATCCTTTCAGTTTTTAATAAAAGTGATTTTATAATAATAATAATTAGAAAAAAAAAAAAAAAAAAAGTTAAAAAAGTCATGAGTTGTAGTCTTGTAGACTTTTTTTTTTTTTTTTTTTTTTTATAATTTTAGAGAAATCATCAGTTTGATACGCTTTGGTCAACCACAAATTAGCAATTACATCATTTCATTTTTATCTAACGCTACTTTAGTTTGTTTAAAAATATAAATTATCCACTTTTAATAAGGATGGGTTATGTAGAGACTGGTTTGGTTTTGGTCATCTTTAGTTTGAAACAAGACATTTTTTATTTGAATGTGTAACACTCACTATCCGAACCCTATGAATAGATTGGGGATAATGCATACAATGGCAACAAACGATCAAGAGTCTATAGGACTTAGAAACAAGACCCGAAACCGATTGTTATTGATAAGAGTTGAATGATTACAATCAATACAACTAGAGAGAATTTGAGAGAGAAACTGATTACAATTCTTGGCTAAACTACTAAATGTCGAAGGAAGGGGTATTTATAGAATATGGGAGGAAGGGGACACTTGGGTGGGAAAATCTGTTTGAATTGAAACTGCTTCCTACGTGCCATGTGGTTAACTCTGTTGACTTCTCCAAATGACCCGTAACAAACCATCCCCCTTCAAAGATTCTTGTCCTCTAGAATCGGGTTTAAAATAGACGTTACAATTATCAGCTACTTGCATCAACTACACTAAACTTCAGGCTTCACTCATGTGGAATTTCAAACCTCAATCTCATTTTCCATAACAACAACCAACAACTTATAGCAGCCTTTGTCAATAATTCTTCCCACTTTTGAGTTCCACACCACACATTATTCCAACTTCTGAGTTCCACACCATACATTACAGTAGCTCTAAAGAACACTTGTCGACTGCACTCCTACTTCAGCTAACAGTAACACTTCTATCACAACTCGTATCAACGACATTAGCTTCCATCAACACCCTTAATCAACACCCACCAGCTAAACTTCAATCTCAGGTTCAATCTTCAACATTTGTTCTACCCATGAGTAAAAAACTTCAACATAAGTTCTACCTTTTAAGCAATTTTCCAACACCCCAAACAACAACAATTATAACCAATACCCTTTCCTCTGTTAAACTAATTTTTTTTCCAACCTCCTCCTCTTTTCTACACCATGTCTTCACAACCACATAGCACCTTGCTCCTTTCTTTTCCTATTTGGCCATTTCCATATGTCAAATTCCCACTTCCCATGTTTAAATTTGCATTTTATACCCATCATTTTCTTCCTCTTGGGCCACTTCCAAGTAGCAAAGTTCCTCTTTTTATTCTTAAATTCGCCTTTTGCACTACATATCTTCTTCCTTTTACGCCATTCCCACATGTCACATTGTTTAACAACTCTTTTATTCACAACTTCCTGATCTTGAGTCGTAACTCTCTTATTACCAGAAAACCCATCCAATTCAGTCAACAACTGATGAAGTGTTTGTTCTCTTTCATCATTTCCCCATCCTAAATCCACTTCTCGTTGCCTAGTTATCTCATCAACAAACAAAATAGACTTCCAATGAACCTTTTGATCCACTTCAAATGACTTCCCCATATCCGAAGAACAATAACCAAACAACTCCATCTCCTCACTTTCTTGAACAGATTCATTAGAACTCACAAAACATGTATTATCAGCTTCCATTTCACTCTCCAACTCCTTGATATCAGTATTTGACTTCTCTTGTGGAATTGAGTAGTCTACGAAGGTTTTATCCATCTTTTCCTTACGAATCCATCTGCATCCTGTTGAGTTGATAGCATCTGCAAGTACAGCTGTTTGACCGTTTTTTGACTCCACTGAATCTATCCCAGCAATGCTTATATCAGCTTTTGTGCCCCTTTGAATTGTCAACATAATTGTCACAACTCGTAATTTCCGGTCATTTTCCAAACCTCGACAATTTACTATTCACAAGTTACTATTCATCGATCACTATTCACCATTTTTTAGGTCAATTTGACATTCCGAGAAACATTCAGAAATTTTACTATTCACTTGACACTATTCATTTCCGGAAGAAATTTCACTATTCACGTGCATTACTCATGTCATCGTAAATTTAGTTTACGAGTATTCAAATTCGCGTAACCGTATTAGTTCATGTGCGAATTCATGCATTATCATTGGGACATCTCATACAGACTAGAAATAGTCTGCATATCATCATTATGGCACTTGCATACTATTCCACTCGTAGGATATTTAAATTAATACTTTTGGTATAAGTAACGATTTATGTATGTTTATTTTAAATAAACACTAATACGCGAACTATAAACGTGACTAGCATGTCCGACACTCCCGACTATTATCCCAATATATTTTTATACTCATTTTTATAATATAAAAATTATAATATTAATTTACCCGGTATTTTGGAAATTTAATTATTACGTATCGTACGTCTAATTTAATAACGACGGTTTTCACAAAAATTAAACAATAATCACCCGAACTCTCCATACTTGTACCCAACATATTTTTACAACTTTTACGACTTTATTTTGTTCCGAATAACTTTGATAAAATTTATTTCTAACAAACCCGGTACCCGATTATAACTCAAACTAGCTACAACTACACTAATATCCTAATTAAATCCAAGACAAGTCCCCCCTTTTCCCTCCTTTGTGAACCGGCCCCCCTCCTCCTAAGCCATTTCATGTGCTTAACCACACCAACCCCATTTAATGCCCAACTAACAATTGTCCCTAACTATATATATTAACCATTTCATCCCATTTTTCACAATAATTATCCAAGATCAAGAAAACTTTCCTCTCATCTTTTCTCTCTAGTATGTTTCGGCCTAGGGGTGTTTGAAGAAGCAAGAACATCAATTTTTCCAAGATCATAGTGTAAACTTATTCACTTAGTCATCCTTGTTGGAGTTTTGAAATAGAAACTCAAGGATTAGTAGGTTTTCATCATCTAAACTCCCTAAACCTTCAAGTAAGTTAACAAACTCATTTTTATAATTTTTACAAGTTATTACTATGATTATATACTTTTCTTACAAGAACTCATGCATATAATAGCTTATACCACTTTATTTTATAAACTTTTAACTTTTGAACCTTAGAAAGTGATTATTGTTAGATCTTTGTTAGATCTACTTGGTTATGATGTTTAGGAACCCATGACACCCTAAGAAGGTGTATGGTAGGATTAGACTAGTTTTGTGGTGATTGAAAGTGGTTTGGTTGAAGTAGAAACTAGATTGAAACCTTGAAAATGGTTTTTGAACAAGTAAAAATATATGCTGTCCTATTTTGGTTCACCCAGAAAACTCCGAATTTACACAGTAACTTTTGATAATATTTTTAGAAAATACTTTCAAAAACGAAGCCGTGGGCGAAAGAACGGATTAAAACGAGTTAATAACGAAGGAGATATGATTTTCCGAATTTAACGACGAAAACTATTTTCTGAAAAACTGCGTGCTGTTTGACAGTTTTCGACGGGCAAATAGAGGCGTTAAACGTAACCTAGAGGAGCCGAGCTATCGAAAATATATTAGTATATACTAAAACGAATTCGTGGATATAAAGAACGAGTAAAATGAGCTTAAAACGACCAAGTTATACACATTTTTAAAATATTCAAAACTATATATATATATATATATATATATATATATATATATATATATATATATATATATATATATATATATATATATAGTCACTAATAGAAAATAATATAACTACGTACTAAATAAGATATTTCCTAGATTTCTTATTCAAGGAGTTTATTTTTAACTAACGAAGTACGTACGACTCAAGGTTTATTACGCTACTACTAGACATTATTTTAAGGTTTTCTAGACGAGGAAATGTAACGCTAACATTTTTATACGATATATGTTACGACAAGTTTTTATAACTCCTATTGGACTTATTTTTCCTAAGTATGGAAACTATTTTACTTTGATAATAACTAGTATTTCCATGTTACGAGTGGTATAGGCATCATGTGCACGTGCATTCATTTCCTCACGTCATGATCTAAGCTAGATCGTTATTACTCATATTAGGTTGCGGTTAGAGATCGTGCCTCATTTCAGTGTATCCACTTTTGTCGTCGTAGCTATCGCACCAGGTGAGTCATAGCCCCTACTTTTTCAATTGTTTTGGTAAACTCTTTGGGGGAAAATACATGCTCGTTTTACTTAAACGCATTACTTGTTATACCTGGTTGATTTCTCAAATATTTCCAATGTTATCTAAATATATGTTTGATCACCTGCATTCATTGGTATGTTTGATTTCCTGTATTTCATGGGATTGATTATCCTTGTTTATATGACCTCATAGTCACCAATTGTTCTTATATGCTCATTATAATACTGTGGTATTCCCCACTTGGCTGTGATGTCAAACGTAATATTGTGGTATTCCCCACTTGGCTGTGATGTCAAACGTATTGTGGTAATCCCCACTTAGCTGTGATGTCAAACGTAATATTGTGGTATTCCCCACTTGGCTGTGATGTCAAACGTAGTATTGCTGTTTCCCTACTTGGTTGACCTATATGTTCATTGTAATATTGTGGTATTCCCCACTTGGCTGTGATGTCAAACGTATTGTGGTATTCCCCACTTGGCTGTGATGTCAAACGTAATATTGCTGTTTCCTTACTTGACTGAATTGCGATGCCTTTGCATCAACCTTATTACGGGTTTTCCCGCTTGACTGATTTATCATATGGCCTCATTGACTGAATTATTTATATAGCCGTTTTGCTATATTTATCTGGGATTTGGATACCATTATTACTTTTGTTCACGTAGACTTTAACACTTTTGGGCAGTGGGTTGTAAACACACAGGTTACAAGTCTCTTATGGCGGGACTTGCAACTGAGTGGATTTACGATGCCTTTGCTGGGCGATCTTTTCTCTATAGGCATTATTTGTTTAACAAACTCTATGAACTCACCAACCTCGTGTTGACACTTTAGCATGTATTTTCAGGTTTTAACCAATGGCACGCTACAGGAGGTTTTGGCAGGGCATGGCATAGTCATAGAAGACTCTGATTATTTATATGGGGACCGTTTTAAACTATTTTAAGGGCCTACTTCCGCACTACTTTTAACAATGTAAATTTAACATTTTTGACTTAACTATTTTACTCTAAATGATTGATATGAAAACCATTTTTGAAACTTGTGTTGTAATACCAATTGAGTTACACCCCAGCTACTTGTATGCTTCCGCTGGACCCGATTCTGGGGGTGTGACAGATTGGTATCAGAGCTTTGGCTATAGCGAACTAAGTGTTTTTAAAACCTAGACTATAGCTACTTTTGCGAAAAACTTAACCCTATGACCGTCACGTGCCTGCCTGCCAAGCTGAAGCCTCAATTGTTGTTTGTTGCTGACTTAGATGATGAGATTTGTGTCTCATTATCTGGTATATTATATCCATTTATTCTAGTTGGTTACTATCATTGTCTTTCACATAAGCTTGTTCACGTATCATATATGTCACCGCGTTATGTTTCCCCTTGCATAGTTTCATCATTTGACCTCGAGTTTGGTCACCTGCCTTAGTCTTTCTGAACGTCTTGGTATTTGCGAAGGACATAGTCTTAGTATAACTGAGCTGAGTATTTCAAAATTCATGGAACCTCGGTGGAATATAGACTAGTCACCTATATTCAACCCGGGATAGTGGGACATAGGCTGACTACCTATATCCGACTCAGAAATGAATTTTGCAACACTGAGAATGGTTATAATAAAATTTTGTCTGGATTGAATTCTCTACTCAATTTCGAAATGTTTCATTTGTGTGTGTGTGTGTATACACTCTCGTTGCCGGAACATTCATATTTTTCATCACTTCGTGAACCACCGATTGGAAACGGGTTAACTGGCCATTTCATCTCATAAATCTTCATATTTATACAAATGCACTTACATTTTCTTTTATCACAATCTCGTTTTGTCGCGTTTGTCACAGTCTTTTCCCTTCTCACCATCACTATCATTTCCTTTTCCCCACCCCCATATATATATAAGGAATTAGCTAACACTATATAGTTTCCTATGCCACTCATCTACTCCCAATATTGATAAGTGGATATTATCAATGATCTCCTTAGGAAAGACTTTCCATACCTTCTATGAGGAGGATCCCTCGGTACAGTAAGACCATTCAAAACTCAACAGAAATCTCAAGATATCACAAAACCATTCGAACCACTATCACTGGCCTAATCACCAAAAATTCCATCATCTGGAAAGTATTTGGCTTAACTAAATTATAAGGATTAGTTTCGATACGAGTGCTCACTAAGCAACACCATAGAGATAAATCCAACCTTTTAACCGAGACTATAAATTGAACATGTCCTCACCAATAGCCTTTATTCAAACATGTTAGACACCTATGCATTTGTGCATACATACATACCTAGCTATTTTATCCACTTAATACTTTCACTTTTAAATGGATTTTTTTTTTCTCCAAACTACCGTTATACAAAACATATATCTCGTAAGAAATACTTTTCTGAGGCACTTATTTTAACAAGTAAATTCCTTTTGGTTACTCTTTTACAAAACTATTGAATGTTAAGAAAATTTTAAACATCAATCTTTTGGTAAACCATATTATTCACCTTATGTTGAAAACAGTCCTATCTTGCATAACTATTAAATTTTGAAACATTAAGAAAAATGTTACTTAGAAAGCCATTTGCTTAAAGTTGTAAATTTATTTAGTCAGGAAAGGTTTATGAACAAAACACACAATCTCCAAACAAACTTTAAAAATCAATCACTATAATACATCACTTATACCTTTAGGAGTTTGTAATTTGATGACCTATAACTTGGGGAAAATCTTAGTAATGGAGACTAAGCACCGTAGGTGGAGAAAGACTCAATTCCTGACATTCTGCGGAGGATCCCAACCTTATCCTAATCTATTATTTTCAACAACACCCTTTTACGGATTTAACCCTGTAAGTCTTTCAAAACAAGATTCATGATGCCCATTTCAATTATTCCTAATAAAGGAATTTAATTCACCTCAACTCCTAGCGATTTCATTAAGATCTCTTTGGAACCACACCACCTATCATTTGTAGACCAATGGTCAGAATTAGAGAACGATTCAAACATAGGGAGATATGCTCAGAGCATGAGTGATTGACTCTAGAAATGGTTGGACTAACCATTTTCCACAAATCAGATTCCTTTATAACCATAGTTACCACACGAGCTTAGAGACTACACCATTTGAAGCACTCTATGGTCGAAGTGCCAACATCCATTGACGGATCGAAACTTGGAAAAGCCTAACTCACTAGTCCAGTAAGCATTCATGAAATAACCAGAAATTTCCTACAAGTCAAGAATCAATTACAAATTCTATAAGTTGTAAACCATTAAAACTTCAAGTTGGTAGCCAGATCATGTTGAAAGTTCTGCCTAGGAAAGGCATGATATCATTCAGAAAACTGGGAAAGTTGAACCCGATATACACTGGACCACGTAATATTTCAGACAGAGAAGGCCTAGTGGCCGTCAGACTTGAGCCTTGTTAGAGAACAACCGGATTACACAACCATGTTTCACTTATTCAAATCTCAGGAAATGACTTTCAGATTAGTCACTCGTGATCCCATTTGGAAAGGAACCCAACCCAAGAACAAACGTAGACTTGGTAATAACCAATAGAAATCATGGACTGTTGGGTCAAACGGTTGAAGCGGAGTCGAATTCCTATCGTGGAAGTTCGCTGGAATTCTCAATTATTATCATCTTTTCACCAATATACTTCAGAGACCAACCAAAACTGAACTTCGGGACGAAGTTCCTGTTAGAAGGGAAGACTGTCACAACTCGTAATTTCCGGTCATTTTCCAAACCTCGACAATTTACTATTCACAAGTTACTATTCATCATTTACTATTCATCGATCACTATTCACCATTTTTGAGGCAATTTGACATTCCGAGAAACATTCAGAAATTTTACTATTCACTTGACACTATTCATTTCCGGAAGAAATTTCACTATTCACGTGCATTACTCATGTCATCGTAAATTTAGTTTACGAGTATTCAAATTCGCGTAACCGTATTGGTTCATGTGCGAATTCATGCATTATCATTGGGACATCTCATACAGACTAGAAATAGTCTGCATATCATCATTATGGCACTTGCATACTATTCCACTCGTAGGATATTTAAATTAATACTTTTGGTATAAGTAACGATTTATGTATGTTTATTTTAAATAAACACTAATACGCGAACTATAAACGTGACTAGCATGTCCGACACTCCCGACTATTATCCCAATATATTTTTATACTCATTTTTATAATATAAAAATTATAATATTAATTTACCCGGTATTTTGGAAATTTAATTATTACGTATCGTACGTCTAATTTAATAACGACGGTTTTCACAAAAATTAAACAATAATCACCCGAACTCTCCATACTTGTACCCAACATATTTTTACAACTTTTATGACTTTATTTTGTTCCGAATAACTTTGATAAAATTTATTTCTAACAAACCCGGTACCCGATTATAACTCAAACTAGCTACAACTACACTAAAACTACACTAATATCCTAATTAAATCCAAGACAAGTCCCCCCTTTTCCCTCCTTTGTGAACCGGCCCCCCCTCCTCCTAAGCCATTTCATGTGCTTAACCACACCAACCCCATTTAATGCCCAACTAACAATTGTCCCTAACTATATATATTAACCATTTCATCCCATTTTTCACAATAATTATCCAAGATCAAGAAAACTTTCCTCTCATCTTTTCTCTCTAGTATGTTTCGGCCTAGGGGTGTTTGAAGAAGCAAGAACATCAATTTTTCCAAGATCATAGTGTAAACTTATTCACTTAGTCATCCTTGTTGGAGTTTTGAAATAGAAACTCAAGGATTAGTAGGTTTTCATCATCTAAACTCCCTAAACCTTCAAGTAAGTTAACAAACTCATTTTTATAATTTTTACAAGTTATTACTATGATTATATACTTTTCTTACAAGAACTCATGCATATAATAGCTTATACCACTTTATTTTATAAACTTTTAACTTTTGAACCTTAGAAAGTGATTATTGTTAGATCTTTGTTAGATCTACTTGGTTATGATGTTTAGGAACCCATGACACCCTAAGAAGGTGTATGGTAGGATTAGACTAGTTTTGTGGTGATTGAAAGTGGTTTGGTTGAAGTAGAAACTAGATTGAAACCTTGAAAATGGTTTTTGAACAAGTAAAAATATATGCTGTCCTATTTTGGTTCACCCAGAAAACTCCGAATTTACACAGTAACTTTTGATAATATTTTTAGAAAATACTTTCAAAAACAAAGCTGTGGCCGAAAGAACGGATTAAAACGAGTTAATAACGAAGGAGATATGATTTTCCGAATTTAACGACGAAAACTATTTTCTGAAAAACTGCGTGCTGTTTGACAGTTTTCGACGGGCAAATAGAGGCGTTAAACGTAACCTAGAGGAGCCGAGCTATCGAAAATATATTAGGATATACTAAAACGAATTCGTGGATATAAAGAACGAGTAAAATGAGCTTAAAACGACCAAGTTATACACATTTTTAAAATATTCAAAACTATATATATATATATATATATATATATATATATATATATATATATATATATATATATATATATATATATATAGTCACTAATAGAAAATAATATAACTACGTACTAAATAAGATATTTCCTAGATTTCTTATTCAAGGAGTTTATTTTTAACTAACGAAGTACGTACGACTCAAGGTTTATTACGCTACTACTAGACATTATTTTAAGGTTTTCTAGACGAGGAAATGTAACGCTAACATTTTTATACGATATATGTTACGACAAGTTTTTATAACTCCTATTGGACTTATTTTTCCTAAGTATGGAAACTATTTTACTTTGATAATAACTAGTATTTCCATGTTACGAGTGGTATAGGCATCATGTGCACGTGCATTCATTTCCTCACGTCATGATCTAAGCTAGATCGTTATTACTCATATTAGGTTGCGGTTAGAGATCGTGCCTCATTTCAGTGTATCCACTTTTGTCGTCGTAGCTATCGCACCAGATGAGTCATAGCCCCTACTTTTTCAATTGTTTTGGTAAACTCTTTGGGGGAAAATACATGCTCGTTTTACTTAAACGCATTACTTGTTATACCTGGTTGATTTCTCAAATATTTCCAATGTTATCTAAATATATGTTTGATCACCTGCATTCATTGGTATGTTTGATTTCCTGTATTTCATGGGATTGATTATCCTTGTTTATATGACCTCATAGTCACCAATTGTTCTTATATGCTCATTGTAATACTGTGGTATTCCCCACTTGGCTGTGATGTCAAACGTAATATTGTGGTATTCCCCACTTGGCTGTGATGTCAAACGTATTGTGGTATTCCCCACTTAGCTGTGATGTCAAACGTAATATTGTGGTATTCCCCACTTGGCTGTGATGTCAAACGTAGTATTGCTGTTTCCCTACTTGGTTGACCTATATGTTCATTGTAATATTGTGGTATTCCCCACTTGGCTGTGATGTCAAACGTATTGTGGTATTCCCCACTTGGCTGTGATGTCAAACGTAATATTGCTGTTTCCTTACTTGACTGAATTGCGATGCCTTTGCATCAACCTTATTACGGGTTTTCCCGCTTGACTGATTTATCATATGGCCTCATTGACTGAATTATTTATATAGCCGTTTTGCTATATTTATCTGGGATTTGGATACCATTATTACTTTTGTTCACGTAGACTTTAACACTTTTGGGCAGTGGGTTGTAAACACACAGGTTACAAGTCTCTTATGGCGGGACTTGCAACTGAGTGGATTTACGATGCCTTTGCTGGGCGATCTTTTCTCTATAGGCATTATTTGTTTAACAAACTCTATGAACTCACCAACCTCGTGTTGACACTTTAGCATGTATTTTCAGGTTTTAACCAATGGCACGCTACAGGAGGTTTTGGCAGGGCATGGCATGGTCATAGAAGACTCTGATTATTTATATGGGGACCGTTTTAAACTATTTTAAGGGCCTACTTCCGCACTACTTTTAACAATGTAAATTTAACATTTTTGACTTAACTATTTTACTCTAAATGATTGATGTGAAAACCATTTTTGAAACTTGTGTTGTAATACCAATTGAGTTACACCCCAGCTACTTGTATGCTTCCGCTGGACCCGATTCTGGGGGTGTGACAATAATCATGGAAACTCCAACTTCTGTCTTTTGCAATGATGTAACAAAGTCTGCTGGACATTCTTCCCTACTAGAGCGTGACCCTTCAATATGTTTCCCGCCTTGCTCAAAATTATCACATAATAAAACTTCACTGACGATTTCTGAACTAGCAATTCCACTTCCAACACCACAATCATTTGATTGAAGAAAAATACAATCTTGTGATGTCATCTTCCCATCTTTATCCCATTCTTTACTAAATTTAACCAGATCCTTTAAACCAATATCGTCATCGACCACCCCACTTGGTTCAATTCCATGATCTTTCCCATCCTCTTCACAACTCACCACCCCATTACAATCATCAGGAACTTTATCAAAACCCACTACATAATCTTCAAGACAAGGAACATCCGTTTGAGCTTCTTGAATCTTGTCGAGATTAGACCCATTTTTAATAAACGTTTTCCCATAAACTTCATCCACCTTCGCAAACCCAAGAGGATCATTACCAAACAATGCAAGTTCGTCGCTTTCTTCATTCTCATGAACAAACCCATCAAAAAGTTCCAAACTTTCATTGTTATCACACACTTTCTTTGAGTCATTGGTTTGAATTTCCATACTGTTAACATCTTTTGCACAGACTTTATCAATACCCATCAAACCAATATTCTTATCCATCACTTCCCTTGAATCTTTGTGATGAAAAACTGTTGGACTATTCATGTTCTTCAATGTTTCTTGAAGCTTGGCCATTTGATAAGCATCTGAAAGGGATTTCGGTTTGAACCATTTAACTCATTTCTCTATTTCTGGTTGTAACCCGAAAATGAAAAGATCAATAAGATACCCTTCATTCAACCCTTTATTGCTAAACAAAGAATTAAAAACATTGTAATACTCATCCACTGTACATTCTTTTTTGAGAAGTTTATTCACAAACATTTCATCAAACACTTCATGGACATCATTACGAGTGTATTGTTTTTTCATATAAGCTATATGTAAATTGTATGCTGACATACGTACATTACTCTCTTCATCCGCGACCGTTTTCATCTTAATTGGAAACAACTTGATTGAAACCCCTCAAATGATTGATAGTGAAACACAATAACCCAGTAACTAATTGCAACAGCTTGTAACCGACTGTAACAGAATTCGTAACAGTTATAACAGAATTTTGAGCCTTTCTTGGTAGCCAGGAAAGAGCTCTGATACCAATTGTAACACTCACTATCCGAACCCTATGAATAGATTGGGGATAATGCATACAATGGAAACAAACGATCAAGAGTCTATAGGACTTAGAAACAAGACCCGAAACCGATTGTTATTGATAAGAGTTGAATGATTACAATCAATACAACTAGAGAGAATTTGAGAGAGAAACTGATTACAATTCTTGGCTAAACTACTAAATGTGGAAAGAAGGGGTATTTATAGAATATGGGAGGAAGGGGACACTTGGGTGGGAAAATCTGTTTGAATTGAAATTGCTTTCCACGTGCCATGTGGTTGACTCTGTTGACTTCTCCAAATGACTCGTAACAGAATGAAAGAGCTCATTTAAGCGAAACATTAGGCTTGGAAAAAGCTTGAGTTCATGTCACGCTTAGTCCGAAATCAATTTGGTTACAAACTACTACACCAAACCGGTGTTATAAGGACGGATTAAGATCTTCCGAAGTTCAAATGAACATGATATACCATGTTCACCACCAAATCAGTTTAAGATCTTCTAAAGTTCAAATGAGACCTGTCCAATTTTGGTTGTACTTTCATTAACAACTCACCTTCCCATTGTAGTCAATATCATCAACTTTTATTGATCGTAAACAAGGCCATAAATAGCAACAAAAGAACGAAAAAATTGTTGCATATCCATAAAACAAAAAGTGAGAAATGACTCTATTAGTTCTATACTTTGTCATGTTTCCCGCTTTAGGTACTATAATTATTTGTTATATGTATGAGTCACTGTTCTTTTAAGTGTTTATCATTTTAAGTACTTTACTTAGTTTATGTGTCTAGAATTGATATTCACTTGCCTAAAACTTAAAAAGAGTGAAAATACATGTGATTAAGTTAGAGATATACAACAGTCTCATAACAAATCTATACTACATACTAATGCATATAGGACTTATAAAAGAGGAAGTCTTAAAAATTATAAGACCAAAAACATTTCCCAAATAAGAAATAACAAGTCATTTAGTTATCTTGTTACATACTTACATGGTTAATGCGTTTAGTTAATGAGCCATTTAACAGACTTTATGAATAACTTAATGATTAATACAAAAATACCAATGGTCAATACGGTTTCTATGTTACATAACAGACTTTATGACTTTAAAAGCCATGCATTAAACACTCCCCACACAACAACCTCCAACCATGCCTTACACAATAAAAAATGTCTAAAAATCAGGAATGTTTCTTCTACAATCATGCCTTACTAATTGTAAAATCCTACCATATTCTTTACAAAATGCCACTATATAAAAAAGGCACAAGAAGATGATTTTGGTACAATAATCTAATAACTATTGTTCTTGTCAACAACTCAATGCCACTATATAAAAAAGGCACAAGAAGATGATTTTGGTACAATAATCTAATAACCATTGTACCTGTCAACAACTCACCAATGTTGCCGCCATCTCGAAACCGTTACCTTCAGAAGTCAACAGCAACAAGAATTACACATAAGAATACACAACCTTTAGGTTACGTGTGAGATTATCTACTTTGCATCAAAGAAATCTTTATGTTGTTATGAAAAAATTTGAGCCTTTACAGATGTGCTAATGATGTTTTCTGACGCTGGCATAATAACTTTCCTGGTTCTTGTAGTTTGTTGTGGCTGAAATTCATTATATTTGTGGTTTCAAGTATTCTTGGATCTGTTATTGTTAAAAAGAATGTATGCTTTCGAGTTTGTTTGCATCTATGATGGTTGAATTTGTTGTTGTTAAAGCTGATGATATTTTGAGGCTTTTTATTACGTATTAGTGACTTATTGAGCTTCTTGTTTTTAGATCTTTTGTGATCTATGAGTTTGGAAGCATATATCGAATTTTAGACTTGCAATTAGAATACAAGATCTATTATTTCTTATGTCTTTTAGCTTAGGTTTTTCGGAAAATCTGAATAGAAGCTATATGAGTCTGACTACATTTCTTGTTTGAATACACAATCTACTTATTAAATTATTATCCAGTTTTGGGTACTGTATGCATGGGTTTTTTGGTCCTTTTCTTTTAGGTATCATGCCAAGAAAATAAGTCTTGTTGCTGATTTTATAATGTTATGGTGGCTTTCAAAGTGTTATATTTTGAGGTGATGGTGGTTGTTTGGTGTATTTTGGCAAGTAAAGAAATACCGGCTAATGACCTTTTTATGATTCTGGTTTTTTTGAATTATGTTTGAAATTATTGCTTCCTTTATGGATTGCGCTATCTCACCATCGACCAGTGTTTGTAGCCATGTTGGTATTAGCAACCTGGTTTGTAGTACTATGCGACCGGTGCTTGTAGCCATGTTGTTATTTGATCCTCATTTGTTCATATAAATCTTCTGATACGAGCTATTAAATTTGAAGAGATTCTAGAGCTTTTTGTGGCTTTCAGTTTGGAACCGTATTAGTTAGATCTATATTGAGTATTTGTATGGTTTTCCGTTTGAAAATAGGGCTGGTGGTGTTTTTGATTCATGTGAAAGTAAAGAAAGATACGAGTATATTGTTGGGAATTGGTTATTTGGTACCTCGAGTCAATGTTGATGGCATCTTGTGACTTACTCCGTACTTTTATTTGAAATAGGTACTTTTTTCAAAAAGTCTTAAAAAAATGTGTCATGGACTAGCAATCTTCCTAAAAAAAAGAAGTAAAACTTAGCATGATAGCAAAATTGAGCTGAAACAAAAAGTTGGTTTCCAACCTCGAAATATAACTTTGTTTTCTACGTAACTTGACCCTAACTAAATCTCTCATTGCATACCAAAATAAAGTGTAGCAAGCTGCAGCATCTATAGAGAAGGACACGCATGCATTTCTAGACCAAAAAACTACATAATATAAGTGGTACACTATATAATAAATATCGTTGAGTTTTTCTTCGTTTAAAGACATGTGAACAAAAAACCCATAAGCCAATTTCACATCTGAAATGAAAATAACGAGGTATTTTAGCGCTTCGAAAAGTAACAAAAAATGCAAAAAGAATTTAGATCTTCATTTTTGCCATTTACAAAACACTAGCAGGTACCCACGCAATGCGACGGCAGGTATCCGGTAACTAATTTTGTGGCGAATAAATATTTTTATTTATACGTCTTTTTAAAAATAACATTACAAATGAATGACAAATTTTAATTAAAATAACTATAAGCAATATCAATGTAAACTATTTTTTTTTTTTTTTTATCTAAATAAGAAATAGAATGACAACTTTTATTTGGATATGAAATATTTTGCATTGCTATTGCTTATAGTTTTTTTAATTAAAAGTTGTCATTCATTCGTAATGTTATAATTAGAAAAAACGTATAAATGAAAAAAATTTGCTCGCCACAAAATTAGTCACCGGGTACCCGCCACCGCATTGCGCGGGTACCCTGCTGGTTTAATTAAAAGATCAAATTATTTTATCTCTTGGCTAATAGATCAATATTTAATGAATCGAGTTATTTTAGAAACCAAAGATTACTCACATACCAAGGGATTCATCCTCACCATCCATCTAAAAAGAAATCAATGGTTAAGATTAAAAGCATTTTAATATTTCACCCATTTTTTATAATTTAAATATCTCTTAAACCGTTAATCATTAAGCGAAAATAATTACACCATCGCGACGAGCATTTAATTTCTTTCTATAGACGGGCACTTTGATATACTTTCGACAAAAAAAAAAAATCGTTTTTTTCATGTTTTTTTTACTGGCCGAAAAAAATATCACATGTGATATTACATGATATGTAATATCACATGTGATATTAGTGTAATATCACATGTGATATTTTCGGCTAGGAAAAAAAAAAGGTGAAAAAAATGAAAAAAATTGTCGAAAATATATCATATTTATAGAAAGACAATTAAATGCTCGTCGTAACGGTATATATATTTTTTTCGTTGAATGATTAACGGTTTGAAAGATATTGATATTTGGGAAAAAAAATGAAAGTAGTTTTTTTAAATTGTTTGGATTAATCTCATCCATTAGATCAAATAAAGATGGAGGGAAGATAGATGGTGGAGATTAGTCCATTCGTATGTAAATAAAGTTTTGTCCTTAAATGATCTTTACTCATATTTAATATTTTCTTTCTATTTTTGCTCATGTTAGACTATTTTTTTTTTTTCTTTATACTCATAAACTTTTTGGTATATATCGCAAGAGCAAAAAAGAGAAAAAGAAAACGTTAAATATTAAAATGGTAAAGACCTGCCACTCATATAAGATCTAATCCCTAGTCAATTATCATGATTGCTAACTTCGCAAATTCTCATTCAATCTATGTAAAGCTTATAGTCGAGTTTGTCAAAATTTGCATATTAATAAAAATAAGAAATAATTGAACACTTCCGATAAAAGTGTGAAAATCTCGCTTCGATAATGTCACTCCAAATTGTGTATTTTGATCGAGCATACCAAAACAAGATGATCTATTAGGCAAGAGATGAAATAATTTACCTTTTTAATTAAATTTATCATGAGGTTGTTGATTAAATACATATATTTCTAGCTTAGTCGCATGTATTGTCACTAATTTCAAGTTTCACGTAAGTGAATATCAATCCTAAACACATGAAATAAGTAGAGTACTTAAAATGATAAACACGTCAAAGAAAGGTGACTCATACATACTACAAATAAGTATAGTACCTAAAGTGAGAAAAATGTCAAAGAACTGATAGAGTTAGGGGGTGTTTCTTTTTTATGTTAATGAGTCTTAATGGGGAGATAGTGGTGGGGTCACATATATAATATTTTTCTTTTTCTGTTAAATGGTCTATATGATGAGTAAGGGTGAGCATGGTCTAAAAACCGGACCGGACCGAAGACCGAGAACCGGAAAAACCATAGATCGAGACCGGACCGAATGTGGTCGGTCCGGTCTCGGTCCGGTCCGGTCTTCGGTCGGTCCAGTCCAATTAGGCATATTTTGGCACGTTTTTTCGGTTTTTTGGTCGGTCCGGACCGGACCGAGGACCGAATTAGCCAAAAAGCCTAGACCGAGGACCGGACCGAATGTGGTCGGTCCGATCCGGTCCGGTCGGTTTTGTCGGTCGGTCCGGTCCATCCGGTCCGTTTGCTCAGCCTTAATGATGAGAAGAAACAAAAGGTGTTCCTCCCCATTAAGACTCGTTAGCACAGGCCCACCCACTTAATCTAAAAAAAAAAAAAAAAAAAAACTATTTTCCCCAAAGAAAAATGACTACAAACAATATAACGAGTTAAAAGCATCATTTATTAACCTTTAACATTAATCATTAGCTAAAAAACCAAAATTAAACACAAAAACTAAAGATAAAGACCCTCAACCTTCAAACAAATCTATAATTAATCTATCTTAACCGAAGAAAAGAGACGGTGAACAAAAAAGAAGGATGTTAAGAATCCAACTGCACCCGTTGCAAGCATAATTGCTATGACCATGAACAATGAATAACCCAAGTAGAGCATTGCGGACACGGGTCCACTCAAGCTTTTAAGATCAAACACGAGATAGTTGATCGAATACAAGAAGATATATAAGGCAACCGAACCAGATGCAAAGAACGATTTCCACCACCATTTCCAATCCTCGACGCAGAGGTTCATATAAGTTAGAACTAGTGATACCTCCGCGCAAACTGTCACAAGTAAAATGAGAACCACGAACAAAAATCCAAAAACATAGTAGACACGCCCGAGCCAAATGCTTGACATAATAAAGAAAAGCTCAATAAAAAGTGTCCCAAATGGGAGTGTTCCGGCTCCAAGTACCAAAATCCAAGAAGGGCACTTCTGAGCCGGGATCTCTCTAGTGATTTGATTGGTTCGAACTGGAAACTCGAGGTAGGGGGCTTTTGTTGCCATGAATCCACCAATTAGTGTTAAAGGAAGAGAGATACCAAACCAAAGTAAAATAAGAACGAGAAATGTGGTAAATGGGATAGCCCCCGTGCTTCCGCTTCCCCACAAGAGGGAGTTAATTATAATTAGTATCAAGAATGAGATACCAGGAAAGAAACAAGCAACTCGCCATGACACAGAAAACCATCCTCGTTTTTCACCATTCCCGAGTGTCCGCCATAGCCAAACCGCAATGTAACCAGCGACAATGCCCAATAGTACGTAGAACACAAGCATGCCTGAAAATTTCAGCAATCAAACCAATTCAAGTTATATTAAAAATGGCCAAAAGGAACATATATCAAATGGGTTGAAATTCATCCAAAATGTATTTTCAACGCATAAAACCTCCTTAATCACTTACTCAAATAAGGTTAGATTGTTATTGACATTGTATTAGTTTTGTAATCATATTTGACAAACTAATCATTTATGAAAGCTCAAAAAGTTATCTACAAACGGTGGTTTTGGCCAACTATACTTTATATGTACGACATATTACCCAACCCATCTATTTTGCCACCGAGTTTTGATGTATAGATAGAAAACTAGAGAAACTATTACCAGTGAGTAGGGTTCCACGTGAAGCCGGAGACATGAATCCCAGAGCAGCAAAGAAGATCAAAGCAATCCCCATTACAAGAATTCTACACCCATCCGCCACCATTATACAAAGAAGTTGAGGGTTGTTTGGTGATCGGAAAACGTCGTTAACAACAAGCTTCCACCCTGATAACTCCTTGTTCATGTGAGCTTGAGCTTCCTTATCCAACTCCTCATAACGAGCCAAATCCCTTCTAATCGTCCTTAAGAATATCACTAAGACTATACCCGCAAGGAAAGTAATAACCATTAAAGAATTCAATATTGAAAACCAATGAACTTTTGCACCTTCCATCTTCAAATACGCATCCCACCTCGAAGGCCACTTTATAGCACTCATCACAAACGAGACTTCATAACTATAAGTCACGGGTTTACCTTCTTTCAAACTCATTCCAACAGAAACAGGATCACATTTAATTGGAGACGGGTATTTGCCATATGTTTTAACATTCTTTAGTTTATTGAGATCATGGTTCACACTACAAGGGACAACCTCAAATCCAACAACCACATAACCGTCATCAGTGGTGGTTTCATTGGTGGGAGTGATCCACTCAGCCCCATCCGCAGTCCCAATAACACCCGCAACATTTTCATGCTCGTACTTATGAACCAAAACCGTAAACTTCAAATGATTAAACACATAATAAACATCTTGAACCTTAACTCCTACAGGATAACCAGTCCATCTAAGAAATAATCCATCTTTTTCCATATACCTTATGGCGGGAAGATTATCAAGATTTAAGTTAACTTGATACATTTCATCGATTCTTTTTGTTAATGTCTTGAACTCCTCACCAGATAACGGATTTGTTTTGCACAAAAAGATTTCCGATTCATTTTTGTACATCTTAAACCGATATGGGGAGTTCTCTATGCGATCTCCCATTAGAAGCTCGCCTAGATTTTCAGCACTATCTTTAATGCCTTCAAGAGGCTTACAAAAAGGCAAAGTGTAATACCCATATGGTATTTCTGTATCTATAGAGGTTAACGAGTTTACTTTAATGGATAATTGATCACCCGTAAAGTATCTATGGGGAAAACTACCAGGAAGATAATATCCATCCACAACTTTAAAAATTAAACATGAAACCAAGACCAAGAACAAAATCTTAAATAGGTTTGAAAACCCCATCAAGAATCACCCCAAACAGATCTTTTTAATGTACCCAAATGCAACGCACTGGATCTAATTAACCTGTATGTGATCACAATATTACAATGTAATTTCAGTTGGGTAGTCATAAAATCACTTTTACATTTTTAAGCATAGCCAGATCTAGCATCTGTCAAAATTCTTAGCACTGAATCACTGATCACTTTCAATTTTACTATAGAAATCATGAAACAGTAATATAATTTTAAGAATCATATAATGTTGAATACATGAAATGTGGATCTGATATATAATAAATTTGGAAATTATAGAATCAGATTATAAATCGCAAAAACGAAAAAAAGGTGAAATGAAAACCAAAATCTGAAATCTCAGTAAATATTTCATGCAATGTGAAATTTTGCCTAACATATATTATTAAAAAAGTCCATGATATAAATATGAAACGGGCTAAAAAAATAAAGAATTTAGAAAAGGTGAATCAAAGCAAACGAGCTGACCTTTTTGAGATAACTGATCACTAGAGGCATGCAGAATTGGCAAAATAATGAAGGTGATATGAAAAGAAAGAGATGAGGAGAGTGGTATTTATATGTTTGCATATTTTTTTAATTTTTCACATGTTGATGCTTTTAAGAGAATCCATGAAGTGTGGCATAAGTTGTTGTAGTATACCTCAATGCATGTTAACTCAAAGGTGACAAAGTCACAAAACACCGAAAAAGATAAGGTAATATTTAATTTTATATAAAAAGTGGAAGGTCATTTGCTCATTTATATATCACAAGTCTACTAGTACTAAGTACTCCATTAATTATTATTAGGCAACATGTGATTTATAAATTGATGGTCTATGAATAAACAAATAGATTAATTACATATTTTAAACACTTTTCAATAATTAGCAGAAAATGTATAGATTATATGAAAAAAGAAAAAGCAAACAAAATAAGCTACCCAAACACCCTTTATGACCAAGTAAACAGGACTTGATCTCAATCACCCTTGACCTGATCAGTATTCCAGCCGGATCGTAAAAAAGAATTTGAATCTTAATGAAAATTCTAAGGAGGGCAAGCAGTATAGTTTGAGGGAACATGTCATCCGTCAAAGCTTTGGTTTGTCTTCCCGAGATTGTGTGACAGATTCCATTTCTCCAACTCCAAATGACCCATGAAACCACCACCAATACCTCCATTCCTAAATATTCTTATTGTTCTTGCTTTTTTCATACTTTTGGTCACTGCAACATCACCATTATTCTGTGATAGACATTTGAAAAGACAAGGATATTACCTGAAGCTGTATAAATGCTAATCGATTCATTTGAGTCAAAGTACTACCCAAATGACCCATTTATCCATAATTGGATCAAAATTTGCCACATCTATGTCAAGTCACTGCTTTTCTGGGGGGGTAACCATTGTTTCCGACCTTTTGTTTGACTAATCGAGGGTTTGAGCTCACCGCCACATATACACTAACCGGGTGAAACCCTCCCCTTTTTGGGAAGGTTGGCGTGGCCACATCAGAGTTGTTTGCACCAAGGAGACCTCTCACATTTTAGTGATGATAATCACAAACCTTTTACCATTGGGCCAACCTTGAGTGGCTCTTCCTTTAGCATTATCAAACTTCACATTAATGATGATTATGATGCAGCAACGATTATCTTTATTAGTGACTGCATTCGTAACAAAAAAATATATATATCTCCGATTATTTCAAGGAAAACAGCATGAATTAACTACAACCTACAAACCTCTATAACTAATTAAACTAATACAAGATACAAAAAAAAGAGAAGCATTTCCTTGCACATCCAAAACAGATTAACACAATAGATAGAGAAGGAACTTACCTATTTTTTTGTTCAAACAACACTCGTTAGGAGATTACTTCTTCTGGTATGCCACCTCCATTTTCACTAACTCATGCATAGTCTAAAGACAGATTCAATATAAACCGCTTCCAAATGAATAAACAATGAATTGGTAATAAAAAAATAATTATGCATCAGTAGACCCACAGTTTTATGATCAACAATGTGGTTATATACAAACTTAACACCAAATATCAGATGGAATAGGAATTAGAAAGCGCTTTAACTCTCACCTGGTGGTCGTTATGCTAACTATAACATGAAAACAATTCCAGATCATGCAAAGCCCAAACAGCAATTAAGCATAGACACAGAAGGAATCTCATAAACGTGGAAATACAAGATGATAACAGTCAACATTAAGTACGCAGGAACCAAAATAATAATAATAATAATAATAAATAAATAAATAAAAATAAAATAAAAAATAAAAAAGGACACGCACACACACACACACACACACAATCCCCTTAAGCTTCTACAAATTCAAAACAATTCCCAACCAACAAGTGTTATAGAACTATGCAAGATATTGCATTTTTAAACAAAACTGATCTAACGCATACTTGAGCTTGTGCAGATTTAAAACAATTCCCAACTATGATAATTACCACAATCATCTCGTATTGGCTTAAATAAATTGGATTTGACATAAGCTTGAGCCACGATGGATGCTTAATAACTCTTCACGCCTCTCTGGATCAACTGCAGGAACATTTATAGTCAACCTCTCCAAACTAACACCATGTTTCAGCAGATACCTTATAAAGGTGAACTCGCGTTGTGTTACTGAGTACTGATTGAGAATTATAATTTCCTTAATCTTTAAACGTAAACAAGATGGCGCCTCCCATGGTGGGTTCCAATTTATGCCAAAAATAGGTTCTCCACGAGGCCCCTAAGGATAAAGAAGTACAACTGATTAGACATGAGCTTGTGAAAAATGACAACCTGCACTTCCATTGGACTCTTAAACAAAACATTTTCGAATTGATATGAATTGTCCCTTTTTAAGAAAAAATATGTGACTGACTGATTGCAGTGGACTTTATATGTCAAAGGACTTAACTTTGTGATTAGGAGGTGTTTGTATTTGTTTTCCAAAAGTGTATAACTAACATTTATGTTACCAGCTGTAACAAAATGAACTGTGACATATAGTTTGGACATGGTGTTTCAGATCAATGCTCTAATGTTTAAAAAAGCAGATTACATAGGGAATTCTTTCAAAAACATATGCTCGCATATATTCCCCTATGGGCATTATTCGAACCAAAAAGCAGAGATTCCTTCGTCACGTGGGAGTAAAACTGACTCAAATTATGATAAAACAATATGTACACAGACAACTATAGTTTACTTCGAATGAGACACATAATTTAACCTTAAAAAATCATACAACGAAGACAAAATTTGTTTATTGAAACACAAAAACAAGGTCACAATAATAAGTTAATGAGTTGTAAAACACAGATCCAAACACCCTCGACGCCCAATGGAAATGAAAGTATAAGGAGCCATAGACATGATCATATGAATCAACAACACACTACTCCTTTTTTTTCCAATTCTTCTTCTTGTTGTCAATTTTCTAAAGAAAGTTAAGTGTATGCATAAACTTACATCCATGAAGGTAATATGCTCAAGATTAGGCATTTTGTTCAGGAGAACACGCAGCAAGTCCAAGTGCCAACCACAGTCGATAAAAATCTCAAGTTTGACCAAGTTAGGGAACATGGGCAAATTTGAACCATCTACGGAGCTCAGATTCTGCATAAACCAAAACACTTCACAAATTACTTTTAAGCTTCTTTTCACTATCCTTATTGCTTTCATAGTTACGGAAAAGCTTCTTTAACTGCTAGTACTTATTTTGTTAAAACTAATTTAACAAAATAATTAGTTGATTGTCATAAATGGATTTAAAAAAAAAAAAAAAAAAAAAAAAAGAAGTACCTTTATACTATAAGAATCCAATGTCAATAACTTAACACCTGATAGGTATGTCATGAATTCAGTAACAAAGTCATCAAAGCTAATCCGAGCGTCAACAAGAGACGACGTCTCAGTCAAAGAGTACATAGTCGACATACCATCCGTGATCGCAAGAAATTCCAGCTTAGGAGCATCAATCACAACCTCATAAACCCATAACAGAAACTTATTAAAAAACACTCTCAGCCTCTTTAAACTCGGCGAAACAATCTTAAAAGCAAACAAGTTATCATCCTCACCCCATTTCCTCTGCATATACATCTCTTCCAAAACAGGACAACCCGCCATCAAATCCTCAAAAGACTCCTCACTTACATACACAATCGACACAAGTTCAAGTTTCCTCAAACAAGGAAAAAGTACCCCGTTTTTCGGCACATCCAACACGAATTCGCCATTTAGTGTCAACCCGACAAGCGTATTACACGTCTTAAACAAGTCCCAACAAAACCTAACCACTTTCCTATCATCCAAAAACTTAAGCTCAAGCACCTTAACCTTACATATAACAACACTAGACAACAGTTCACAAACACGGTTATAGTCACAATAGCTACACTTAGTACAATCCAAATGAAACTTATCAATAGGCATACCATCGCGAATGTCGAGTGTTTCCTCAATTCTCCAATAAAACCTGCTAACATTGTAAAAGGGTGTGACGAAATGAAGACTTGGAAGAAAGGCACAAAGATCTGCCCATCTTTTCGACAAAACGCGGGTGCGGTTAGCGTCGGATAAAGGGAGTAGAGATAGGATGTGGGTTAAAAGTGCGTCGGGTAATTTGCTTATGAAATCTTTGTCACGTTCGTGTTTGGGTCGTTTGATGACAACTTTTCCTGAACGCAAGATTATTGATTCTTTGAGGATTGATGGTTCGATTACGACTTTGCCTGACCGCAAGATCATGGTCTTGTTTAGATAATGAGAACTAGGTTTTTTGGGGGGCAGATGAAATGTTAAGGAGAGTGAAATTTTATTATGTTAGGGGTTCTTTTGGCGCGTAAATATATTTCCTAACTTTTTTTGGCGCGAATGGAATGAAGTTTTAAAGAAAATGAATGTTGATGAACAAAATTCGTCAATCCGCATACGGCTAGGGATGGCAAAAAAATATGTACCTGAAGAGAACCCGGTTTTACTTGCCAATCCCTAAGTTGAACGGGGATGGGATGTGGACAAAGATGGGGAATCTTCAAAATATGGAATCTGTTGGTTGTATAGCTGCAAAACAGTTCCCAGGGTTAAGATAATCAATAAAAGTACCAGATATTCACTTGAAATCGTGGTATCACTTTCCAATAGAAACTATTCGACCCTATGCCTGGGTTACACGAATATCTCTATGGGATAAGACCAAGTGATGTTCTTGCTTTAGGCACAAACCAAGAACCAGATACGTATAGAAGTGTTTAGGGTTTTGTGTTTAGTATATCGTATGATATTGTATATCCATGCAGAATGATGTGACATCTATTTATAATAGAGAATACTCAAACCCTAGCCTATGGTATTATGTATAATTAACGGCCCATTAATTATATCATAATAATTTCCATAATAATAGGGATCAGTGGTTATCAGTGTAAACATTATCACTAGCAATGGTAATGTTAACACTATCAGTGGAAACTATAATACTAGCAGTAGAATGCCAGCAGCAGAATCACACTAGCAGCAGAATGCTATCAGCAGCAGAATCATCTGTCAGCAGCATCTTGCTTTCAGCAGAATCCTAGCAGCAGGATCAGCTATCAGCAGAATCATGCTATCAGCAGATTCAATACATAACCACTATTGAGTCAGGGGATTCAGTGACCAAATGGGTGTATACTCCATACCTCCATACCCATTACCAGGTGTGAATTGATCCCTCAAGTGTACTAAATTTACTAACAATCCTCCCCAAATTTAGTTCACTACCTTTGCATGAAAATTCAAACACAAACCAAAACAAGTGCATAAATGAAAATATCCTGAGGATTGAATTTCCACATTAGTACATATACTTTCAAATATTCGAGAATCAGGGTGTTCTAAAAATTGAACCCTTCAACCCATTTGAATACCTGATGATAAATACACACAAGTTTTCAAACACTAAAATACTCCTGACACTATATAAGCCATGTGTCCATATCCAATTCATAAATGTTGTAAAAGCTAAAAGTCCAAAGCTTCCTGAAGCGGCAAAACTTCAACATTTACATAGGTGGTTCATCTTTAATTCATGCTCCTGCATAGCACTTTTTCAAAGAAAATTAACCATTAAGAAGTGAAGACTTCATCCTCCTTTCAGCAGGTAACAAGCACAACCTTGGGATGTTTGTAATACATGTGCTTCAGTCCGCCAAATGATCAGCTTTCCACATTGAACTCAGCTTCCAAGTTTCCTTAGAAGGGAGTTGGGTATCCTTGCATTCAGTGACTAAGTTGGACTTAAACCCATCCCTGTAGCAGACTTCAAAACCAAGTCTCTAGCCAAACCCTTCGTCAAGTGATCAGCTAAGTTTTGTTGAGATTTAACAAACACTATAGATACCACCCCATTCATGATAAGTTCACGAATCATGCTATGCCTGACACCTAAGTGTCTAGACTTCCCATTGTACATCTGGCTATAAGCCTTTGCCAATGTAGCAGCACTATCACAACGGATAGAAATAGGTGCTATAGGTTTAGACCACAATGGAATCTCAAGAAGCAAGTTTTTCAACCATTTAGCTTCTTTGCCAGCAGCAGCTAAAGCCACAAATTCAGATTCCATGGTTGAACTGGTAATGCAAGTTTGTTTCTTGGATGCCCAAGAAATTGCACCTCCACCAAGTAGGAATACCCAGCCACTAGTAGACGAATTGTCTTCAGTGTTACTGATCCAACTTGCATCAGTGTATCCTTCTAATACTGAAGGATAACCAGTATATGAGAGACTATAATCCATAGTTCTCTTCAAATACTTAAAGACCCTCTGAATTGCTTGCCAATGATGAGCACTAGGATTACTAGTATACCTGCTCAGTTTACCCACAGCAAAAGCAATATCAGGCCTTGTACAAGTCATGGCATACATCAAGCAGCCAATCACCCTAGAATACTCAAGTTGAGATACAGCTTTGCCAGTATTAGGCATTAGCTTCTCACTTGTATCCATAGGAGTACTCACTGGAGTACAATCAAAGTAATTAAATTTCTTTAACACCTTCTCAATGTAATGAGACTGTGAGATAGAAATTTTGTTACTTTCATGTTTAATCCTTATGCCAAGGATAACATCTGCCTCCCCCATATCCTTCATGGAGAACTTTGATGACAAAAATTCTTTTGTAAGATCAACTTGATTTTGGTCAGTGCCAAAGATCAACATGTCATCAACATATAGACAAATGATGACTCCTTTACCAGATTCATCAAATTTGCTATATACACATTTGTCAGCTTGATTAAGTAAATAACCACTAGACAGAACCACTTCATCAAACTTTTGATGCCATTGCTTAGGTGCCTGTTTTAGTCCATAAAGAGACTTAATCAGTTTACACACCTTATTTTCATTGCCAGGCATGATGAAGCCCTGAGGTTGGTTCATGTAAACCTCCTCATCTAAATCACCATTCAAGAAAGTTGTCTTCACATCCATCTGATGAATAATCAGATTGTGAATTGATGCCAAAGCAATTAGCAATCTTATGGTACTGATACGTGCCACTGGAGCATAAGTATCAAAGTAGTCTATTCCTGACTTTTGTTTAAAGCCTTGAATAACTAATCTTGCCTTGAACTTTTCAACAGTTCCATCTACCTTCATTTTCTTTTTGAAAATCCATTTGCTACCTAAAGGTTTGCAACCAGGTGGTAGATCAGTCAACACATAAGTGTTATTGCCCATGATAGAGTCCATCTCATCATTAATTGCTTCTTTCCAGAAAGCAACATCCTGGGACTTCATTGCTTCTTCAAATGTTTTGGGATCATCCTCCACAATGAAGCAATAAGAGTATTGGTCAGAGACCTCACTCCTTGTACCTTCAATTAAGTATAATTGAAACTCAGGTCCAAATGACTTTGGAGTCCTCACCTATTGCTCCTTCTGAGCTCAGGTTCAGGTTGTTGTTCCACAACCTCATCAGCAGGAACCTCATCAGCAGGAACCTCATCAGAAGGAACCTCATCAGCAGGAACCTCTGAAACACCATTGTCATTGGTTCCATTTGGAATCCTTTGACTTGGTCTAGGGATAGATGAGAATCTGTTCTCATCAAAGATTGCATCCCTTGATTCAATTATTGAGTTAATTGAAACAGACTCATTAGGTTCTATAACATAAAACCTATATGCCTTGGAATGCTCAGCAAATCCAACAAAGATGCATTCAATGCCTCTTTCATTAGGTTCTATAACATAAAACCTATATGCCTTGGAATGCTCAGCAAATCCAACAAAGATGCATTCAATGCCTCTTTCACCCAAAGAATTTGGTTTCTAGTAGTCTTTAACCACAATTATTCAAAACACTACTAGAAACCAAATTCTTTCTAATATTAGGAACATGTAAAACATTAAATAAAGAAACACTCTTTCCAGAACTAAACTTCAAATCAACACATCCTTTTCCATGCACCAGGGCAGTTGACTCGTTTCCCATGTGAAGAATAGAACCATCATTCATTGACTTGTAGGTCTTGAACCAGCTTCTATCTTTACACACATGAATTGTTGCTCCAGAGTCAACCCACCACGCAACATCATCATCCTGCACAAAGTAAATGTCAGATATATATGTAACATAATAAATCTTAAAAGACTTATTAAACACATTCTGACCTTTCAGAGAATTGGTGTTACCATTCCCTCCACTTGTGCCTGATCCATTGGATTTGTTTCCAACTTTACCACCCTTGCAATCTTTCCTGAAGTGTCCAGGTTTCCCACACTTCCAACAAGTCACCTTAGGTTTCTTGTTAGGATCAGATTTGGTGTTATCTTGATGCTTACGCTTGCCCTTGTTGTCATTGTTCCTGGAGGAGTTGTTATGCTCCACCATATTGACAACTGATGGACCAGTAGCAGTGCTACTCTTTGGCTTGTCAATGTCTTGAGCTTTGAGTGAATCCTCAATGCGCAAATGACTGCCCAACTCAACAAGAGTTAACTCCTCCTTCTTATGTTTAAGCATATGCTTGAACTCTTTCCAAGAGGGAGGTAGTTTATCGATGATACAAGAGACTGAAATAGCCTCATCCATGTTCATCTTGTGTTGTGTGAATCGACCAAGTATACTAAGAAGTTCATTGTATTGTTCTATGACAGGTCTAGAATCAACCATTTTGTAATTGTTAAAATTACTTACAAGGAACTTCTTACTTGATGCATCCTCAGCCATATATTTGGCTTCCAAGGAATCCCATAGTTCTTGAGAAGTTTCAACATTCTGATAAATATCAAAAAGAGAATCAGACATACCATTGAGAATTAAACCTCTGCATATGTAGTCATCATTCTCCCATTTGCTCCTTGCCCTCATCTGATCCATAGTAGCATCATCACCAAAATCTTCTGGAATCTCAGTAGTGAGAACATACACCACGTTCATGCTAGACAACAAGAAGTGCATCTTCTTTTGCCATCTTCTGAAATCCACACCTTCAAACTTTTCCAACTTGGAAAAGTTAGCAGCCATTTGTCTCATGGCAGCAGCCATTGATTATCACTAATAGTTTCTATTGATTGTTGGTTGTATAGCTGCAAAACAGTTCCCAGATTAGGGTTAAGATAATCAATAAAGGTACCGGATATTCACTTGAAATCGTGGTATCACTTTCCAATAGAAACTATTCGACCCTATGCCTGGGTTACACGAATATCTCTATGGGATAAGACCAAGTGATGTTCTTGCTTTAGGCACAAACCAAGAACCAGATGCGTATAGAAGTGTTTAGGGTTTTGTGTTTAGTATATCGTATGATATTGTATATCCATGCAGAATGATGTGACCTCTATTTATAATAGAGAATACTCAAACCCTAGCCTATGGTATTATGTATAATTAACGGCCCATTAATTATATCATAATAATTTCCATAATAATAGGGATCAGTGGTTATCAGTGGAAACATTATCACTAGCAGTGGTAATGTTAACACTATCAGTGGAAACTATAATACTAGCAGTAGAATGCCAGCAGCAGAATCACACTAGCAGCAGAATCATCTGTCAGCAGCATCTTGCTTTCAGCAGAATCCTAGCAGCAGGATCAGCTATCAGCAGAATCATGCTATCAGCAGATTCAATACATAACCACTATTGAGTCAGGGGATTCAGTGACCAAATGGGTGTATACTCCATACCTCCATACCCATTACCAGGTGTGAATTGATCCCTCAGGTGTACTAAATTTACTAACAGAATCAGGGATGGGGCGACGATTGGGATAACATATAAGTATTTAAATTTGTATGTTATATACATACTCGATTAACTTGTACATGTATGTGGTTTATGAGTATTGACATGTATATTTATATGCATATATGATATTTATTGGATCAAGCATATTTAGAATTAGAAGTAAAACCAACTACATATTACTTAACTATTTTGCCCGAATACACACATATGAATATATAATACATATTCTTTTTATATTATATGTGATGTTACAATATTTAGGATGCTTTAAAGTTGAATTGAAATTGTAATTAATCTAGCTATGTGCGGTGTACGTTTGTTGAGACACTTTATGAGTCAAAATTCTTTATATTTTTGGCGAGTTGATGGAATCTTTACGTTATTTCATAAGAGTGCCTCGTGGGGATCCCCGATAGGGATAGGGATGGGATGTAAAGCAATTCCCCGATATGATGGGGATGGGGACGGG
Organism: Artemisia argyi; assembly: GCA_030686995.1. Classification (NCBI taxonomy): domain Eukaryota; kingdom Viridiplantae; phylum Streptophyta; class Magnoliopsida; order Asterales; family Asteraceae; genus Artemisia; species Artemisia argyi. The sequence goes on from CM060703.1 coordinate 72,224,281, forward strand.
GATGAGGATGGAGAGTGAAAAACGGGGATGGGGATGGGAACCCCCAACATTCCTTGCCCGGTTGTTATCCCTTTTTTTTTTTTTTTTTTTTTTTTTTTTTTGCAAAGGTGAAATTATATTACTTTCCAAACTTTGTACAAGTATAAGAATAGAAATCATAGATTTGGACATACCCCAAATCTTTGATACATTTTTGCATCTATACTGATAAACTGATGAAACTTATCAGCTATCTACAAGACATAACCAAACAAACTCAAGACAGACTAGATACATCCTTGCATATACATCATACCGAATCCAGCCAATGTTTTGCTTATCAATTCACCTTTAATGCACAACCATCTAGCTACATTTCCAGCTCCCTTTTCCCACCATATCACTTAACCAACATCCACAGTAATGTGGCAGAAAAAAGGTGTTGGCATCACTAGGAACCCTTTACCCTTCCAGTCAAGAGCTCTTCCAAACAACCTACATTTCCATCTTTTAAGAATGGCTTCAGTTATTTAGAAACACATACCTTGAGGGAAGCCCATCCATTTCCTCCTTTAGTGATGTATTGGGTGGACCAAGAAGGTTCATCTTTCACACCTCTCTATTCCACCCAACATACACCACCCACCCAAGCTACTTACCCTTCACAGTGATCATTCCTTTATTATGGTACATCTACTATGAATTAGACCTCCTTTCTCACCATAACCTCACTAATTTCCTCCCTAGGCCAAACACGGAAAATTATGGATATTGAAAGGTACAGTCACACCATTGAGACTCCAAGTACAAGGAATGATCCACTGTAGTAGCCTGCAATATAGACTTCATTGGAAGATGTCAAATTCCAAACATTCCTTTTCAGGAATGTATTACAGCAGAGATACTAATTCCTCAATAGGACAACTTGAGAATCACATTAGGACTTTCATAATCTCTTATACCAATCACTCTTTAAACCTCCACTGGATAATATTACACCTGCTTGTCAAACTTGACATTCCACCTTGCTTCTTCAATGAGTACATTGGTACATTTTCTAACTTTGACAGTAACAAGCTTGGCTCTAATTTCATCACAAATGGTATTGAATAGTGATTCTTCATTTATGTTACTCCCATTGAACAATCTACCATTTCTTTCTTGCCAAATGTAGTACACTGCTGCAGCAAGACACAACTTTTTGATTATTTCCCCAATGCTTCTGCCCTCCCCATTATTGCTCATTCTATCAACAATACCTTCCCAAGTAGTCTCATTATCTTGAAAATTAGCTCTATTCCTTAACTTCCACCAGACCTCTTTGGCATATTCACACTCAAAAAACAGATGATTATGAGAGTCCAGACCTTTACCACACAAACTGCATTCAAATTGCTTATTTGGGTACCATTTCTGCAATTTATCCTGAGTACAGAGCTTTTGTTTAACTGCAAGCCACAAAATGAATGCATGTTTAAGAATGCAATTAGAAAACCAAACCAGCTTCTTCCATTGACACAGTCACCCTCAATTCTAACATCTTTCCACACAATATTGGTTGCAAAGTCTTTCACATTGCCATGCTTATCAATCCACACAGCTTTATCAGGGATATCACATAACACAGGAACTTCAAGATTAGCTAGTATTGGGTATTTGATCCTCCATTGTTCAGGCCATATCCATCTAGAATCCTGAATCACATCAGCAAGCTTTGCATTGTCTTGAAAACCAGCACAAAATACATCTTTCTTACTTATTTGACTACAAATTTTATGCCCACTACTCCATCTATCATGCCAAATATTGATTATTTTCCCATTGCCAACTTGATACCTCATATTATTACCCACCCAGTCTCTAAGCTTGAGAATGCACTTCCAGAACCAACTATCCTTACTATCAACAGTTACATCCTAAACACTCCTATTCTTCAACTTGACCACATTAACCCATTTGACCCATAGAGACTCCTTTCTAGCTGCCACATTCCACAAATGTTTAACTAATAGAACTCTATTCCACAGTTCGAATGACTTGAAACCCAAACCACCCTGATCCTTTGGCTTATCCCTAGTTCGAATGAGTGTATCGTCTAAAAACTGGCTTGGGCTTACGGCTTCATTCCCATTTTGGATTTCGATATCCATAAATTTGAGGGATTCATTTATTTTTACTCAAAGCGAAAATGGAAATGTCATAGGCAAGTTTTTTGTGATGGACTAAGACCCACAAAAGAATATCCACAAAAACATCCATAAAATGAGTTGTCATGATGTGAGTGGTGTATTTTGCCATAATCCCTCTCTCTTCTCTTTATTAAGTCAATCACACCATGACAACTCATTTTGTAAATGTTTTTGTGAATATTTTTTTGTGGTTTTAGCATTCCTCGTATGACATATTTGTTAGCTTTCCATGTATTGTTAATATGCAAACTAGTTCAGAAAGGAGGATCATAATGAATGTCCAAGGTACGAGAATCCATCAGTGTGGATGGAAGGAAGTACGCATACTCATAGTACTAGTCTCCAAAAGGTTTAAATCGGCATAGAAACCTTGATCCCGTGAACCCCAAAGATTTGGTTTTAGTGTTTTAGGGGAATCAGCTCCAAAAACTAATGAAAATGTTGCAGTGAACCTTTTGTTAATGATGTGATGACTCAATATCTTTAGTATGTACTCATGCATTGAATATTGGTAATGATGTGATGACTAGATAACTATGGTGCTTTTGCTACATTAATGAGTGTTTGCTTAAGTAGTTTTCTTTAAGGTCTTCTTTTGCGCTGCTACTACACCTTGTTGGTTTTACTTGGTCCTGTTGGACTCGTGTCTTTGGGCCACTAGATATTTGCTTTAGGTGCAATATTAGTTGGCTGCATATTGCTCAGCTATATAGAACTAGAAGTGCTTGTTTGTGACTTGCTTATTCACCAGGACTGAGCAGGTAATGTTTAGACACCCAAGTCCAAACAATGTCATCCCCATTCAGTGTTTTGTTGATTGGTTCAATTGTCCAACTAATACTTTGTGATGCTGCTGTATATGTAGATTTTTAATGATTCTGAGTAGTTCCAAGTCTGCCTAAAATCACTTAATTTACCGCAACTTGTTTCTCTTTTTCTTATCCCTTTGATTTCAACTGTTGTAAAGCTTGTGTTGTAGTCTTTTCTTTTATATGTGTTTAGTGTAGCTCGAATCATCTCCAAGCTGAGCACATGCATGCTCGCTTGAGCTCAAGCATGTCGAGCTTGATTGTTAATTTACCCACTTATAGACGATTACTAATAGTAGACTCCAAATAACTTATTACATGAATTTTAAGAAATAGGGTGGTTACTGAGTTTGCAAGTCAAATTATCATCATTGTTATCCATCTGATCCCTTCAACTTTTAGCGTTCATTCAATCCGATTTATTCATACAATATTTGTGTCCTCTCCTCGGGTTCAAGGCAGAAACAATGTGGTTTGATTTGCTTATCGTATGACCAAAAGCACCAAAAAAAAAAAAAAAAAAAAAAAAAAAAAAAAAAAAAAAAAAAAAAAAGAAGCAAATGGCTAACTAATCAAACGGCAAAACCTGTCAAGCCAAACAAATTAACTTCACAGATGATAACTATTCATGTAGCAAATCCAGTAATCCCCAACATGTGACAGAATTCTTATAGTTACAAAATGAGCCAGTTGGGCGGCATACGTCACAAAAGGATATCATGAAGCTCAGAATTTCTGTGAACAAGAATCAGGAGCTATCAACCAGGTCAAAAAGAAAGTTAATCCTAACTACTTAAGCTTGAACCGTCTTTCCAAAAGGGGGTCTCATGCCGGTAAGTGTTTCTGAAGTAATGGTAACAAAACATGTGCATAGGCGTGACCCTGGTAAGTTCTACAAAATACAGATCTAGCATGAGTTAATTAGCCTATAAAATTGGTTGTTCTGGCCACGAATCTTTTTCAGCCTCGGATTCCATGAAATTATCATTTAGCTTCATTTCTACAAGATCGAGTACTTTCACGCATTTTTCAGCCTTTTCAAACTGTTCTTGTGCAGTGCGAAGCTCCATCCACCTCTCTTCCAGGTCTGTTTTTGCAGCTCTTTTAACCAGAGTAGTGTTTGCCTTCATTTTTACAATTAAAGTTGACTTTCTTTTGGCGGCGGTCCTTTTCTGAATAGCTTCCAAGTGAGCTCGAAGCCACGCCACTTTCATGTTGGTTGCTTCTGCATCTAACACTTGCATCTCTATTTCATCCATATCAGAAACGATGGTTGCAACATCATTAGTTTGAATTCGCCTGACAACTTCACAAACAACCTCAAGGATAGATTCTCTCACAGAAGCTGTTTTGACTACACAATCAGATGCGATGTCACCGTGCTTTTTGAAAATGGCTTCAAGGATAGGTGCATTAATTTTCTTCACCTTGTAGCCTTGAACATGTGTCATGCTGTACAAAACCTTTCTGGGTCCCTGCGGTATGATACGTGTCATGCTGCTTTTGGGCTCTCCCTGCTGTATGATATGTGCCATGCTGTTTTCGGGCGCTCCCTGCGGTATGATACGGATGTAGATTAGAATTCGCAAGATGGGAGGTGCGGATTGGGTTGAAACGTTAGTTTCTTTATATTTTCATAATAACCAGGATATTATATGCAACTTCATAACAATTAATTGTTTATTACTTGGTTAATAAACTGTAACATAAAAAACATAGACCAACTTCAACTCTGGATTTGATGTTTGATTTCAGAAGAAGATTACCATAGTTAAACTAAGAGTTGTTCATGTTTATGGCTAAAGACTAACGTACTCAGCTTTTGGTTTTAATATGCTTATGATGGGTCAAAACGAAATAGTTCATTATAGTGGAAACTGGCTGAACAAGTCAAACAGGTCAAAAGTCTCTCAAAACATGCTTGATATGCATTATCAAGTCCCTAAAAGTGTTTGCAAAGTCAGACCAACCCGTTCTGAAAACACCCCTTTTGACCCATTATACTAACGTGTCCAACAACAACATCCCCAATCCCGCTGGAGCAGGGTATGGATTAGACTTACGTGTCCAAGAGTATGCAAATTTGGGCAAAAACTGTAAAACCGAACCGCAAACCACAGCCTACTAGAATAGTTACCAGAAGCAAACGGCAGTACCTGTTCGTTATTTCTCGTGCATTTTCCAGTCACTTCCGTTACAGATTTTGATGGCATTGGTGGATCATCGGATAAAACTTTTTTCTTTCCATCTTCACGTGTCCAAGAGTATGCAGATTTGGGCAAAAACCGTAAAACTGAAGCGCAACCCACAGCCATACTAGAATAGTTACCAGAAGCAAATGGCAGTACCTGTTCATTATTTCTCTTGCGTTTTCCCTTCACTTCTGTTACAGATTTTGATGGCATTGGTGGATCGTCGGATGAGACTTTTTTCTTTCCATCTTCAGTGTGATGGCCCTGAAGGTTAACTCTATCCGTATCTATGTTTTTCTCTAGACACTCAACTTTTATCTTATGAGTTGTATCGTTCCTCAAGTTGCTTGTCTCACTTGTAGACGGAATAGTTTCTTTAGCCTCCTGTAAAAATATGCGATTATAGCACACACGAAATAATGATTAATATTATTTTTCAGACGTAACGTTTACAAACACGTGCAGACATTTTGGAATAAACATAAAAGGGAAATTCTCGAATCCTATACCAAATCCGGGAGACGTGGTTGCAGTTTAGCAGCACAGTTCCGGAGAACTTTTTCCCCTAATTGCCAACAAACAGGTGAATCAATCTGCAATGGTATCAATCGAATGTGATTAGAGATGAACGAGGAACCTTCGCTAGTGAAGATGAGAAATATAATAATCATCTGATTAACCTTATCTCGAGTAGCAATTATTAGAGCTTCAAGATCGAACGCGAGCTCCTTACTTTCCTCTATGATCATGGTCATAATTTTCTCCATCTCGAGCACAGTAGCAGAGGTATTGGAGCTAAAAATGTCAGCAGAAGAAAGAGCAAAGTCACTTGAGCTTTCGTAACAGCAGTAGCAAACTAGCAATTAAAGAAAATAGAACAAGTCCTAGTGCTAGCATAGAAATAAAGTTCTTACTCGGCAGAACTTAGAAACTGCTTAAACAGGCGACCTACTAGTCCTTCCACATGTAGGTCCAACATCATTACCGGCAATCTGGCTTTCCTAAATATCTCGAGAACTTTAGTCATCTTACCACAGTATCCACCAGGCGCAGAAGATTGTTTCTCAAACGACGTCACTAACACTTCAAAAAACTCCTGTACACCAACGGCAACAGAAAGGCAGTTACTTAAGACTATTAGTACATTATATTATGAAGATTCTCCACTTCATACCTTCATATGTTCATGGTTGTAAGGGGCATTAGGTGCCATGATTCTTATAATCTCGCAGATGCAACATACAACTGAAATGTTCACATTCACGTCAGGATGTCTCACAAATTTTTCAGCAATCAGTGCCTGAATGATTGGATTCAGTACTTTAACCATCGCTTTGGATGGCGGTCGTTGCACCCTAGATAGAACTTTCTCCATTTGCTATCAGGTGTATACAAAAGTTAGTTAAAAATAGTTACAAAAGTTAGTTAAAAATAGTTATAAAAGTTAGTTAAAAATAGTTGCAGGAAAATGTCATAGAAATATAGAATAGCAATTTGCTCTCACTTTTTGAGTAATTACCAAAACGGGTAACCATAAAAATGCATGAAACATGATTATACATTACTAATTAAGTAAATTACATAAATGTCCATCTGGTTTCGCGAAAACTAATGGAAATCGTTCCTCATCAATACTATTTGCATAAATGGTCCCAGATTGAACTATATGCTTTCACTTTCGGTTTCTTAAGGGGTAAGGGACCACTTGTAGCTCAAATATTGCAACGAGGACCAATTTATGGATATAGTATCGACAAACGATGATATTTGTAATTTCACCAAACGGTAAGGACAGTTTATGCACTTTACTCTTAGTAAATTTAACTTAAATGTTCTAGAAATAATGTAATTAAAGTGCTTATCTGAGATTAAAGTTATGCTGTTTATCGACTTATTTATAGAGTTATCAAAGTGCTTATTTGAAACAATGCAATCTACTCTTATTGATAGTCCAAACTGTTTTTGCTTATCTGCTTAATTAAGTTTGGTAATTACCAAAACGGAGTTTAAGGCGAAAGCATATTGCTCTTTGCCCAACCGTTAAATGTGGCAGCAAATTATGAAAATAAATAAGAACCTTGTATACTGATTACTTTATAATTCAATGAAAGATGATTATTCATCATCTATGAGGTTTGGTGAAACTTATGGAAATCATCCCTCGTCGATACTTTTTGCATAAATGGTCCCTAACAGAACCCGTCATAAAGTAAACAGCGCAACAAAGGGACCATTTATGACAATAGTATCGACGAATGACGATCTTTGTAAATTCACCAAACGAAGTGGACGCTTTTTCTACTTTACTCTTAGTGAATTTAACCTAAAATGTTCAAGAAATAATGTATTCAAAGTGCTTATTTGAGATGAAAGTGATTGCAATTTCCTGTTAGTGAAATCCAAACTATTCGGCTTACCTACTTATTTGGGGGCAAAAGAAGCAAACCTACTTATTTGACATAAAATTAAGAGGATGTTTGGGATTATTCATTTTTTTCCTCCTTATGCTTAAAACTAAGCACTTGAAGAATAAGTGTTTAGAATAGTTAAATTTGCAAACAAAATATGTAACAATATTTCAATCAAATTCAATTATAAAATATTTATGACTTATTTTGGGGGTGTTTGTTTAAGCTTATTTGTGGGCTTATGAGCTTATCTGTTTTTGGCTTATATTTCACAAGCCAAAACTTTCCAGCTTATTCTTAAACTTATGGGCGTAAGAACATAAACCGCAAAAATAAGTCGGAAAATTTGGGCTTACGAAATATAAGCCGAAATCATATAAGCTCACAAACCCATAAATAAGCTTAAACAAGCACTTTAAAAGAAGCACATTTCTACTTGCTTATCAAAAACTACTTATTTTACCTCAAGATAGGCAAAACTATGTTGGATTAAATACCTCTTTTTTTTCTTTTTTTTTTTTTTTTTTTTTGCTTAAAAATAAGCAATCCCAAACACCATCTAAATTTTGTACCCAGAAACTCCCTATTTACTTTTTTCAAAAATGCTTATTTTGCCTTCTCCTTATATATGAGTAAATAAGCAGAAAAAATAAGCAAATCCTACCCTAACTTGAAAAAAAAAAAAAAAAAAAAAAAAAAAAGCTAACCATAAGCACACTGACAATATCAACAGTCGAAGAAGAGAGATGAAAGAGCTTATTCCCAGCATCCATCAGCTGAAACTGGAGCTTGTTCTTATTATTGGCTGAATAATGAGACATTTTGGCTTCTCAAAAAGCTGACGGCAGCAAATGATGATTCTTTTAGTAGATTCATGCACGATGGTTTTAAAGGGGTGTTCGTTTCGTTATACGGAGTACTTTCACTAAAGAACAAAAACCCATATAAACCCATCTACCAAACACCCCCTAAAGGCTCAATATTTACCGTAAGAAACAACGCCGTTTAGAGGGCCTCCAAAACGACGCCGTTTTGGCTTCTTTTTTTTATACTTGGCTAGCCTAAAACGATACCGTTTAGTATTTGTTTATAACGTTGTGATAAGCCTGGGCCCGAGCCCATGGCCTATTTAGATCTTAGGGTTTTACCCTACTTATTCTTATAAATACTCTTGTAATCATTTATTACTAGAAAGGTGCCCGCGCGATGTGGGGGCGGATTATTGGGGTGAAGATGAGGGAGGTGGGGTGGTGGAAAGAGATTGTTGGGGTGGTTATAAATTGTTGAGGGTGATTGTTGAGATGGTTATAAATTGTTGGGGGTGGTTGTTGAAGTGGTTATAAATTGTTGGGGGTGATTGTTAGGGTTGGTTGTTTCCATAATTAGTAAATAAAAGTCTGAATTTTTAAGTCTTTCTAATTATAGAATAGTCTCAAATACATTATATAGTAGTATAGATAATCAATCAATCAAAGTTTAAGATAAACAAATCTCTAGTTCGTCTTTCTATTTTCTTAAGGAGCTTGCACACGCTAAAAGTGGCGCCTTATCCCGATACAACCCCTAACCGGGTCGTATCAATTGGTGTTTTCATTGAGAGCTCTCGTTGAGAGGTTTTTTGATTGGGAAGTGATTGGCACACTTTCATAATTTATTGGCACACTCCACTGACTGCATTAAACAGTTGTACTTTAAGTACAATATGCTTTAATTGTTTGTACAGTTGAGTGTGCCAATAACTTTTGGGAGTATGCCAATCACTTCCCTTTTTTATTAGGGTTTCAAAAAAAAAGTTACTGTTCACGACACTATTCACGGTACTGTTCATTGATCACTATTTACACGCACTGTTCGTCATAGTTAATGTTCACGGGGGTACTGTTCATCGATATTTTTTTTTCGAGTTAATGTTCATGGCATCGAGCGGATGTAATTGAGACGCGGAATATGCACTATTTAAGCTTTTGCAAATGGGTACGGTGGCCGAATACGAGAATGATTTTAAGATTCTTATGAATCAAGTAACAGTGATCTCAAAATCTTTACTTAAATCGATTTATATCTCGGGACTTAAACCGCTTCTACAATGTGCACTCTTAAGGTCAGCGCCTACAACTTTAGAAGAAGCATGTTCCATAGCCCATATACTGGAGGTTCGTTTTGAGATAATTACAGGGAAAAAGCTTAACATTGAAGAGAAAATAGATATCGTTCTATCATGAAGTGAAGAAGCTCCATATGTGATTAAAGAGTCCTTAGATGCTAATGAAGATATTGGTGTTGTTGAGGTTAGTAGCGCGATAAACGATGTTTTTGATATTGGTGAGAGTAATGTGGAAAGCATGGAAGTTCGTAGTGAGTTTAGCGAATTTTCAGAAAATAAAGAAAGTGTGAAAGATGTTGTTATGGGTGGTGGTGAATCGTGTAGGGTTGACGAAGATGAGCCGAATATAGTAATATCACTACTTAAGGATGGAGGTGGTATATCTGATGATAGTATAAATGAAATAAATTTGGGTTTAATCCAGGAGTTTGTGATTAAGATGTTGGAGGGTAGAGATGTTTCCGGCGAGAGTTTGGTTGTTTGTTTGAAGTGGGTATATCACGAGAAGAGTCGTGGGGCAACAAAAGATGTAAGAAGGGTGTTGTGTTATGTTAGTTTATGGACAATAAATTAATAGTGTATGTTAGGCTCGAATTCGAGATCACGGGATTGCACACTTTACGTATGAGAATTAAAGTTTAATAATTTAATATAAAAAGTTATATTTAATTATTAATTACACAAAACAAATAATGAACGTTAGTAACTAATGAAAATTGACTAACGTACAAATATAAGGACCATGGATAAAAAAAATAGATAACAAGAAAGATCTAGAACCCTTGTGGGCTCTTAGACCCGATCGACCAAGGGTTCCTAACCCAACCCAAGCCCTAACTTGTTCCCTACGTTTTATATCCTAAAGCAAAGTCAAGGTTTATTTTTTGTATATCTTATACACACATTAAATCCTAAAAACTTACTTTTGTTCCTTTGTACTTCTCGACATTATCACAGGAAGGATGATATACATGCATGAGTTTGTCATGCATGTGCAAGGGAAATTAAAATTGTTTTATTTTCTTTTGTTTACTGTGATCGACAAAGCAATAACACAAAAGGGTTTTTTGGTGTATTGTTTTCTTTAGTCGAGTAGTTAAGTTTTTTATTAAAACATAATTGTTTTGTGTATTATGTAAACTAGCATTTACTTTATTTCGTTATTAGTACGTGTGTACAAGAACGTGATATAACCAAACTATTGGTTATATCTTGGATTGAATAACAAAAAGGTAAGGGGTTATTCTTGTAATCCACATAAACCCTAATTAGAGTTCATAAGTTGAAGATTTGCTTTAATTGATTTTTGTTCGAGCTAGAATCACAAAGGTGTATTTACTATTTATTATTGATTAATTAATTACATGTTATATGATCTTGTTATAACGCTTTCGCATGTGTTTTTCTTGATGTTTATTGTTTATATTTATGCATGTCATGTTATATAATTACAACAGTGGTATCAGAGCCGTTATAATGTGTAATTAATTATCAAAACGCATAAAAATTGAATCTTGATTTGTTTAGTTACATGCTTAATCGATTCTAGGGTTTTGATTAACCAAACCCTTACTTCTTTTTTTTTTTTTGGTTGATTTACCCATATTGATTTTTGGGGTTTTTGGTTTTGATTTTTAATATGATTAGAAACCCTAGGATTGTCAAGTAATTGTTTATGCGTTTTAGTAAACGATCTTTGTGCAGTATGTTAATTGTTAAGCATAATCTATGAAAAATGCATGTTTGCATGGATTTTATTGTATTTGAATTTAAATTGTTTAGATTGGATATATGAATTAAATTGTTAAGTTATATCGAAACATGTAAATTTATTAATAGATGTCGAATTGGGGAAAACTCAAATATTAAGTAATCAATTACGTGCTATGTGGTGTTTATTTAATTTTGGCTTACGCAATCGAATTGTCGATGTATGTGGTTCTTTTTCCTTTGAAGAATAAAGCCCTAATTGAATAAATACATTATACACCTAGTTTTGATTATTAATATGATTATTGAATTAAATTTGCATGTGGTTACATGTTTTATACATATTTAATTGTTATGTTATGTATATATGTTTATTTAGTTGTGTTATTTTTTATTATGCATTACTTGTTTTTTGTTTATTATTTATGTGAGACATGTTTATAAACGAAAAAGGGTAACTTTTTAATAGAAAAATAATATGGACTAAATAAATGGCAAAATTTGTTTTGGTTTTAAGAGTCAAAATTTCAAGGTTTTATTGATTGATGTTTTTGTACGTAATGGTTAACTAGGCGGACCGAAGTTTGCACACTATAAGATGGGTATAAGGTTGTTTCGCATTAAATTGTGGCCTCAAAGAGACAACATTCTGTCTTTCCACTCGTTTGTGTGTAAATTAAACTTACCGAACAACCATTACATGTACACTGTCATCTTAAGGGTGAATTGGCCACAATTCCATAATGATTATCTGAAACACTAAGCTTTAGAGCTTATGCAAAAGTACGATATAGTGGACGATAATTGTTGGTAATTCTTTAATTGGTGAACCCAGTACCTCAATCAAAACTTTGTTATTTTGCTCTTAGTGAATTGGTAAATAAAATTGTTTTGTAAAAACCAATGTTATGAAGTTGTATGCATGCTTCCTCATACATTATCTTGATTACGCACATCAAAATTAATACTCTTATAAAATTAAGTCGAATGTCATCTAATTAAGAACACTTGAAGTTGTAGTTTACGTCATGTGAGAGCTTGGCTAGATTGCAATGGAGAGGTAAATTTCATAATTTCATTGCTAGCAGATCAACTGATGTAATGGAATTATGGGTTTGCAGTTTTTAAGTTAAACGACTTAAATTGAGTTGGAAGTGAGAACTTGGACTCAAGGCATTAGATGAGGATGAAACATGCTTACATTGCAAAATGTTTTGTGAATGTAAATCCCATAATGATCTAGGAATTGCAATATGATATTGGCAATTATTGTTCGACAATTACATTGTTGAATACTATCATTACTAGTAGATCAACTGATGTAATGGTACTATGTCAATTTGGATCCTAGTTTTAAGAAAATACTATGGTTTATATGAATATTTACCAATGGGTATTTTATTTTCTTAAAGATCTAATTATCAAAAATACTGAAATTGAATTTTATAATTCGTTTTAATGTATTAATGCAACGTTCAAACCGTAAATGCACTCTGGGCTTTGGTAAATTGATCTCGTTCTAATTTCAAACAAATATTTGATTAAGAATAATTTACTTAAAAGGCAAAAGAAGTCTCCTTTCTTAAAGCTTACATTGCAAAATGTTTTGTGAATGTAAATCCCATAATGATCTAGGAATTGCAATATGATATCGGCAATTATTGTTCGACAATTACATTGTTGAATACTATCATTACTAGCAGATCAACTGATGTAATGGTACTATGTCAATTTGGATCATAGCTTTAAAAAAATACTATGGTTTATATGAATATTTACTAATGGGTATTTTATTTTCTTAAAGATCTAATTATCGAAAATACTGAAATTGAATTTTATAATTCGTTTTAATGTATTAATGCAACGTTCAAACCGTAAATGCACTCTGGGCTTTGGTAAATTGATCTCGTTCTGTTTTCAAATAAATATTTGATTAAGAATAATTTACTTAAAAGGCAAAAGAAGTCTCCTTTCTATGAAAGAAGAATGAGTCACAATCTTATTTCTTTTCATGAATGAAAAAGAATAATAGGAATATTAGATATGTCTAAATTCTAATATAACTCATAGCAAAATTTTTAATAGTTAAGATAATTGCATATTTTCCATAGGGATTTCATCATCCTTATTCGGTGATTAAATTCTTAATAACAAATATGATATTTGGTTAACAGAAAATTATGTATGACATTTTATGAGTTATTATAATTAAAAGCTAGACCAATTACCCCAAAATGTTAAAAGACAAACTAGTTGTTTTGACTATTTAAAAGGTACTACATACATTGTAGGATGGTAGACCTGTTAAGGAATAAATTGCATGCCCAATTTTTCAAGTTAATCACATTTGATGGATAGTCCATCATTTACATAGTAGGATACACTCTTTAGTGCATAAGTAATTGTTACGTATGGACATTCAAAGGTGCTGGAAAGTTAAAAGCACACTATTTTCTTTCACTGGATATGAAATATTTACAATATTGTCAAATTCAGTGAGAGTATTGTGTACTTATTACTGAGTAAGAAATTATTGTAATGATCTTTAATTAAGTGGGAGTTACAAGCTTTGATACCTTGGTAGCTAAAGATAATTACTTTCCAAACGTAGACACTCATACTTTTAAGGTTAGTCTTGTACGTTTCCTTACTAGACATTGTTGTTCCACATCTACTTGTTATGCTAAGATCTATGACACAATCATATTGATCACATAAACAAATGAATTTCGTGTTGTTTATCTGTTACATGATGTTGTTCCATGCACAAGTGGAAGAAATCTTTAATGTGTGCAAGAAACAACTCATAAAGATATGATTTAATGGATTCTCTTTACTGCAAGATAAGAGAATAACGTTCTAATATGAATTATACACATCTAATTCAAGAAACAATTGGTGTTGAAATTTATGTTATGTGAGAGCTTAGCTAGATTGCAACAATATGGTAAATTTCATATTTTCATTACTAGCAGATCAACTGATGTAATGAAACTATGAGAATTTGCAGTTTCTAAATTAGATACCTATTAGAACATGTGTCAATATGAGATCAAGAATACTTTAATTTTAATATTTATGAATTCTTGGAATGACATAAATTAATAAAGTAATCTAATGCTACTTCAATCTGAATATTTATGTGTTCTTAGAATGACATAAATAAATGAAGAAATAATGCAGGGAATTTTGAGATTGTTCGGATCACGTCGCCTTATTCTCTCCGATCCTCCACTCCTTGATCCAATTAGGTTCCCTTCAAGGGAAGGACGGTACTCGTACACCTCCTCATTACCCAAATGAAAAATTACCTTATTGACACCATTGGTGAACAATGCACTCCCATCCTTCTCATCAAGGATTACTCCCGATTCATTGATAAACGGTTTCCCTAGGACAAGGTTGGTTAATGTTAGATTAGTGACAGGGTCTATGTTATCGACCACATTGAGGTCAATATTGCAGACAAGTCCTCCCATCATGATTGATAAATCTTTTATTACCCTTGCGTTATTGACTTTCTCATACACCATGCGTTCAGGGAAGGCTTACTGGTATAGGAAAAGGGGGATTATGTTGACGGAGAGGCTAGGATCTATATGACTATCGGTTAAGAGCTTTTTCTTAATGGTGCAGGAAATCTTGAAAACTTTAGAGTTGCATTCCTCAGTCCTATCAATACTTCCACTAGTATCATCCTCCATTTTTCTCTCGGGTTCCTTTACAACAGATTTACCCAAGATGGATGGATTTCTCGTATGCACTTCCGATCTCTCTTTCCCTTCATCCGATTTGCTAGATTCTTTCGTGGCGAATTGCTCGAATGAGTTGGTAGGGCTTTTGGCCAATTCATGGTCCAACCTTGAGGTTTCATCTTTAGCTGTATGACCCATATTTTCATTTTGTTGTTGGTTCAGGTTGGGTATAGAAGCAGATATCGTGGTGATGGTATTTACAAAATGGATCGATCTTAGGGAGTTGACAGTGTCTTTTACTTTTGGTGATAGATGTTTGAATACTAGGACTTTTTATTTTTATAGGAGAGGTTGACGGACTCATGATGGTAACAGATTTGACTTCATCAACGTGAATCGGTTTATTAACAGCGTGCTCTTTGATAGCAGTTAACATATTACAAATCTTGTTATCCATATCAGCCTGCTGTTGTCTAAATTTAGCCTCGAGCGTAGAGAGCTGCAATTCTTGAGATAGAATGAATTTTCGCAAGGCATCTTCACAGCTTTTCCTAGGAGTGCTCGGTGATGGAAAATGCTTGGACCATTTGAGTGGTGAGGAGTCATTGAAGGATACGCTCCGCGTTTGGTACCCTTTGAAATTAGGTTTATCCTTCCATGCCTCATAGGCCTCGTCAGAAGTTCGAGGGCCTCGACCAACTCGTGATGATATGAATTCGTTATAAGCGCGTTTTGGAAGCTCCATGCAGTTATGAGTTTCGTGAGGGCCATTACACAATTTACATGTAGAAGCGATTCTGCTTACTTGGCTTGAAGGCTTTTGAGCTTCGTAAGATTTCATGAGAGACTTGACTCGACCTTCAAGTTCCATGATCCTACGGTCGGGAGTGCTAAAGTTGTTCAAAGGCAAAGATATTGCCTTGACCGTTTTGTTCAAATCACAGGGATCATTCCAACTTTCGTTGTCATAGAGAGCAAGATCTTCTATGAGTTCCCATGATTGTTCTGCACTTAGATCACGTAGCTTACCACCGGCCGATTGGTCAATGGCTCGCCTTGTGGAGAGATCGATATGGTCATAAAAGATTTGGACTTGGAGCCAAAGATCTATGCCATGATGAGGGACTTTTAGGAGTAAGTCCTTGAAATGAGTCCATGCTTCATAAAGAGTTTCACCTTGACATTGTTGGAACATCAAGATGTCATTTCTAAGCTTGGTAGTTCTCCCCGGTGGGAAAAATTGAGCAAGGAAACGAGTGGTGAGATCATCCCATGTGGTGATGGATCCCGCGGGTAAACGTTCAAGCCATTGACTAGCTTGATCACGTAGAGAGAATTGGAATAGGCGTAATCGGGTTGTCTCTCTAGTTGCAACATCTAGGTCTATGGAATCTACGATTTTAAGGAAGTCCCTGAGATGTTGATTTGGATCTTCGGAACGAAGTCCATGGAATGCACATCCGCTTTGCACCAACTGGATGGTGTCGGATCGCAAGGGGGTCACATTGGCTCCGGTGAGCTCAATAGTGTTTCGATAGCCTTGGTGGCTAGGTCGAGAATATTCTCCTAAGGTTCGGGGCCTAAGAGGTTCTAGTGGTGGGTTCTGTTGTGGTGGGATGACGGGTTCAAAGATGTTCCCATCGTCCATGATGTCGGGTGGTGAAAAGTTACGAACAAAAACACAAATAAATAAGATAGACTAGAGAGAACCTAAAAATTAAAAATAAAATCTTACTAGAAAGGAATCTAGCAAGTAGACCTAATAAAAAGAGATTCTAACCTAGACAATAACTATTCCCCGGGCTGCGGCGCCAAAAACTTGATGCGAGGGGTTTGCACCAGGCTTTACCTCTCAAGGGATCTTGAGAAGCTTACAACCCCCACCAGGCAGTGTACCTGATCGATGTAGTATAGTATAATGACAAGTACCGGGGGATTGATCGTTCAGCTATGAATAATGTCGCTAGGATTAGAAAACCTAAAGACTAGGTCTAGATATGAGGGATGATTCTTTTTGTATTTTTATATTTTTAGGAAAGCAAGTAAAAATCTCGGGTATGAAGGATTTGGGCGGAATTAGTTGCTAGTCAACTAACCCAATACTAAAGATGCAATCAAAATAAAATACTATAAATGAAATTAAACTAAGGTTGTGAGCAATATATGGGAGAAATGTGTTTACTAAGATTTCACTACTCCCTAGATATCTTTTACACGTTAATTACTTGTTATAGTTTCGTGGATGACGGATTGTATTCCTTAATACCATTCATGGGGTGGCGTACTTACTTCCCCAATCCTATGAGTGCCTACTTCACTCCTATGTCGAGCCGGCTAAGAAGCTCCTAACATGGGATCATTAGAATTAATCATGCATTAAATACAACCAATAAAACCTAGTACACATCGGTTCATGTTTCCTAAGACGTTCAAGCATGTTACACAATGGAGATCTGCCAGTTTTCTTAAGCCTAACATTGAAATCATTCATCCAATACAACCATAAACAAGTAATCAACACATAATTAACATCTAGGTTTCATTATATCTAAGCAAACACAAGATAGATCTAGCCTAACATGGTGAAATCAAGACAAGCACAAGATATAGACAACCAACACATAGACATATTGATTGAATTAAGAGAAGACTTATCTCAACACATGAAAGGATTCAAGGGGTGAAAACCATTGAATTTACTGTAAAATACGAGCTAGGGTTCACAAAGTTCGGCCCTAGGGTTTCTCCACACAAGTTCCTCTTTAATGAATGAAAAATAGAAAACTATATATAGAGTTTAGAAGGTGACGGCGTCAAGAACAAATGTCTGATGCTGTCATCTCACCGCCAAATAGTTCCTCGGACTGCCTAGATCTGGATCTGACGCCGTCATGTGGTCTCCTTATGCAGGCCGTCACAAAATTAACTCTTGACGCCCTTGTTGTGACGCCTTCAGGTTTGTACTGGATCGTCACCACTTTTACTCTTGACGCCGTCATGATTTTCCTCTTGACGCCGTCAGGTACTGTTCTCAGCATGGAAAATTAAGTCTTTGGCGTTTTCTTCACTTTTATGCTCCAAAAACGTCCGAATTGCTTCCTTTTCCAGATTTCACTCCCAAAGTACCTAAAATCACAAAAGGAACGATTTAGGGCAATATTTAATCAAATAAATTCAATTCCGGGCTTAAATGACCCCCTAAAAGTGGTTCATTTTTCGCCTCATCACGCCACCTCAGATTTCTCTCTCCTCTCACTTCTCCTCACTCCCTCTCACCACACATCTGTTTTGGTCACCCTCTCTCACTTTTCATACCTAATTTTTTATTTAATTAAATACTTTATATTTATAAACTAAAAACGTAAATGCGAACGTAAATTTATATGTAAACGTATGAAATCAAAAACTTACACATACGAATTTAAAAAAATTATTCATAAATTAAAACATTACACGGCTTATTAAAACTTAAACATACGGAATTAAAAAACTACAAAGGTTATTAAAAACTTAAGCCTATGAAATTAAAACATTACATAGATTATTAAAAATGTAAACATACGTAATAAAAAAACATAGACTAAAATTGCAAACCCACATCGCTTTGATCCCTGTTGTTGGGTCCGTTTGCGCACACGCGTTCATGAAAACCGTGAATGATATGAACAACAGTTTTAGCAAGTGAGGAAAACTGATTAACGTCAACATATGTGAGTTTGGGTTTGCTTGAGAACGATACATACTTGCTAATAACACGATTGTATTTTTTTATTTTTCTAAATCTTATTAATGAATGAATCACGAAGATTTACAAGGAATAGCCTATGGAAAACTACCCCTCGAGTTGACAAATAAAACTCTCCTGATCAAACAACAAAAGACTGCTAACTACTTTGTTATTTCTAGGAAAGGAGGATTCTAACCATAACATTTCATTATTTTGTATTATTTTCTTTGTAGGAATCTCTACTTAGATGTGGTTCCAACCGAGTTTATATAGGAGAGCAAAACAATGGTTGCATTAGGGTTGCATAGTAAGTTGTCCACTTGCTATAGATAGGCACGTGACTAGTAGCTAGTCTGAAGCGTACTTTCGGCTTTCCGGATGACAACTTATAGTTCCAATGTCTGTTTCACATATATTGATAAGCACTTGAGCTTATCTTCTTGAGTAAGTTTCCCGCTTATGCACTTTATGAGGTTTTGGTTGAAGTACAAAGTTAAGTCTTCATAGTCAAAGATACATTTGTCATATCCCTATGACTCTGGTGTTGTCTTTAGCTCCTTATATCGCACTCCCTGACTCTGCATCAATTTTGTGAGATGTTTGCTTCAGTTGGTCTTCAACTTCCCTGAAGCCATACAGGCGTTTGAGCTTTATACAACACTCATTGACTTCTTTATCAGTAAGTCATCTTATGAATAATAATCAGAGAGACATGTTATCTGATAACTCTCAGGGAGTATGACACTTCTGATAACTATCATTTTCCCTTTGATACTTATGAAGTGTCATCCTCTCTGATAGTTATTAGAGACTTTATGCTCATTGACCTTCAGAAGGTGAATTTGCTACTTTATGTTTAAATACTTTTAATAGACAACTGGGTCGATTTGTCATACCCAACACCCGCCATTATCTCTTCCATGACCCTGAGTGCATCCCCAGTCAAATGATCATATGGCTGTGATGAGTGCTCAAACACTCATCATTTTTGGTCAAATCTGAGCTGCAAAACATTTAAAAACAATCAAAAAGGCATAAAAATACTCAAAATATTCCAAAATTGTATTTTATATGTTTTAGATGCAAAATGAGTAAAAATAGATGAAAAACGTACAAAGTTTGCATAATTGGCAATTTCAGTCCCCCAACTTTCAAAAATTGGCAAAAATAGTCCATGAGCACTTATTTTAAAAGAAAAGTCACCAAAGGTCCTTTTGAAATCATAAGTTGTCATATGTAGTCCTTTGGTGAAAAATTTCAAAAGTTTTGAGAAATTACAAGTTTAGTCCCCAGAGTTTCAATTTTGTCAGATTTGGTCCCTGTTGGGATATTTTTGGATAAAAAGTCAATTTTGGTCCTTGGGAAATCACAAGTTGGCAAATATGGTCCTTGGGTGAAAGGTTTGGAGAAATTACAAGTTTGGTCCCTAAAATTTCACAAGCCGGCATAAATGGTCCCTGGGAAATTCAAAAGTAAAAAATCAACAAAGGACCTTAAACTATTGAAACTTGGCAGGAAAAGACCTTGTGACTACTTTGGGAAATTACATTTTCAATTCTAGTGTTTTCAGCTTTTACATATTTGGTCCTTGTGAAATTTAAATAAATCAAATGAACCCTTTTGTTATGATAGTCCAATCCACCCAAATACCAAACCCTAAAATCCAATTAAATCCTGATCCAATCACATCGGCCCATTAAATACCAGCCCACTCCCTACACCCTTTGACATTAAAAACGGGTCAAAGTGACCCTTTGACCACCTCTCCCACTCGACTGTTCACCATCCCCAATCCCTGGAAACCTGTTTCACTGTCTCCCCCATTCCCCCTCCTCTCCACATTTTTCTCACCTTCCCCCATTATTAAACCCCTTACACCTTCCCCTCATTAATACCCCCACCTGTAACTCACCAAACCCACTCAAAGTATTTTCCCGCCAAAACATGAATCAAAGGCTAAGATCAAAGGGAACCCATCCAACGGCTTGAAAAGTGGTGGGAAAGAAAGTGCAATACCCCAGGGCCTTTATAAGTCAAAGAAAAAGAAAGAAGAAAGGCTTTAGATAGTAGTAGTATAGTTGTAGAGTAGGTTAGCTTATAACTTAGCTTAATTATCCATCTGTATTGTAATTTTTAGCTATTAAGCTCTGTATTAATCTTCCTCAATGTATTTTAAACTCAACTCAAGCATTAATTTCAAGTTCTCATCTTCTAATTTCAAATTCGCCATTTTAACTAAAAATTTCAATTGCTTGTTGAAGTGTTTCAAGTTACTGTTTAGTGTTTGTTTAAGCTTACTTAGCTTATTATAAGGTTTCTAAAGTTTTCTAAGTATTTAAAACAGTTGAAGTTTAAAAACACAAAAATAAGAAAATAATATATATATATATATATATATATATATATATATATATATATATATATATATATATACTAGCAGGGTACCCGCGCATTGCAGCTGCGGGTACCCTGAAATTAAAGTTTTCGGTGAATCATGTATTTTAGTTTATTATGTTCTTTTTGACAATAAATTTACGGATATCAAGAATTTCGTTTAGGCCGTGCCCGTTTGGGCTAGAGCCTGTTTGGCCCGCACCCGTTCGGGCTCAAGCCCATTTGGCTCATTGCTCGTTCGGGCCTGAATATTTGTATAATGTGTTTTATTATTTGTATTAGTGACATTTAATGTAGGAATTATGTTTAATTTGGTTGTACAATATGCTTGATAATTTGTATTTGTGATGTAAGGGGTGTTTTCATAATTGACTACATTAAATATCATTAATGTGATGTATTTTTTTAATATATGCATTAAAGTGGTGTACAGTATGCTTCTTGTCTTGTAAGTCTGAAAATTATTTGCATTAAAGTGGTGTACATGCATCTTTCCTATTAAAGAAATGTTTTTGGTCTTAAACATTTTAAGACTTCTAAATATAGATGTTCTAAATACATTATAAGGTAGTAGAGAGAGGGAGAGAGAGAGAGAGAGAGAGAGAGAGAGAGAGAGAGAGAGAGAGAGAGAAAATAGGTTTGAAATTCAAAAATCAGTTGAAAGAAAGAAGGAGCAAGGTTCATTGCATACTCTAGATGGTTTTATGGTTTAGAACTCTTGGGGAGTGAATAGGACATGTTTTGAGCACAGGGATTCATTGTAAGTGTACATTTCAATTTTAAGTATCCATTTTCATATTTTGTCATCATTAGTTGTGATTGTTGACTCCTCCTAAACCAATCAGTCAACCGGGTGCAGTTATATTAACCGTGGAAATATAGGGAAATCCCCGGCTCGTTAAGTCCCAACGAGATTGAAATTGTATTTTGAACGATTAGGGGAATGAGTGGTACTGAGAACAGTAACCAAAATGATTGGGGAATGATTATACTACTGATTACTTGGTATTTGGATAATATGAAATGATATAAACAATAACAGAAATACAGATATAATCACAAAAAGCACAAATTATAAAATCAGATAACAGACAGAGAAAAGTGGGTTTTATCAAATTACAAACTACAGGGGTACAATTGAAACTTTTTAGAACTTAAAATTAAAAGAAAATTTAAAATGAAAATGAAATTATGAAATTGATTATTTTAATATTTAATTATTATTTAATTAATTAAAACTATTTAATAAGTAAATTAAACCTAATTTAAATAAAACTAAAAATGATAAATACTACAAATTAAACTAAAAACTTGTAAAAATAATTTCTAAAACTTAAAATGAACTTGAAGAAAGTATAAAAAATAAAAATAAATATTTTTGTCTTTTTATGAGTTTTCTATTAATTAAAAATTAATTATATTATTTAAACTAATTAAATTATATTAAATTACAAATAATACTAAAATGACTTATAAAATTATGGAAAAATTTATAAAGCTAATTAACCATCACAGGAATCCTAAAAAATTATAAAAAGTTACTAAAAATTATATTTAGGCTATTTGACTAATTAATTACTTATTAATTAATTTAAATCTAATTTAATTAAATTAAATAAGAAAATTGGAAAATGAACAGTGGAAATTATGAAACTATTTTATAAATGTCTTAAATAATTTATAAAACCTAGGAAAATTATAAAAATCTACTGTTGTTAATTAAAAGTTAAGAAAACTAATTAATTACTAATATCACCTATTTAATTATTTAAAATACTTTTAATCCTAATAATTAGTAAACTGTTTAGGAAAAATATAATAAAATTATTTTAAATACTTAAAGGTAATAGGAAATTAAGAAAATTATAAAAATGGAAAAGTGCTTATTAATAAGCTAAAAAAATTAAATAGATAATTTCTATTAAATAGAAGCTATCACTATAATTAAGTTTGGCTTTTTCTGGTTTTTCTTTTATAGAACTATTAAAATACTTAAATTATAAAACTTTTACAAAGACAACTAATTTAGAAACCAAGAATAAGCACTGTGAGTGCTTATTAGCTTATACAGTTGACTAAGTTTGACCACACAAAGAAATAAGCTCAAATGGAGTTATGTGGGGTCCACACTGGTTAAGTCAGATACACACAAGTTACTTGGACATGTTTGAGCAAGTTTTAGCCAAATAAGCAATAAGAATAAGCCACAAGACCACAATAAGCAATTCAAAACTTGGTTTCTGAGACAGAAATGGGACAGAGTTTTGAGGTTGATTTAGGTGGGGTCCACTGATGCACAGGTCAAACAAAAGGTCAACTCTTGAACCCTGGTAGGAGGGGGTTGGAAGAATCCAATTAGGAAGTGTGGGACCCACTGGGTAGCCACAAACAACCACCAAATAGGTGGTGGTGAGATGGTATCTGTGTAGCAGGGCAAAGCCCTTTCCCTGCAGGTGTGTTCAAGGGGCAAAAAGGTCACCCCAGAAAATTCACAAAAATATGAAAATTATGGAAATCACAATTTAAGCTGGTATACTAACACCTCAATAAGTTTCAAATCCTATAACCCAGTATAAAAATCACGAAAATTCATGCCATTTTGAGGATTTCTGACTATGCAACTTTTTGACTTTTTGAGAAAATTTGCTAAGTTGACTAATATGAACTTAGGATCAAATCCACTTACTGATTATGTTGTATTTAGGTGAAATGCAACTATCCTAAGCAATCCTAACAACTAATGAAGTGATCTATGTGATTAGGGGTTCTAAATCCTTAACAGACAATAAAACAAGGCAGATTAAAACCTATTTTGACTTTTTTACTAATAAAGCTTGTATTTAATGGTTGAACTGAGATATTATGACTCTAAGTGACAAGTTAGAACAGAAGTTACCAACAATAACACCTCTTATCACAGTGTAATCCGATAAACCAAACACTACTATATATTAAATATTTTGATGATTTCAAAGCAATTAACAGATTAAGACCATGAAATGGATTCCAAGGGTTCCAATTTGATGAATTGGCTTTAAAGAAACCTAAAAACACAGATAATAACAACAATTACCACAGCATACAATTTATGATATAATGACTGTGAATTTTGCACTATTAAGCAATTATGGAAACTAACTAACAATCTACTTATATTAAGCAATATAACAACTTACTAACACTAAATAAGCAAAAAAAGATTAAAGATAAGCAGTGTTAAGCAGTTATACAGTGAAATGCCAAAATTGGTGAAATTGCTTACAAATGGCTTCAAGGTGTTCAACTGAAATCCAAGGACCAATAACAACTCCTATAGCTTACCAATAAGCACTAAACCAAGATCCATCCATTATTCAATCTGCTCCAATGCATCATCTTCATACCAACTGATTTTTATATTTTTCTAGTATTTATTTGTATTTTTGGTATTTTTGAGCTAATGATCATACACTGAGTTTTAAGGTTTCTAATAACTTTCAATAAGCTATATAGGAGCTTAAATGAGCTATTCAGTCCCTAAAAATAGCTACAAATGCAAATAAGTACATATGATATTTTTGATTCAAAAATCCAAACACTGAATTAATAAAGATGGAACTGAAATTGAAACTGAAAGTCACTTTAATTAACACTGAATTAACTTAAACAAGAGTTTGAAAGCTTTGAAATACACTGGAATTAGAAAACTAATACATTCGACATTCATTAACTAAAATTATTCTAGATATTCTTCTCTTCTGCTTCTCTTCCTTTTATAGGCTCACATTAGGGTTCCTTGGAGCATTCTGAGCATATCCCACTTTGAATCTTGACCCTTCATGGCTCTGAATTGATCCTAGCCGTTTAAACTTTTTTGGCGTCAAAAAGTCTTACACTTTGCTTGGGGCTAAAGTTCTTCAATTAAAGAATATTGGAAGCTTGTGGAGGTGTCAAGGGACAATTGAGATAGTTTCTAACCAAGTTGGGGTTGTGGGTTGAAAAACAGAGGTGCAAGTATGGTTTAGAGGGAAAAGGGTGTGGGGATGCATTTATGTGGGTTGTGGGCTAGCTGTGAGGTGGAAAGGTGGTGAGGTGAGAGTAGGTGATGAGGTGGATAGGTGGTGAGGTGGTGGAAAACCACCATGGTTTCTGGTTTCAGGCTGGGGAGAGGAGGATGAACAGTGGAGTTGGTTTGGCGGTATTGGGAGGGTCAAACGGGTCAACGCCCGTTTTAATAATAAAGGGTGCGTGGGCTGAGCATATTTTGGGCCTAGGTGGTGGGCTGAGCTTGTTTTGTGTTTGGATTTGGATTAGGTTTTATTTTGGGTTTATAATAATAAAGGGTCCGGGTGGTATGTGGTATTAAACAAGGACCAATTTTGTAATTTGGTGAAATTTGATGGACTGATTTTGTCACTTTTCCAAACTACTTCCAAGGACTAAACCTGCAATAAAAACATAACACAAGGACAAAAGATGTAATTTTTCCATTTTTAAAAACCCAGGGACCTTTTCTGCCAATTCCTCAAACTCCAGGGACCATTTATGTAATTTTGGATTTTTAAGGGACTAAAGATGTAATTTCCCAAAATGCTATCAAAAGGACCAATTATGCCATTTAAGAATAGTTCAAGGTTTATTTTTCATATTTTTCCATTTTCAAAACCTTAAGGACTATATTTGACATTTTTGAAACTTGAGGGACTAAAGTTGTCATTTTGCAATTTTTAACTTTAAAGGACTAATCTTGACAAATTATGAATCCTAAGGACCTTTGATGATATTTTTCATGTTTTGATTTACCGGGGACTAGTTTTGACAACTTTTGAAACTTGAGGGACTGAAACTGCCAATTATGCAAACTTTGTATGTTTTTTATCTGTTTTTGATTATTTTGCATTTGAAACATATAAAACACACTTCTAAGATATTTTTAGTATTTTGATGCATATTTGAATGTTTTTGGATGTTTTGGCAGTTCAGATTGGTATAAAATGATGAGTATTTAGACACTCATCAATCCCCCACACTAAACTATTGCTAGTCCCTAGCAATCTTTTGAGAAAATTTTAATGGATTTGTACTCTTTACCAAAAGCCATCACTTCTGGAGTAGCCAGATGTAAGAACTGTGGCACACCTGATAACCGTGTGATTTTGAGCAAACCACCAGCTGTCAACGGATTTGATTAGTCTTTACCAAAAGCCGTTTGCTTCTGGACTAGCCAACTCTTGATGGAATATTCAACATCTTGGTGAGCTGATTAACAATTATGGTTTTTCCGCTGCCTTTACCACAAGCCATAATCTTGCGGGATAGCCAACTCATTCGTTTTATGGGATATGGCGAGTTGAGGTACCATACAATTTTGGGCAAATTGCAAGCCATCAACGGTTTTGAGATATCTTTACCAAGAGCCGTTTGCTCCTGGATTAGCCAATCCTTATGTGGGTTAGACATGGTGGACTGATAACCATTATTTGCATTTCTAAGTGTGAAAAAACTTTAAATTTTGATCAAATGGTGGTTCTTGATGGAACATGTGTTTTGAATTCCTGAGAACTCTCCCCACACTTAGATCTGAATATTGCCCTCAATATTCAAAGTACCTGGTGTCCCACCAAGACTTAGAACGTAAGAAGGAAATACTATTAACCTTTTGTTTTAGTCTATTTACATACAAAATTAATTTTTTTTTTCTTTTTTTTTTTGAAAAAATATATACATATATACAACATGTGGTTCATCTTCCCCACACTAGGGTGGTAGAAAGGGGAAAGAAGACAGAAATATGGGTGAAAACCCATATTGCTACTGTTTTTGATTATCGAGTCGCTAGCTTGACTCGACCTCGAATTAAATTGTCTATGAGGTAGCTACCGTTTTTGTTAACCGAGTCGCTAGCTTGACTCGACCCCGAATTTATAGGTCCATGGGGTAGCTACTGTTTTTGTTAACTGAGTCGCTAGCTTGACTCGACCCCGAATTTATTGGTCCATGGGGAAAGTTTGGAGATCCGGGACAACCATTGGTTGTATGTCCCCTCCAAAATAGTGTTTTAATCGATGACCATTTACTTTAAAATTGGGACCGTCGGGTTGTAATAACTCAACAGTTCCATATGGGTATACTTTTGCTATAGTAAATGGTCCAGACTAACGGGTTTTTAGTTTACCCGAGAAAATTTTTAATCTTGAATTGAAAAGAAGAACTCTGTCACCAACGTTGAAAACGCGGTTCTTAATTTTAGAGTCATGTATCTTCTTAGTCTTTTCCTTATAGATTAAAGAATTTTCGTAAGCTTGATCACGTAATTCATTTAGTTCGTTTAGTTGAACTTTACGGTGATCACCCGCTGTCTGAAGGTCGAAATTTGCATGTTTTAAGGCCCAATAGGCCTTATGTTCTAATTCGATCGGAAGATGACATGCTTTCCCATACACTAGCTTATATGGAGTACACCCGATGGGTGTTTTGTAAGCAGTGCGGAAAGCCCATAATGCATCATCCAGCTTATCCGACCAAGAGGCACGGTTTTCACCAACCATCCTCTCTAGAATTCTCTTAATACCCCGATTTGAGACCTCCATCTGCCCACTTGTTTGGGGGTGATATGCTGTCGAAATACGGTGAGTTACACCATATTTCAGCATCACTCTTGCAAATTGTTCATTGCAGAAGTGAGTGCCACGATCACTGATAATGGCACGAGGAGTCTCGAATCTGGCAAAGAGAGACTTTAAAAATTTAACGACTACTCGGGCATCATTGGTGGGTAAAGCTTTCGCTTCAACCCATTTAGACAAATAATCGACAGCCACGAGTATGTATTTATTCCCTCGTGAAGACGGGAATGGCCCCATAAAATCAATACCCCACATATCAAATATTTTATAGACTTGGATGGCATTTTGCGGCATCTCATTCTTTTTAGAAATATTCCCGTGACGCTGGCAAGCCTCACAGGTTTTGATAAGTTCATGGGCGTCTTTATAGATCGTGGGCCAAAAGAATCCTGAATCAAACACCTTTTTGGCGGTGTAGTTTGGGTTATGATGCCCCCCGTGGGTCCATCATGACAAGCTTTAAGAATTTCCATGGCTTCTTGGCCATGGACACACCGTCGGATGACTTGATCCGCACATATTTTGAACAAGTAGGGGTCATCCCAGAAGTAATATTTTACATCTTTAAAGAATTTTCTTTTCTGTTAGGACGACATCCCTTTCACAACGAAATTTCCCGCATGGTAATTTGCAAAGTCGGAAAACCATGGGGTAGTGGCATCATCCCGGGTAGAGATTAGATTTAGAGTCTCCTGAGGAAAAGTTTATTAATTTCTTTTCTCTCGAGAATATCCTGATGAGGATTTTCTAACCGGGACAAGTGATCAGCTGCAAGGTTCTCTGCTCCTTTTTTATCTCTTATGAGTATATCGAATTCCTGAAGGAGCAGAACCCAACGGAGCAATCTTGGCTTTGCGTCCTGTTTAGTGAACAGGTATTTTAGAGCCGAATGGTCCGTATACACTACGCTTTTAGTTAAGATTAAGTAAGACCGAAATTTTTCAAAGGCATATACCACAGCTAATAATTCTTTTTCTGTGGTGGTATAGTGTGTTTGAGCTTCATTCATGGTCTTACTTGCGTAGTGTATTGGCTGGAAATGTTTGGTTTTGCGTTGCCCCATAACTGCACCAATAGCGAAGTCGCTAGCATCACACATAAGTTCGAAGGGTAAGTCCCAGTCGGGGGCAACAAGGATTGGTGCCTCGGTAAGCCTTTTCTTTAAAGTAGAAAAAGCTTCGATGCACTCCGGGGGGAAAGATGAAAGGAGCATCCTTTTCAAGAAGATGAGTCATGGGCCAGGCTATTTTGGAAAAATCCTGTATGAATCTCCGATAGAACCCGGCATGGCCGAGGAAACTCCTTATTCCTTTAACAGTGGTGGGATGAGGCAGTTTAGCAATAACATCAATTTTGGCCTTATCGACCTCAATCCCACTTTTTGAAATTTTATGGCCGAGGACAATGCCCTCATTAACCATAAAATGGCTCTTCTCCTAGTTTAGACAAAGATTAGTGATTTCACAACGTTGAAGCATTTTTTCTAAATGGGAGAGGCATGAGTCGAAAGAATTCCCGATGACTGAGAAGTCATCCATGAATACCTCCATGGTTTTCCCGATCATGTCATGGAAAATAGCCATCATGCACCTCTGGAAAGTGCCCGGAGCATTGCATAACCCAAAAGGCATGCGGCGATAGGCAAATGTTCCGTAAGGGCATGTGAAGGTAGTCTTTTCTTGATCTTGAGGATCAATGGGAATCTGGAAGTAACCCGAGAAGCCGTCGAGGAAGCAATAATACTCATTCCCCGCTAGTCTTTCGAGCATTTGATCCATAAAGGGCAGAGGAAAATGGTCTTTGCGGGTGGCTTCGTTAAGCTTTCTGTAATCAATACATACTCGCCACCCTGTAACCAAACGAGTTGGTATCAACTCGTTATCCTCATTTGTGATAACCGTGATGCCACCCTTCTTTGGAACACAATGTATTGGGCTAACCCAAGGACTATCTGATATAGGGTAAATCAATCCCGCATCAAGAAGTTTGATAACTTCTTCCTTAATAACTTCGTGGATTTTTGGATTTACCCTTCTTTGATGATGCACGGCAGGTTTAAAGTCTTCTTCCATTAGGATTTTGTGTGTACAAAAATCTAGGTTAATACCCTTTATGTCTGAGAGCTTCCAAGCAATTGCTTGCTTGTGGGACTTTAAAACCTTAAGCAGCGCGGTTTTCTCCTCATCCTTTAAGTCTTTTGCAATAATGACTGGTAACTTATCGTTACCTTCCAAGAATGCATATTCTAGATGAGGAGGCAGGTCCTTAAGTTCGACCTCGGGGAAATCATCATTTTTCTCAACATATTTGATTTCCGCCTTATGAAGTTGTGGAGGTAGAACAGGAATGGGAGAAGGATCTTTGTTCAATAACTTCTCAAGGAGAAGTATATCCCTCTCCGGGTCAATCTCTTGGTTATCAATTCCTTCGGGAACTGAATCACTTTTGAGAAAGGCCTCTAATTCCTCAAGGACGAAATCACTTCCCTCAAATGGAGTGAGGGAAGGAGAAGAATTAGCGATTATGGGGTGAGAAGTGGTAGTGGGATTGCCACTCGGAGAATTATCAGTGAATCCAAGGATTTCCTGAGCATACTCCTCGGATGCAATGTCAATGACATCAATTCGGTTGACCGATTCAGCATCATAATTCGAGGAGTATCTCGAGGTTAGATCAAGGTTGAACGTTATCGCTTCAGTGCCAACTCGTAACGTGATTTCCTTATCGAAAACATCGATTAATGCACGTCCCGTTCTTAAGAATCCCCTCCCAAGAATGAGAGGAACTCTTGGATCTGCATCGAAATCAACAACGACAAAGTCTGCCGGAAAATGGAATTTTCCCACTCTTACAAATACGTCCTCGGCAATACCAAGGGGACGTGAAATTGAACGGTCTGCAAGCTCGAGAGTCATGCATGTGGGACTAAGTGCCTGAAGAGAGAGCTTTTTCCAAACTAAGTGGGGCATTAAGTTGATGCTTGCACCAAGATCGGCCAAGGCAAAACACTCAACCATCCCCGGGAAAATACATGGTATTAGAAATCTCCCGGGGTCTCCTAGCTTCTCGGGAAGCTGTTTCAACAGAACTGCAGAGCAGTTTTCATTTAATGGAGTTCGTGCCATCTCAAACAGTTTTTCTTTATTGCTCAACAGGTTTTTGATTGTCGATGCGAATTTGGGCATTAAAAGAAGAGCATCCGCGAAACTAATATCGAAGTGTAGTTCTTGAAAAATCTGAAAGAATTTTTCCATCTGATGATTAGCTTTTTCACGGAGCTTCTGGTCTTGCAATCGTGAGGGATATGGAATTGTTGGTTTTGGGTTGGCTTTTGGATTTTCAACAGGACCTTCGGTAGTTTCAAACACGACTCTTTTAAAGGGAGTCGGGACCGGGATAACTGGAGGAGGGATGTCATTGGTACCTCCATTATTAGTAGGAAGTACCGTATCCGTAGTATCCTCAGTTTCACATTCCTCTACCGGGATAGGAGAAGATGTAGACGGAGCTGTGGGTCCTTTATAAGAAACTCCACTTCTTGTGGTGATCGCCTTTACATCGCCCCTCAGATTAGCGATCGTGTTGCTAGGTAAAGTAGTACCTGAGCCCGAGGGTCGATCATTTAAAGACTTCTTCAAATCAGATATTTGACTAACCAGTATTCTGTTCAGTTCATCTTGGGATTTTATAAACTGTTTTAATAACTCATCAGATGATGGTCCAGTTGGAACAATGGCTTGATTTTGGTTTGAAAAATTTTGAGCCCGATTGTTCTGGAAATTCCCATGTTGCTGGTTGTTATTACCCTGGAAGTGGTTTTGTTGTTGAAAATTACCTTGAGGGTAATTGTTCTGACCTTGATTTCGGTTATAATTCCCTTGGTTCTGATTTTGTTGAACCTGGTTTTGACCAGGGTTGAAATTCCCTTGGTTGTTAAAACCTTGGTTCATTCGGTTCTGGTTCTGATTCTAGTTAAAGTTCTGGTTTCTGTTTTGACCATTTTGGTTCTGGGACTAATTAAACCCTGGTGGTCCGATGTAGTTATTAGATCGGTAGCTCAAAAGGTTTCGATCTCCTTGCGGTTGGTAAGAATTACCTCCCGTATTATAGGAACCTTGAGCTGCGTACACGTTTTCACGAGCCGAGCCACCGGAGGCTGGGCACTCTGTGTAAGGATGTGGACCACCGCAAGTTTCACAACTTGGGTTAACAGCTTTGACCTGATTATGATTTGTCTGATGGATACGCAAAACTGCTGTAGACAAATCATCAAGCTTTTTAGCTAGGATGGATATTTCATTGCTTGCCGGAGTGACTGACTTAAATGAGTCGTTCCTCTCAGCAGAGGAGTCCCAAAAATTATAATGGGCAGTCATGTTTTCGATTAAGTCATAGCACTCTTCAGGGGTCCTTTTCATAAAGGTGCCCCCAGCAGCAGCATTGATGGTGTCACGATGACGAAGTGTCAAACCATTATAAAAGGTATCAATAATGGTGACAAGAAGCATGTTATGATTGGGACATCGATCAATAGCAAGTTTGTAGCATTCCCATGCCTCAAATAAGGACTCTTCGGGAAGCTGTCTGAAGTTGCTGATATCATTCCTCAGCTTTGTGACCATAGATGGTGGAAAGTATTTGGCCAGAAATTTAGTGATCATCTCATCAAAAGT
The DNA here is from genome assembly GCA_030686995.1 of Artemisia argyi. Classification (NCBI taxonomy): domain Eukaryota; kingdom Viridiplantae; phylum Streptophyta; class Magnoliopsida; order Asterales; family Asteraceae; genus Artemisia; species Artemisia argyi. The sequence goes on from CM060703.1 coordinate 72,256,766, forward strand.
GTGGATCGAATTCTTTGGAAGTCGATCGAACCAGGAAGTCGCATGATGAGTGAGTGAATAGGGAAAAAGGTATAAACGTAGGGAGTCGTCGGTGACGCCATTTTGTTTCATGCTCTGGGTGACAGTTAAAAATTTGTCGAGATGCTTGTTAGCATCGTCACCCCGCAATCCGTGGAACTGGCACGTATTCTGGATCTGTTGTATCATGTGGTGTTTTAATCCAAAATCCGTGGCTCCAATAGTGAGTGGTGCAATGGGTCCACCCCTCCCTTGCATGGTAGGTTGACACAGTTCCTCCATTGTTCGGGTGTCAGGAACTGGTTCCTCCTTGGGAGGGAATGGGGGCTCGTCGTTCATTTTTGATGGTTGCTTTTCTTCAACAGTACGTAACTTAGTTACGTTTTTTCCTTTATTACGCTTTGTTTGCGAACGAGTGCGCATGCACTAAAAACGGTATTAATCAAAACAAGACAGAGGCAAAACGACAGTGAACTTGAATCCAGTAATCACAAATGAACAACTCCTTTAAAAAAGGTACACTATTCACAAGGATACAATGGTAAGTTTTAAATCTTAAGTTTGGGAACTTATTATGTTCACGCCCCCAGTTGGTAGGTGTTTTGCCTTGGTTTTCGGTGATAAACTTTTATGTAATTATATTCACAGTAAAATGTTTTTGGCTTTTTCGTGTATGGGTGAAAAACTTGGACAATATTTTTGGAACTGATTCGTTAACCGAAATCGTTCCTTTAAGATTACTCACAGGCTAGCGGGAGGAAATAAATGAATCCCTCTTAAGTTCGCAATTTAATGTCAGAACTTACCTTAAACCAACTGTATAGGTTGTAATCTTAAAGATAACGAAGTAATTTAACTTCACAGTTTGTTTTGTTGTTTATGATTTGTTTGGTGTTTTTAACACTTCAGGAGAAATGTTAATGAACTTTTTTCAGATATGATTTTGATTTTCACAAAGTTTACAAAGTGGTGATATTTGTACAGGAGGGGTTTTGAAAACCACTAAACCAAAACCGTTTTGAAATACGCAACAACCTCCCCGGCAGCGGCGCCAAATTTTGACTCCTCCTAAACCAACCAGTCAACCGGGTGCAGTTGATAGGAACACCTAGGAGAAAGTGCAAGGTATATTAACCGTGGAAATATAGGGAAATCCCCGGGTCGTTAAGTCCCAACGAGATTCAAATTGTATTTTGAACGCTTAGGGGAATGAGTGGTACTGAGGACAGTAACCAAAATGATTGGGGAATGATTATACTACTGATTACTTAGTATTTGGATAATATGAAATGATATAAACAATAACAGAAATACAGATATAATCACAAAAAGCACAAATTATAAAATCAGATAACAGACAGAGAAAAGTGGGTTTTATCAAATTACAAACTACAGGGGGTACAATTGAAACTTTTTAGAACTTAAAATTAAAAGAAAGTTTAAAATGAAAATGAAATTATGAAATTGATTATTTTAATATTTAATTATTATTTAATTAATTAAAACTATTTAATAAGTAAATTAAACCTAATTTAAATAAAACTAAAAATGATAAATACTATAAATTAAACTAAAAACTTGTAAAAATAATTTATAAAACTTAAAATGAACTTGAAGAAAGTATAAAAAATAAAAATAAATATTTTTGTCTTTTTATGAGTTTTCTATTAATTAAAAACTAATTATATTATTTAAACTAATTAAACTATTTTAAATTACAAATAATACTAAAATGACTTATAAAATTATGGAAAAATTTATAAAACTAATTAAACATCAAAGGAATCCTAAAAAATTATAAAAAGTTACTAAAAATTATATTTAGACTATTTTACTAATTAATTACTTATTAATTAATTTAAATATAATTTAATTAAATTAAATAAGAAAATTGGAAAATGAACAGTGAAAATTATGAAACTATTTTATAAAAGTCTTAACTAATTTATAAAACCTAGGAAAATTATAAAAATCTACTATTGTTAATTAAAATTTAAGAAAACTAATTAATTACTAATATTACCTATTTAATTATTTAAACTACTTTTAATTCTAATAATTAGTAAACTATTTAGGAAAAATGTAATAAAATTATTTTAAATACTTAAAGGTAATAGGAAATTAAGAAAATTATAAAAATGGAAAAGTGCTTATTAATAAGCTAAAAAGAAAATTAAATAGATAATTTCTATTAAATAGAAGTTATCACTATAATTAAGTTTGGTTTTTTCTGGTTTTTCTTTTATAGAGCTATTAAAATATTTAAATTATGAAACTTTTACAAAGACAACTAATTTAGAAACCAAGAATAAGCACTGTGAGTGCTTATTAGCTTATACAGTTGACTAAGTTTGACCACACACAGAAATAAGCTCAAATGGAGTTATGTGGGGTCCACACTGGTTAAGTCAGATACACACAAGTTACTTGGACGTTTTAGCCAAATAAGCAATAAGAATAAGCCACAAGACCACAATAAGCAATTCAAAACTTGGTTTCTGAGACAGAAATGGGACATAGTTTTGAGGTTGATTTAGGTGGGGTCCACTAATGCACAGGTCAAACAAAAGGTCAACTCTTGAACCCTGGTAGGATGGGGGGTTGGAAGAAGCCAATTAGGAAGTGTGGGACCCACTGGGTAGCCACAAACAACCACCAAGGAGGTGGTGGTGAGATGGTATCTGTGTAGCAGGGCAAAGCCCTTTCCCTGCAGGTGTGTTCAAGGGGCAAAAAGGTCACCCCAGAAAATTCACAAAAATATGAAAATTATGGAAATCACAATTTAAGCTGGTATACTAACACCTCAATAAGTTTCAAATCCTAGAACCCAGTATAAAAATCATGAAAATTCATGCCATTTTGAGGATTTCTGACTATGCAACTTTTTGACTTTTTGAGAAAATTTGCTAAGTTGACTAATATGAACTTAGGATCAAATCCACTTACTGATTATGTTGTATTTAGGTGAAATGCAACTATCCTAAGCAATCCTAACAACTAATGAAGTGATCTATGTGATTAGGGGTTCTAAATCCTTAACAGACAATAAAACAAGGCAGATTAAAACCTATTTTGACTTTTTTACTAATAAAGCTTGTATTTAATGGTTGAACTGAGATATTATGACTCTAAGTGACAAGTTAGAACAGAAGTTACCAACAATAACACCTCTTATCACAGTGTAATCCGATAAACCAAACACTATTATATATTAAATATTTTGATGATTTCAAAGCAATTAACAGATTAAGACCATGAAATGGATTCCAAGGGTTCCAATTTGATGAATTGACTTTAAAGAAACCTAAAAACACAGATAATAACAACAATTACCACATCATACAATTTATGATATAATGACTGTGAATTTTGGACTATTAAGCAATTATGGAAACTAATTAACAATCTACTTATATTAAGCAATATAACAACTTACTAACACTAAATAAGCATAAAAAGATTAAAGATAAGCAGTGTTAAGCAGTTATACAGTGAAATGCCAAAATTGATGAAATTGCTTACAAATGGCTTCAAGGTGTTCAACTGAAATCCAAGGACCAATAACAACTCCTATAGCTTACCAGTAAGCACTAAACCAAGTCCATCCATTATTCAATCTGCTCCAATGCATCATCTTCATACCAACCGATTTTTATATTTTTCTAGTATTTATTTGTATTTTTGGTATTTTTGAGCTAATGATCATACACTGAGTTTTAAGGTTTCTAATAGCTTTCAATAAGCTATATAGGAGCTTAAATGAGCTATTCAGTCCCTAACAATAGCTACAAATGCAAATAAGTACATATGATATTTTTGATTAAAAAATGCAAACACTGAATTAATAAAGATGAAACTGAAATTGAAACTGAAAATCACTTTAATTAACACTGAATTAACTTAAACAGGAGTTTGAAAGCTTTGAAATACACTGGAATTAGAAAACTAATACATTCGACATTCATTAACTAAAATTATTCTAGATATTCTTCTCTTCTGCTTATCTTCCTTTTATAGGCTCACATTAGGGTTCCTTGGAGCATTCTGAGCATATCCCACTTTGAATCTTGACCCTTCATGGCTCTGAATTGATCCTAGCCATTTAAACCTTTTTGGCGCCTAACAGTCTTACACTTTGCTTGGGGCTAAAGTTATTCAATTAAAGAATATTGGAAGCTTGTGGAGGTGTCAGGGGACAATTGAGATAGTTTCTAGCCAAATTGGGGTTGTGGGTTGAAAAACAGACGTGCAAGTATGGTTTAGAGGGAAAAGGGTGTGGGGATGCATTTATGTGGGTTGTGGGCTAGCTGTGAGGTGGAAAGGTGGTGAGGTGAGAGTAGGTGATGAGGTGGATAGGTGGTGAGGTGGTGGAAAACCACCATGGTTTCTGGTTTCTGGCTGGGGAGAGGAGGATGAACAGTGGAGTTGGTTTGGCGGTATTGGGAGGGTCAAACGGGTCAACGCCCGTTTTAATAATAAAGGGTGCGTGGGCTGAGCTTATTTTGGGCCTAGGTGATGGGCTGAGCTTGTTTTGTGTTTGGATTTGGATTAGGTTTTGTTTTGGGTTTATAATAATAAAGGGTCCGGTTGGTATGTGGTATTAAACAAGGACCAATTTTGTAATTTGGTGAAATTTGATGGACTGATTTTGTCACTTTTCCAAACTACTTCCAAGGACTAAACTTGCAATAAAACCATAACACAAGGACAAAAGATGTAATTTTTCCATTTTTAAAAACCCAGGGACCTTTTCTGCCAATTCCTCAAACTCCAGGGACCATTTATGTAAATTTGGATTTTTAAGGGACTAAAGATGTAATTTCCCAAAATGTTATCAAAAGGACCAATTATGCCATTTAAGAATAGTTCAAGGTTTATTTTTCATATTTTTCCATTTTCAAAACCTTAAGGACCATATTTGACATTTTTGAAACTTGAGGGACTAAAGTTATCATTTTGCAATTTTTAACTTTAAAGGACTAATCTTGACAACTTATGAATCCCTAAGGACCTTTGATGATATTTTTCATGTTTTGATTTACCAGGGACTAGTTTTGACAACTTTTGAAACTTGAGGGACTGAAACTGCCAATTATGCAAACTTTGTACGTTTTTTATCTGTTTTTGATTATTTTGCATTTGAAACATATAAAACACACTTCTAAGATATTTTCAGTATTTTGATGCATATTTGAGTGTTTTTGGATGTTTTGGCAGCTCAGATTGGTATAAAATGATGAGTATTTAGACACTCATCAATTGTTCCTGCTTGTTGATTTATGCTAATTTGTGTTTACTCTGTGCTAGTAGAAGCTAAAGTGCGGATTTTATGGCTTAGATTTTCATAATGTTCCATGTAATTGCCAAATCAGCCCATTAAGGGGTGTTTGGATTAGCTCTGCAACTAGTGTTCTTGTTGGTGTTTTGTTGTTGTTTTGATTTTAATAGATTGCATCAGTCCAATTTAGGTCAAGTAGAGGTTTAAATACAAGTCTCATTTGACAAATAGTCAAAATCATAGTGTAAGCACCTACACAATGAACTGTGTAGGATTTTAAGATCCAAATCCACCCATATCAGTGCATAAACTGTTAATTCAACTTAATTTGGCCTTATTCTAGCTTATTACACCAATTTCAATCACTAGATTAGGATTCAAAGTTCAGAATAGTCAAATTAAGTTTCATCTTCAAAAGTCAAATTTCATACATGTGTAGTAAAACCATTTTTTGCAAGATTTGTTTAGAATTTTGTGTTTAGTTTTAGCCCTTGAAACCTTTAGGAGTTAGAAACCCTCACCTAAACACTTGATTCCCACCATGATCTAATTTTTATGATTTTTATTGTGGCTTGTGTGAAGCCTCAAAGAGAGGTGCAGGGGGAGATAACCCCATGTCTTAGTGTCTGCTGTCACAAACAGCCCATCTGTTTTGAGTCCCACAGCTCACCATGGTGGGCCCCACTGGTCTAACTTGGTTCCTTTAGGTATCCTAGATTGCCGTCTGTACATTTCAAGCCTTGGGTTAGGCAAAAGCTCACTTGAGCTAGTTTTTTCCCTAGCTGCAAAAGGTGGACAGTGGACTACTATGTAGTGGGTCAATTTGCTAATTTTGACCCATTTTGCCTTCAAGTGGTTTTTGTTTGTTGTTCTTGCCTCATATCTGTCCACTCAACTCACTTGCACTAGAATCCATCAAGTTTTCAGCTTGTAGCTTATTTTTAAGCTTAAAAACTCCCACAGTTGACCAAAGTCAATTGTCTAGGCTTAAGCACTTCCAAGTGCTTAATTTTGAGCACTAGCTGATTCCATTTCATAAATAGTGTATCATTTTCAGTTTATAGAAGCTTTCAAACAAGAAAAACCAGAAATCAAAGCTTTAAAGATAGTGATAGCTTCTATTTAATAGAAGTTATCTATTTGAATTTTATTTTTATCTTTTTAATATACTTTTGTGTTTTCATAATTTTCTTTAGTTCCTGGTAGCATAAAGTATTTTTGAGAATTTTTTTAGATTTTTCCTTTGTCATTTAGTAATTTTTGGAATTAATATTAGTCTAATTGATTATTAAGTATTAAATAACATAATTAGTTTTTATAAAGTAATACCTAGTTTTTATATTTTTCCTAGCTTTTATATGTTGTAAAATAATTTTATAATTTTTCTCATAATTTTCACTGTTCATTTTCTAATTTTTAGAATTTAATTAGTTTAAATAGTTAATTAATATTTAGTTTAATAATTAGTAAAATAGTGTAAAAACATATAAAACAAACTTTTTATAATTTTTTAGGATTCCTGTGATGGTTAATTAGATTTATGAATTTTTCTATAATTTTCTAAGTCATTTAAGTATTATTAGTAATTTAAAATTAGTTAATTAGTTTAATTAATATTAAATTAGTAATTAATTAATATAAAAAGACAAAAAGACATTTTTAATTTTAAAATTTGTTTTTAGTTATTTTATAATTTTAGAAATTAAATTTTCACTTTTCTAGTATTAAAATAATATTATATTTTATTTAAGTTATTTAAATATTAATAATTAGTATTTAAGTAATATTAAATAATTAATTAGTGTAAAAATTTATTTTGTTTTTCTAAAAATTTTCTTTCATCCCTAGGTTTGTAAAAAAGTCATTTTCACCCCTTGAGGGTTTTCAGATTTCTGTTTTCACTTTTTATTTTGTACGTTTACGTTATTTTAAATGTAAACGTACGCGTTTTTAGATTTTAAAACGTTTCTAAGTATCCAGCCTTCACGTAACCATCCAAATAGCTTATTTAAGCTATTTCTTCTTATATTCCTTAGTTTAATCAATCCCAAACCCTTTCCTGTCCAAATTCACCCGATCACAAACTCGTTTGAACACCATCACACCTCGTCGAGATATAACGACCCGGGGAAACCCCTATACTTTTACGGAGATTGACTCTAAGGTGTTTGACTTTGTTGACCAGTCATTTGGTCAATTTAAGTTGACTGTTTGGAGCCGATCAGGCTGCATATAAACCATTAATTCCTTTTGTTTTGCTTTTATATTCATGCATTTCCACATCCCTCTTTTTGATCTCCAAAAATTCTAAGCGTTATTTCTTCTTTATTTCCATGGTACGTCGTTCTGCTGACATTCTCGACGATCATGCCCCTTTTTTATTCGTTGGTTTTGATTTCTCCCTGCCTACTGGTCGTCTATCTTCCTGCACCTCATATACCTTGTTGTCTCTAGCATCATTATTCAGATTAAAACTAGCATCCCCATATTGGGTTGAACGAACTAGAACCAGATGACTTGTATCACTTGGACACTAATCTTAGATGGATACTTTCTTCAAAGTTTGGAACTTCAATGTCGGACACTTTCTTAAAACCTCCCAACAATGACGAAGCGTAAACTATACTCCGTATTTGGCTTCATAGTTAAGCATTGCCATAACCGTAATCTTTGTCTCCAGCTCCACTCATCAGCGCCATACGCGTGAGGTTATTGTACACTCCACAAAATCGTGCCACGTTCGGGCGCACCGTCTTCCATTTACCGTTCACCATGTCGTACGTTCGACGACCATATGCCTTTGTTTTGATCTCCATGTATTTTATAACATTCCAAAATCCATGCTCCCTCCCCGCGTTACCCATGGCCCTACTTTTTGATTCAACAATCCAACATTTGCACACTACAATTTCTTTCTCACTGGTCCATGGAATGTACCAGGATGGTGCTTCCTTGGTTCAAGTCATCCTCTTTGTGCGTCTCTTAGGCTTAGGTTTGGCCGGTGCCGGTGCTTGGGGCGTGACTTCGACGGGAGAGTCCTCACAAGCGGTGTTTTCATAAAAAGTGTCCAAAAATTTAGGCTTACACATGTCTTTATTTGAAAAATAAATGAATGGGAGACATGGGTGGTTGTGATGACGAACCACCCATATGGGTTTGTGACAGGTAGTTGGGGGTTATCGAATGGGAACGCGTTTGGTTATGAGGAGAATTGGCTAAACGCGTTTGTTTGTGAGTATTGAGAAAAGTTTGGTTGTGGGAGTGGGTTTCGGTATGGTAGGTTTAGGTAAGGATAGTATGGTTGTGGTCGGAAGTTAACTTGTTGGTTTGATTGTGGAGTATTTCCAAGAAAAAATGTTCCGTCGAGTATTAGGTAGTTATTCGTTGTCGACGGTCGGTGTTACGGGAAGTGTTTTCTTGAGACATTTTTGTAGCTAAACAAGAAGTAACTTGTTGAGAGTATGAGAGTATAAAAAACATTGAAGTTGAGTTTAAAAATGGTGAAATTATTGGGTATTTATAAGTAAAATATTGGATAGCGGGATTTTTTTTCTTCTTCTTAATACAAAGTAAATGGTAACATTTGGTTTGGGCCCCACAAATATTCGTTCAAAAGAATGGTGACTGCCTAACCATACATGCATGTTTTTTTGCTTATGGTTGCGAGTGACCTTGTCTTGTGTTTTGGCTGTCGCGCGTGAGCCACTTGCTCACGATAGAAAATTCACAACCACTCCGATCGGCCTAATTTTTTTTTTTTTTTTTGTAAACGCAGCGGTATTAATGTAAAGTGACATTGGGTATGTTTGAAGCAATGGGCTGGGGTTGGAGCTGGCGCTAGGGCTGAGGCTTATATTATTAGCCGAAAGATGAAGCTTATATTTTTATAAAGCTGTTTGGCAAATTAGTTGAAGCTGAAGTTTATTAATGTAAAATCACATAAAAATACATTAAATTAATTTCAGATACATTTTCAGCTTTTATATGATAACTCATTATAATTTTAAAGGTATTTAAGTAATTTATATAGTCATAGGACTTATGAAGGCTTATGACTTATTTTTAAACTTGTGTGACAAATGAGACTTATAAGTAAACTTATATTAAGGCTATGTTTGGGGAGGGCTTTTACGGGGCTTATGGGGGCTTGGATTTTTAAAATAAGCCGGCTAATTAAATAAGTCTCATTTGTCATGGGGCTTATGGAAAGGCTTATAAAATAAGCCGACTAAAAACTTTAGCCCCATAAAAGAGGCTAAAAACTTAAACCTGAGGCTTTTGAAGAATAAATTACTTATTTACTCAAAAAAATATCTAACATATACAAAAACTCATTTAATTATGTCATTTTTAGTAATTTTACAATAATAAGCCTCAGCCACAGCCCATTTACCAAACAAGTTTATAAAAATATAAATTTTAATTTCGGCTTATAATATAAGCCCTAGCCCCAGCTTCAGCCAATTTCGCCAAACATACCCAAGCCGAAGCTTTTATAAGCCTATAAGCCATTCACCAAGCATACACGCCATTAATTAAAAGATTTACAAATTTCTACACCTATTCACCAAACATCTTTTTATATCGAACGCGCCTAGCCCAAATAATTCAAAACACAATCTGAAACATCATTTTCCCGCCACTCCGTCAAAACCCCCTTTTTCATTTCATCTCAAATTCACAAATCCACCCTTTTATCTTCTCTCTCTCTCTCTCTCACACACACACACACATTTTTTTTTTTAAAAAGATCTCAAAAACCCCCAAATCAAACTAGGGCTTCCACAATATGCACATCAAAGAAGTCTGCTTAGAAGGATTCAAATCCTACGCGACACGAACAGTCGTACCCGGTTTCGATCCCTTCTTCAACGCCATTACCGGCTTAAACGGTTCCGGCAAATCGAATATCCTCGATTCGATTTGTTTCGTCTTAGGTATAACCAATTTACAACAAGTTCGATGTTCCAATTTGCAAGAACTTGTTTATAAACAAGGGCAAGCTGGTATTACGAAGGCGACTGTCTCGGTTGTTTTTGATAATAGTGATAGGAGTAGGAGTCCCCTTGGGTATGAAGATTGTTCCGAAATCACGGTTACGCGTCAGGTATATTCATTTCACGGGGGTGTTTTGGGTTAGCTTATTTTGCCAGCTTACGGGCTTGTTTATATTTAGAAAAGCTTATAAGCCGAAAAAAGTGGGCTTATTGGCTTTTCTAAATTCAAATAAGTCCATAAGTCGGTAAAATAAGCTAATCCAAACACCCCCTTAAACTTGTTTATAATTCTGGTTTATAATACAGTATAAAGATGAGATAAGTAGGAGCATATTGGTTTTAGCCGGGTGAAAAAGCGTATATGTTTTGTTTTAAAGTAGTATGTATGGACTTGAAATAAAATAGTTTCCGGTTTTAAAGTTGTGTGAAGAAAATAACTATGTAGCATAATGATACATTGTTTTGATGGGGGAAGAGCTACAAATTGACTTTAGATGTAAACAGTGTTAGTTGTGCGCTTGTGCCTTGAATTTGTTAACAAATTTAAACGTTTAAAAAAATTGGGTACCTACTTTCCTGTTTTGTGCCTATGATTTTAAACTTGTTAGGATGGCTCGTGCTTCTGTGCTACAAAGATGACATAAAGCATGCTAGTTTTAACTGGGTGAAAAGGCGTTTAATTTTGTTTTAAAGTGGTATGTATGTAAGGACTTGGAATAAGATGCTTATTGGTATTGGGTATTTTTTTGTTATATCATAGATCGTAATTGGTTGGAGGAAGAAATATGTAGTTAATTTGTTGAATCAAAGGCGACACTTTTACTGACAATTTTCATGGCTATATGGAATTTGTTGCAGACTGTATGTAGTTAGTTATCTGACAAATTTTATACTTTAATCAGAAGAACAAAAGCCCTAACTGTGCAGTATTTTGATACATTGGTTGATGGGAGCTTTTAATTTACTTTTGATGTGAATAAGATAGCCATTGGATTTAATTTTGTTCATCGAGTTTATTTTATGGGGTATGTAAGTTAGATTCATTTCTTTGTCATGTGACAGATTGTGGTTGGTGGAAGGAACAAGTACTTGATCAACGGACACCTTGCACAGCCAAGTCGTGTGCAAAATCTTTTCCACTCAGTGCAGCTAAATGTCAACAATCCGCATTTTCTGATTATGCAAGGCCGTATTACCAAGGTATTAAACATGAAACCTCCTGAAATATTGTCGATGCTTGAAGAAGCTGCTGGAACAAGAATGTATGAAACAAAAAAAGATGCTGCTCTGAAAACCCTTGAGAAAAAGCAAGGTAAGGTTGATGAGATCAATAAGCTTCTTGATCAGGAAATACTTCCCGCGTTAGAAAAGTTGCGGAAAGAGCGAATGCAATACATGCAATGGTCTAATGGGAACGCGGAATTAGATAGACTGAAAAGGTTTTGTATTGCTTATGAATACGTGCAAGCAGAGGAAGTTCGAGATAATGCAGTTCATGGTGTTGATGAGATAAAGGCCAAGATAACTGAGATTGATAATGATACGGAGACGATGCAAACAGAGATTCAAGAGATGGAGACACATGTATCAAAGTTAACCACTGAAAAAGATGCAACCATGGGTGGGGAGGTCAAGGCTTTGTCTGATAGAGTTGATGCTATTTCTACTGATCTTGTTAAGGAATCATCTGTACTAAAAAATCAAGAGGATAATCTTAAAACCGAAAACAAGAATGCCGGAAAGGTAAAGTGATTGTTTTGTAACATATTTTTTCTGGAATTACGTTCCTTTCACCTTCATAATGCTGTAATATTTCATGTTTTGATGTCACTAGATCGAGAAAAACATTGAAGAACTCAAAAAGTCTGCAGAAGATAAAGCTTCTGCTGTAAAGAATGCAGAAGATGGAGCGGCTGATCTGAAGAAGCGAGCGGAGGAACTGCAAAAGAATTTAGAAGATCTTGAGAAAGAGTACCAGGTAAGTTATGGTCTTATTTATGATTGTGCAGTGTTGTGATATAAATCAGTATGACCAGCTAACCCGCTAACTAATTACATTATAATGACGTTGGACAGGGTGTAGTTGCTGGCAAGAGCAGTGGTGATGAAGAGAAGTGCCTTGAAGATCAACTTGGTGATGCTAAAGTGGCGGTTGGAAAGGCAGAAACAGAGCTGAAGCAATTGAAAACAAAGATAACCCACAGTGAAAAAGAGTTAAAAGAGAATAAATCTAAGCTATCATCAAAGCAGGGTGAAGCTGTTGCTGTAGAAAAGGAGCTCAAAGTCAGACAAAAAGATGTGGAAAATGTTGAAAAGGCTTTGAAATCTCTATCATACGAGGAAGGACAGATGGAAAGTCTACAGAAGGTGCGTTTTTCTCTTTTGAAGAGTGTCGCAAGTTTGACTCCTGTATTTGCATATTTAACATACTTCTATGTGAAATTTGAATACATCTCAGGACCGAATGATAGAGTCAGAAGCAGTACATAAAATTAAAGAGGAAATCCGGATGATATCTTCACGTTTGGGAAACGTTGATTTTTCTTACCGTGATCCTGTGAAGAACTTTGACAGGTCGAAAGTCAAAGGCGTGGTTGCAAAGCTTGTTAAAGTAAAAGATAGCTCGGCAATGACTGCCTTGGAGGTTCTCACTCATCACATCATGCAACTGTTTGTTTATTAAACGGAATTTTTGTCTTTACTGTTATGTGTATTAATTCGTACACCGCAATTGTTTCCAGGTTTGTGCAGGTGGAAGGCTGTTCAATGTTGTGGTTGACAGTGAAAGCACAGGAAAACAACTTCTCCAAAAGGGTGATCTTAGAAGAAGAGTGACAATCATCCCTTTAAACAAAATCCAAAGCAATCCTGTCCCACCTAGAGTTAAAAATGCTGCTGATAAATTGGCAAGTTTCTTTTCCTTTTATTATCTATCTTGCTAATGGGTGTGCATTGCTTAAGTTGTTTGAGTTAAAGGGGTTGTGCTAAATGAGATTTGATCACCGAATTTGTTACTCGATGACTAAACCTTCGGGTTAATCAAGTTTTGTCGGGTTTCAGGTTTAGCATTGTAACTTGATTAATAACTTAACGCGCTGAAACCAGGTTATGGGCTGCTTGCTGGGATGTGGGGTAAAAGAAACAGAAACAGTACTTAAGCAGCTGAGAAAAAAAGAAACGTAACTATAATTAGAAGAAACAGAAGCATCAATTATCGATGCAGTGATTCGTTGATAATATTTTGTTAATTAAGCAATGCCAATACTCCAGGCTCCATTGTTCTAACACTAAATTGATCCAAAAACAGATTCATAGACCATGGTATCAAATTTGAACAAAATCAACTTGCAATGAAATAAAAAAAACAGAAAGACTCGACATTCTGCCTTGTAAACTGGGAAAACTCTAATGAGCGGGTTATATAAGTTACCCAAAGCCAAAATGTTGAAACTGTGAATAGATCCAAAGTAGCCATTTAGTAATCCGGTCACCCTATTTTAACCATCTTTTCTATTCCTGCCACTAAATTAACTATTCCTCATTTTTCAGGTAGGTAAAGGTAATGCCGAAGTTGCGCTTTCGTTGGTTGGTTATGATGCTGAACTTAAGGTATGCTTTACCATTTTGAAAATGTACTTGCATTCTTCTTTTAATTTGGTATTAATAAAAAATAACTTTTCATCTTTTACTCTCGATTGTGTTTCAGCACATTTACTTTCATTTGTCTGGGAAACTTACAATAAGATAATGTATTGGGTTCTTGTTTGTAGCAATATTGAACAAATCTATTTTCCCTAAGTTTTCTGAGAGTTAAATATAATTTCAGACTGCAATGGAATACGTGTTCGGTTCAACTTTTGTCTGCAAGACCAGCGATGCTGCACGAGAGGTACTTTATGTTTGTCAGAAATTCAGAATAGTAGAACACTATCTTTAATAAGTCATCTATATTCTCTATAGCTTTGTTGAGTTTCAGCTCATACATATTGTGTTCAGCTGTTGGTTGTCAGTTTCTGGTATCTATTTATTAATTATCCTCAGTTCCAAAATAAAATAGTTCACTTTTTTCCGTGTATGTTTCACAGGTTGCTTTCGATCATAATGTTAAAACCCCAAGTGTGACGTTGGATGGTGACATATTCCAACCTAGTGGACTCCTGACTGGTGGTTCTCGCAAGTAAGCAAGAGTGCACAAGTTCTCTCAGTTTCTTATATCTTTGCATGGCTTTATGTGTCATATCTTCTGCACAACATGAAGTATTATCAGGATCAACAATAAAAAAAAAAAAAGCTTTTTTCTTTGCCTGATAATCTAAATTAAAACTTGTTGATGCACAGGGGTGGTGGTGATCTACTAAGGCAACTGCATGCTTTGGGAGAGGCTGAATCAGAATTATCTGTACATCAGAAGCGGCTATCAGTTATCGAAGCCAAGGTTTACCTTCAAAGCTACTTTGCTTTAAAATCTTGTCTGATATCCCGTCTATCAATTTAAAAGTGTGTTTGCTATGCATTTGTATTTGCAGATCAATGAGCTCCTTCCACTTGAGAAAAAGTATAATGACCTAAAGTCTCAGTTGGAGCTTAAGTCATATGATCTATCACTATTCCAGACCAGGGCTGAAGGGAATGAGCATCATAAGGTTCCACCTTATTCTGTATTGTTAGTTTGTTACTTAGTATTATAATATATTTTTATTTACTTTTTTGTGGTTTGCTTGTGATGCAGCTTAGTGAGATAGTCAAAAGAATTGAGCAGGAGCTTGCAGAAGCGAAATCTGCTGTTAATGAAAAGCAAGCACATTATAAAGAATGCGTAACTCTAGAGGCAACTCTTGAAAAAACAATTAATGACCATGCCAATAATCGTGACCGTAGGCTCAAAGATCTAGAGAAAAAGATCAAGGCAGTGAAGACAAAAATGCAGTCAGCTTCTAAGGACCTCAAGGCACGTTTCCTTTGTTTTTCAGTTTTTTGTTTGAGGAGAGCAAAGCTACTCAGGTTCATAAACTTTTGTTTCTAAGAACTTTTCTGATATGATTGTCTTTTAGGGGCATGAAAATGAAAGAGAGAAACTTATAATGGAAGTGGAAGCCGTCAAACAAGAACAATTATCTTTAGAGAATCAATTAGTTTCTTTACAGAAGCAAATTAGTATATTATCTACTGAAGTGGATGCACTCAAGAACAAGGTAAATTTATTAAAAGATGAACACAAGCAAGCACAATCTGAGCTCAATGAAGCCCGTAAGAAGGTGAAGGAGTGTGATTCACAAATTAGCTCTATTCTCAAAGAACAACAAAAGCTCAAAAATAAGATTGGTGAGAAAAATCTTGAAAGGAAAAAACTTGAAAATGAGGTAACCTTCTTATTAACTAATGCTTCACAGTGCCATTTTATAATATTTTTGTTTTAATGCTTCTTTTTATGTTATGTAGGTGAAACGTGTAGAAATGGAACAGAAAGAATGCTCATTGAAGGTAGATAAATTGATTGAAAAACATGCTTGGATAACTTCTGAAAAACAACTTTTTGGAAGAAGTGGAAGTGACTATGATTTTACATCCCGTGATCCACAAGTAGCAAGGGGCCAATATGAAAAGCTACAGGCTGAACAATCTGGGTATGGACACTTGTTTGCTTCCTTTCAAAAATTTCATAATCATTTTTATAATATAATCTTTGTAGATGGAAAATCTAAACTAGTTCGTATTCTCACGTTATTGTCTCTTAGCCTTGAGAAGAGGGTGAACAAGAAAGTTATGGCCATGTTTGAAAAAGCAGAAGATGAGTACAATGACTTAATATCAAAGAAGAATATTATTGAGGTAGGTTGACATAGATTCGTAATATAAGTTTTTGCAGCTAAAATGATTTTTCACTTATTTTGGGTATTTTACACAGAATGACAAGTCAAAGATTAAGTTGGTCATTGAAGAGCTTGATGAGAAGAAAAAAGAGACATTGAAAGTCACATGGGTTAAAGTTAATAGGTGCGCTTCTCAAACTTGGATGCAATTTAGTAATTAATTTACAATATGTAAATTTTGGTTAAAAATCTCTTTACTACTATTTTCAGTGATTTTGGATCTATTTTTTCTACTCTGCTGCCGGGCACAATGGCAAAACTAGAACCCCCAGAGGGAGGTACCTTTTTAGATGGATTGGAGGTTCGTGTCGCTTTTGGGGGTGTTTGGAAACAGTCATTGTCAGAACTTAGTGGAGGACAAAGATCTCTACTTGCTCTTTCACTAATCTTGGCGTTGCTTCTCTTCAAACCAGCTCCACTATACATACTGGATGAGGTACAATCATCATTACAAAAACTGACTTTTTGATCTTTGGAATAAATTTACTCGTGTAAACATCTACGTCTTGGATTTGACCCACATAATGCTTCATCTTAAGTTCTTTTGTATGATTGATTATTTTTCTTCATAAAACTGTCTCGTAAACAACTCTGGACATTGAGCAGGTTGATGCAGCTCTTGATCTAAGTCACACACAGAACATTGGGAGGATGATCAAGGCACACTTTCCACATTCACAGGTATGAATAATTGAAACTGCGTTGACTTTCATCCACTTCTTATTGGAGAAAACAATAATTTAATATCTATATACAATGTCGAATAAAAAGATATACATCAAATTATATAATGAACCCACAACAATGAAGATTGCTCAGTTGACCTACTAGGCTACTACTATGACCGGACTCGTGAGCTATCTCTGCTAGAGCTATTGACCTACTACTATGACCAGACTAGTGACATGAATGTTTCTTGAACGCCATTTGGCTTAGATGGTAGTGTCATGAGTCATGACTCACCCATATCTTTCTTTTTGGTTATCTACTTGTACCTATCAGGTTCTTAACACCCCAGATAAATGTAAACGGATAAACATATGAGGTTTTCCCTCTTCAGGTTACTCGTGGAGGGGGAGCCTTTTTTAACTTAGATATACGGCGCCTCACCGGGTTAATCCCGGGACTGTTTCCGACCCTTCTCTAGCCACCACCAAATGTACACACCTAACGAAGTGTAAACCCTTGACCTCTTGTCACTTTGTGAGGAAACAAAGGTCCCCAAATAAATGTCTTATCTTATCGACAAAAAACCTAATTGGGTACTTAAAGTTCATCTCTATAGGTCTCAAAATCAATCTTAAACTAATGTAGTTTCAGTTGTTCATATCAAACTGAATCAACAATCTTTATTGTTTGTTTACTTTGCGCAGTTCATTGTTGTTTCGCTGAAAGAAGGCATGTTTAACAACGCAAATGTTCTTTTCCGCACCAAGTTTGTGGATGGCGTCTCCACTGTGCAGAGAACTGTCACTAAGCAGAGTAAATAATTATGATTTTCAACCTGTAAGTTGAATATCAGAAATCAAGTGTTTTCGTTTATGTGAAGTTTAGCATTCTTCTACATATTGAGTGCTAATAGGAATAGATGTAAACTCAAGTGTTGTATTCTTCTAAATTTTTAGCTTTGAATGCAGCTGAGACTCATCTCTTGCTCTTTTTGGTTCATATCTTTTCAAGTATCTTATCACTTTAGTTCTGTTTTCCTCTACATTTTAGTATTAGAATAATTTTTGTAAATTAACGAAAGTAGCCTAGTGGTCAGACCTTGTGGCCAAGGAAAGGATTCCGAATACATCTAAGTCATATTTGTCCTCCTTGCGTAACATTAACAAGAAAAACCTCATCCGTATACGTTTACAATAGGAGCCTTATAATTTTGTAGAAACATATTAACTTAAGAGGAAGACTGCTACGTATATGATTGTTTTTGCACATACATCCTGTCTTGCCCCGCCTTGTAATTATGAAGAAGTTACAAAATGAAATGAGAATTAACTCTTGTAAAAGATAAGATTCTGTAGCAATCATGGACACACTTATTACAACCCATTCCACAGCCAACATTTTCCAAGATTACAGTTGCTTATTGAACTCCTTTAAGGGTGCGTTTGTTATGTCGCCATCAATCACAATGGAATTGATTTTGATAGTAGTGGTGGGCCCCTTGGTATGAAAGATCCATACCTTACCCTTTTGAGGTATATGGAGTATGGAGCATTTCTATCATTCATTACCATAGACCATAGTTGTGGGTCTCTCATCTTAAACAAACACATTTAATCACTTTCATAGTGATAGTGTGATTCCCATAGGAGGATACCAAACACACCCTAAATCTTTTCTTGGTTGAAAGTTTTAGAGGGTAAGGAAAGATAATGGAAATGATTAAGGATGGTTGGTAAACTATAATGCAATGAGTCAATACATATTTTTTTCTCTAATGAAACTTATATGAATATAAATAAGACCTGGAAGATCTCTCGAGGAAAAAAAAAAAAGAGGATCGGACCATCTCTTCTGACTCTTTTTCAAATTCGATAAATGTTTGTTGATCGTATATTTCATTAGTGTTCTATGATTCTGAGTATCCTTTCCTATTTGATCCCTTTGAATTCCATATTCGAAGTTGCGATCGGATCTATTCATTAAAAAGAATCGATCCCTACCCTCAGCAACTTATGAGTTTACGTCCATCCGTAGTCGGGTACAATTTCCTTTTTCTTTCTATACGCTACGGGGGTAGATGTCCACCCTTGTGTCTCTGCCTCTGACTGTAGTTTAAGTACTGTAAATGAATTATCTGTATATTAAGATGGGTTTTACATATGTATGGATCAATTTTTAATACTTGAGTTTTACACCAAATAGCAACTTAATGAATACGTGCTGCACTATTTGAATTGTTTCCTTTAGAGATTACACAACTTCAACTTGTCAAGCACTATTTGAGTATTGGTTCCAACTATTCAATATTGACTTCTTATTAGATATTAAAAACTTAGGATTTTAAACTCTATTTAGGCTTGATTTCTAGTAGAGTGCAAGTCTTATATGACAGTCATGCCAAAAAGCAGTTCTCAGTTCCGACCATGTTAAATTGAGTTGATCAAACCCGATGAGTAAACTAGTTTTGCACATGGTTAATTCCAAATAATCTGAAATAAAGAGATACTAAACGGAAACGGATTTAACACCAAATATGAAATAAGGTATACTAAAAACAGCGAACCTTCAAAAATATTATCAAAACTTTCTAGTTTATCTTACTCTATGCTAACTTTGGTTACGCAATTTCAAGTACAAAAAAAAAAAAAAAAAAAAAAAAAAAAAAAAGAAGAAAAGAATTCGAAACCATGTACAAGTTTACTAAAAACACAATTGCTATGAATTTAGTAGAGTAAAAAACCCTTCTCTAACCAGAAAACATTTTGTGGTCATTGTCTTGGTTTGACCGAGAAGAATTTTATTTGTAACGCAATTTACAAACGTGAAAACTGCTCTTAAAGTGCTTCTTCGTCTGGTGCCATGTTTAGATCAGGCAAAACAAACCCTGTTTTGTGAGCCTCGCTTTCTACCTCCACGATGGATGGCGTGTGAGCTTGATGGTTAACCATGTTGGTCGTTCTATTCATTTCTTCATTAGGTTTTTTATGCAAATCAATCTGTAAAACAACACAACAATGCTTTAGTAACAATTCATATATTTACACTAGTTTTTACTTAGAACCTTCTTGATGATCCTATAAAAACTGGATCCACAAATTAAAACAATACAAAAAAAAAAAAAAAAAAAAAGAAGAAGAAGAAGACGAATTTCGGAATTATTGTGAACATAGTTTTTAGACTGAATACAAAAACTGGGCCCTATAGTGTTTTTTAATGGATGCGTTACTAACAATGTGTTTAGGAGCAGCCATACACTATTTCTGTAAAGAATAAGTGAACAGAAAACTAGCACCAACATTCTAACAATAATGAAAATACCTTAAATCTCTTTAAATTTTGGCTTGTGGCAATTTGGGTAGACATTGTTACACGCATCGACTCCAACTCCTGCCAATTAAAGCAAAAATTAGTAAAAACCATAATTTCTCAAAAATTATGAAAAGCATAAAATACAATTTAATACATACTACGTAGTATAAAATAATGCAATTAATTTTAAATAAAAAAAGAAATCCTTTTGAGTCACTTTTTCTAGAACATTATTGACTTATTATTGAGAGCATACCCTATTCAATTGTTGCCTTTCCTTCAAGAGAAAATCTTCTTCCTCTTTGAGCTCAGCAAATGACTGCATGAAAACAACCAACTCGTTCAGGATATCACAACTTAACAATTTTTTATCTAAAAAATAAGGTAATAAGCAGAACCCAATTGAAAATTGCATGTATTATGAATGAATTTAACCAAATAAAATAAAAATAACAAACCTTTCTTTTCCTTGATTTCTTGTAGCCAGACGTGGTTGCGCCTTCATTTGCCAGAGCACCCTACACAATTTATGTAAATTCATTACTCCCCTATTTCTTGTAGTTTTAGGAAAATTGCAAAACCACCAATTTCATAAAGAAATAAAACAAATAAAGTGGAAAAACATGTTTAGGTCCCACTTGGAAAATATTTATATCTTTGAGCCATACAATTAAAAATTCTGGTGACTCTCAACAATAACATTACAGTGATTACACATATACTAAAATTCAGTTTTGGACGGCAACCCATTATATCTGACTGAAATAAACAATTTACAAACAGAATTTAGATTTACATAAAGTTACTGATACATTATTGCTTTTTTTTTTTTACTTCCAATCACATGACCACACACATTGTTACAATCGTTTCCAAAAATATACAGTGCCACTTTTGATTTTAAAATATGATTTTTGTTTTTCATTCAAAATGGCCCACATTCATCTACGCTTTGGGTTGATAATTTCACACGCCTACTTCTCATAGATAGGCAAATAAAAATCTGCCACGTGGAAAATGTTACACATCAAAAGTCAAACAAATACCGTCTTTATTTACCTAGATGTTTTACCATTTTTAACCTTTTATTTCTCCTTGAAGACTTGAAGTATAAAAGCTTTAGAAAATTCAAGAATAAAAGTCAAACGATGCCTAATTCGTTGTGACAACCAAGACATGATTATTAAATACATAAACCAAAAAACCGGATCCGGAAAATGTAAAATTTTGACCCACCAAGGCTCCAAAATATTATTAACCCAAAAAGAAAACCATTGTTTTCTTGATTTTGATAGTATTAAATAAAACCACATAAATAGACATTAAAAAAGAGAAAAACAAAAAGACCAAATCGGGAATAAAGCGATAAAAAAAAAGTTCAAAAAATCTTGAAACTAAAAATATATTACTGTCAAAAGACAAAAATACCCTTGACTAGTGACGGCCCTACTTTCTACCACCCCACCTTTTTGTCATCACAAACAAACATGACAAACCTACTCTTTAAATACTTGGATCTAATCAACAACACAAAACTCAAGGGCATTTTCGTCAATTTGTACAAAAGAACCCACTCGACCGTGTTTGAGAAGTTTCATGCTATCTCTATGCGAATTTTCAGTCCCACCACTTATCTAACTCAAACATGTTTCTGACAAAACTGTACTTTTTTTTCCCCATTTTTACCATAAGTAAAAGTAAAAAAACCGACGAAAAACAAAATTGACTCTTTGTGTACCCATTTCATTTCAAAGAGTGGTAAGTCCAATTTTGTAAAAACAGATTAAAAAAAAAAAAAAATCATTTTAGCAGCAAATGTAAATTTTTTGACGTTTGGGTAAACCCTTTTTTAATGGTTACTGTATCCAATTTTTTGGACCAAAATAAAAGATAAAAAATTTAACAAACAAAACCGAAAAACAAGAAGAAGATGAGAGTGGATATGTAGTTACAAACTAAGTAAACAAAAACAGCCAAAAAAATATATTTTTAAGACTGTTTAGTTACCTTACAAGATAAAAAAACCACAAGAAAAAGTAAAAAACAGATCTAAAAAAAAACAAACCTTGTTGGATCTATCACCAGATCGACTAGATTCATCATAGCCATCAGTACTAGTACCAGCGCCGCCACTCCAACACAACGGCGTTGTGGGGCTTCCACTTTGTTGGTGTTTAATGACGGCTGTGTTGTTGGTAACAATGGAAGGTGGTTTTGAGCGTGACTTACGATGGCCCCACCTTATCGGAGTTAACCATGTTGTTGTTGTTTTTGAGGTTGATGGTTGTGACGATGAAGATTGTTGTTTGATACGTACGAGGAAGTCGGCTACTATGTTGTCGTTTGTTAAAGCTGAGGTGACCCAGTATTCTTCTTTGTTCTTCATGGTAGCTGATGGTGGTGTTGGTGGTTGGTGATGAATGGGGAAAGGAACAGTGAATTGAATGAATGACGGAAAGGATTGTGTGTGTGTTGTTTTGTGTGTATCTACTATCTATGTGTGTTATGTATAATGCCACAACCTATATCTTTATGTTTAGTCCTTTGTTTTTTGTTTCTTGCATTTATCATATCTTACCTGTACTTTTCCTTTTAGTTGCCTTTTTACACTTCCAGTTTTAGTTTCAGGGATAAGCATTTCAACTCGAATTTTGGTACTGGACCAGAACCATACCAAAACAAATATTTGTATAATGAGTTATGGTTATTGGTAACTAATCTAGTTCTCCAAAACGAAACATAAGTAATAAGAGTAATATATATCTTCGTCTTTGGTTTGTTTACTTCGGTTTTAGAAAAAAACGAAAAGAAAAGAAAGAAAATTTGAATGTATATCGTTTTTCCGACAGCAGGTATTGGCACTAGAATATCGTTCAGTACGATACTGGTACACACTTTATGCATAGGAAAAAAAATATGATATCTCCAATTCAGATCCGATTCAGTACAAGATTGGTACCGAGTTCATCTCTACAAGTTTTCGATTCAAATCTTGTTTTCTTCAAAAAGCTTTTTTAATTTTAACCACTAATGATAATTAAATAGATTATACATAGGTATTAAATCGTTTCTACAATCTAAGCATTGTTCATTACGTTGATATGTGTAATCTAAGCAACTGTACATACATACGGTTTAAACAATGTACATACATACGGTTTAAACAATATTTTTATACAATTTACGGAATTACCCAATTAAGACAAATCATGATTGCAAAATTTTACTTATTAATTACATTAATATGTGTATTATAGTTTTGATCACATAGTTTAAAGTAAACAACAGGAGTTGTGTTTGTTTGATGTAGGCACGAGTATCATTAAGGAGGGAAAAAAAATCCAACTTTAATGAAACACATTCTCAATTCTCGTACCAACAAAAAAAATGCGTCATAAATGTTATGTAATGGTTGAAACATGTTTAATATTATTTGTGAGCCAAAAGGCAAAAAGAAAAAAGAGAACCAATATCACCTAAGTGTTATGTAATGGTTGATACATCATACATGTTTAGTGTTATTTGTAAGCCTAAAGGCAAGAAAACGAGAACATATGTCAATTTTAAATGCTTTAACTCGAGTTAGCCACACCCCTAACAAATGAGCTCCAATCATTCATGTATGAATCTTAAATTATTTACTGAAAATAAATCGAGTGAGTAACATTTAAAAAAGTATCTAAAACTAAAGATTTTACAATACAAAAATTATATTTTTTGTATTTGATGGACCAAAACCTTTTATTTATAATCTTACACTTAAAACCATTCAACCTAAATAACAAGAAGAAAAAAAACCGTGGAAAAAACGCATGGCAAAGAAAGAAATACACCTTCATGTATAATTCAAAATTGCTTTTTAAACTATGAGGGTAAAAAAGTGTAGATATAAAAAGACTTGGGGTGTTATATTGATAGTTTTCACCAAATTCCATAAACTACGATTCCAATTCTTTTTCGTTTCTTTTTGTTTAGGAAGTGCGTGTTGGTCGGGGCCCACTTTATTACGTGGCTATTTATAACATTTTATATATTTTTTCTTTTATGGCATAGGGTTTCTGTCAAACCATGATCCACTAGATCACTGAAGATTTCAATACGACATCGTTTCTTCTTTATCAGTGGACAAAGTCATCACGTGCCATAAGCGTTTCTCGTGGGGTATCTTTTTTATGTTTTTTTAAGAAGAAACCACCGCGGTTGCCCTACTGGATCGAATAATCCGACCCGATAAAATTTGACTATTTATCATATCCATAATTTTAAATGGATTTTGGATTAATAAATGACAACAACTTACTTACCTATCATCGAATTTATTGGTTTTTATTTTCTTATTAAATTAAAAGCAAGTAATATATTTATGAAATGAAGATCCGTTACTACCAAGTAATGCGATAGTCTTTGGGTTAATTATACAAAATAAGAATGTAGGTCTTGTATTTTTGTTCTTAAATATAATAGCAACACACATTATGTTTCTTAAATTTTTAGGAATTGATACCGTATAGTTGGTTATAATACCTGTGTGCTAGAAATTAACGGATTTGCGCATGTGTTTCTAAATGGAAAAATAAAACTGAACAAAGTTTGTTGTTATTATTCAACAAATAGTTGAGATACAACGTGTAGATTATAAATTTTGTAGCGCAAATGGCTAAAGTCTATACAGCCATGTCAAAAGTTTAATATATAACTCATATTTGTTAATAACTAATGAACCAATTATATTTAATGAACCAATTATATTTTATTCATTCTTTTAAAAAAAATAAAAATAAATAAACTTTCATATATATATTTTTTTAAAATTAAATATATCGCAAATCGTTAATCGTTATTCCAAAAAAATCGCACCATCGCGACGAGAATTAAATTATCTTTTTAAAAATATGCAATTCTATATACTTTTGACTTTTTTTTTTTCCGCCAAGAAAAATCACATATGATTCGTTAAGATCAACTTATGTGATTTGTAAAAATCAAATCATATGTGATTTTTACAAATCACATGTGATTTTTCTGGGCGAAAATTTTGAAAAAAAAAAGTTCGTCGAAAAAAAAAGTTCGTCAAAAGTTTATAGAATTGCATATCTATAGAACGATAATTTAATTCTCGTCGCGATAATGTATTTTTTGTAGCTTGAAGATTTACCGTTTGCAAGATATGTTGTTTTTTTTAAAAAAAGATGAAAAATGGTTTTTATTAGTAATTTAGATAAAAAAATGGATTGCTATGATTGGTTCATTGATTTTATGACAAGTATGAGTTTTATATTGATCTCACTTCATACAGCCATAACCGGCTCACAAGGCCAAATGTTCAACAAACATCACTTGGGATATCAAACTTCCCATGCAAACATCGCCAAACACAATTATTCTTGCCTGGAGGACTAACTTCAGGGCAAGTTCAAGTCTGGAAACTTATCTTCAAAACCATTATATGTCAGTGCCATGTGTAGCTACCTCATTTAAGTAGAGGTAGTGCAGCGAGTATTTCACTACTATATGAAGATCTTGCCGGAGATACCAATAACCTCATGAGCCAAGGATGTTACGCCACATGTCATTCTTGTCTCGTCCATAGGATGTCCACCGTGTGTATCATCTAGAATTGTGGTATCATCTATGACCGCTGGATCACATCCACGTGTCTCACACAACCCTAAATGCAACCCTATAAATATCAATGCATTTGATGAGAAGAACCAAACTGTATTTTCCATTTTCACACACATGAAACACACACTAAAACCCTCATCACATGTGAATGTTACCTCGGCTCAAGATAATCAATCTTATTTCGAGGTCCTTACCAAACGCGAGAAACCAAACATAAGATCATCACCATCTCACCCAAATCCTCGATTTACGTACTATACGTAAACATGATGCCGTCCGTGAGACTCATGACATAATCAAAGCCATAGGTATAATGACCCAAAATCCGAATAAATCTTGAACATTTATTACGAATATGTCATACAATCTTTGAACTTTTGAATACGAGTACGATTTAAAATACGAGACGACATTTGAACTTGAGATACGAATATAATACGAGATTTGAACTATATGTTATGAAGTTAAATCAAAAAGTATAAAATATATATAACCTAAGCTATACAAGAAATCGGCCTAAATTTATGTATATAAGTTCATATCACACGTTTAATGAGATCATTGAATGGGCTGAATCCATATTTCATTTTGTATCAAACGACTCCTAAGTTATTGGGACTAATTATGCCTATTTTGTAACCCCTCAACTTCACTTAAGATATGATAAAATATATTTGAAAAGTTAAAAATGAATTGGTCACCTAGTCTCCCCATAGACTCGGAATTTCACACGCCCTATACTCCAATCTGTTTCTCATATTATATTGACCGAGTATATCACATTCCATCACACACTAAACCCTAAAAACTATTTCATAAACGGCTGTCCACTTTGTCTCTCAAGAAAATCAAGGTACGAACGTTGTCTAGAGAAGAATTTGTGATCGGTTTTGTGGGTAACATTCTGTGATCGTGGGTGGTTCAGTTCGAAGAGGTTTTGGTTTTTGATGATGTATAGTCCATACTCGGGTCACGAACCCGATTAATGAACATTACTAAGACCCAAACCCACCACGAGTGGGCTATCATAACAATAATTGGGCTCACGAAAGCCCATACCCAAAGTTATTTATGGTTTTGATATAGATATCTCTTATTTAAGGGATGTATACCAATCGGATATATACCGAAGAGTAAGGAGCACGTATCCAATAAGGATTCCGTGCATATATAAAGAATATCATAACTCTCGTTAAAGGTACGACTTACAGCCCTAACTCTTCAATATAACCCCAAAAACCGATTACTTACTCTCACGCTGGAGGATAATCATGGGAGACAATCCCACGATAAGCCTAACGACGTTTGTTTATTTTCTTAGTGCGCAGGTCTCAAGCATTAAGATCTGATTGGTACGAGAACAGGAAACCAAATAAGGAACGCCCAACTTTTGTATCAACAAATGGCGCCATCCGTGGGACCCTACACTAAGAACTAGAATGACGAAACACAAAAACTCAAGCCAGCGGACTCCTCAATTGGAAAAAACACGTGGTGACCCCCAGAGAAAGAACCATCAAGATTTGACCTCTAGGCAGGCCTCTGGGACAACCAATGCACCTGGTCACCAGGAATTGGGCCCAACCCTAATTCTCCCAATGGTAGAATTACCTACAGGGACTGCTCAGACCACCACGGTGGTTCCAAGTACCGAAGAACTTCAGCGCACTCTCTTCAATACTTCCCATCAGCAGCCCTTGGGGACTGTGTGGTTTTCAGCCAAGTTGAAGTGCTTATTTGCCTCTTTAAGCTTATTCTGTATTTCTTTCCTGTCCAATTAGCTTAATCTCAGTTCATTAAACTTGTTTTCATTTTATTTTCCCTTTATTCCTTACTTGTAGCTTGTTGTGAGTTATTTGAGCTTGAAACTCATTTTCTAGCCCATAAGCTCAACCTGATAAGCTCATAAGCTCCCACTGAGCTTATTTTCAATTTCTAAACTTTTTGTTTTTATTAAAGTTGTCAATTATCAGTAGGTTATTAGTTTTGTAAAAGAAAAAAAAAATAGAAAAAACCAAATTTAATTTTTAGTGATAGCTTCTATTTAATGTAATTTAGGTTTTTAATTTTTCATTTTAAATTTTTGTTAAGTACTTATATGTTTTTATATTTTTCTTAAATTCCTAGTATATTAAAGTATTTTTAGGAATTTTTTCAGATTTTTATCCTTCAATTTAGTATTTATTATAATTAGTATTAGTTTATTAATAATTAAGTAATATTAGATAATTAATTAGGTTTATTAATTTTTATGTAACAACAGTACTTTTTTATATTTTTCCTAGGTTTTATATATCATAAAATAATTTTAGGAAATTTTTCATAATTTTCACTATTCATTTTCTATTTTTCTTAATTTTAATTAGTTTAAAGTAATTAATTAATAGTAATTAATTAATAATTAATAGAGAAAAAGTAAGAAAAATATATTTTAGTTTTATAATTACTTTTATATTATTTTAGAATTTTTAGAATTAAATTTTCATTTTTCTAGCTTAATTTCATAATTAGTGTAATTTAAATATTATTAATTAGTAATTAAATAATAATTAATTAATAGTAATTAATTAAATAGTGTAAAAATTATTTTTCTTTTTCTAAAAATTTTCTTTTATCATTAGGATTGTAAAAATGTAATTTTCATATCCGTAGGTATTTTATTTTACAAAACTCGCGTTTTATTTCGTACGCTAACGTAACTTTAATTCAAACGAACGCGTTTTTAAACTTAGCTCACGTTTTTAGGTTATCTGATCATCAGTAAATGTTAATATAGTGTTTCTAAGTTATTTTCATTCCTAATCTCGTAGTGTAATCATTCACAACCCCTTTCTGTCCAAATTCACCCGATTACAAACCCGTTTTGATTACCATCACACCTCGTCGGGACATAACGACCCGGGGAAACCACTATACTTCCGCGGAGATTTGGTCTGAGACGTTTGACTTGGTTGACCATCACCTGGTCAATTAGATTGACCATTTGGACCCAATCGTCTCCCTTCACCACTCACATTGAAAGAAGTCCAGTCATTAAATGGAAAGCTAGCTGGGCTAAATCGATTCTTGTCCAAATCAGCAGACAAGTCACTCTCTCTCTTTAAGACACTCACGAAGTGCACAAAAAAGGGAGACTTTCGTTGGACTAAGGAGGCGGAGGAAGCTTTTCAACAGCTTAAGCAACATCTTGCAGTGCTTCCCAAACTTGTCGCACCCCGACCAGGAGAAGAATTGATCATGTACTTATCTGCAACTCATGGAGCAGTCAGCGCGGTGCTACTGATAGATAGGAACTCCATTCAAACACTCATATACTTTGTAAGCAAAGTGCTTAAGAAGACAGTGACTAACTATACTGCTATGGAAAAGCTGGTCCTAGCTTTAGTATTTGCAGCTAAAAGACTGCGCAGATACTTTCAGGCGCACCCAATAGCTGTAATAACAGACCAACCTATCAAACAAGTTATCTCTAAACCTGACGCATCAGGACGACAACAAAAATGGAGTGTGTTATTGAGCGAGCACAACATCTCGTATAGACCATGCACTGCAATCAAGGGGCAGATATTAGCCGACTTCATTATCGAGAAGCCAAATACCGATACTCCACCTTCAACAAGAAAGGTAGAATTACAAGAACCATTGATTCTATTCACAGATGGATCCTCGTGCGTGGATGGATCAAGCGCAGGCCTTATCCTCACTAACCCAGACGGAGTGGAATTCACTTACGCACTGCGTTTTGAATTCACAGCCACAAACAATGAGGCAGAATATGAAGCCCTACTTGCTGGACTACGCATTGCAACTCAAATGGGTGTACGCAACCTAGAGACAAACGTAGATTCCCGGCTAGTAGCCAACCAAGTACTAGGTGAATATGAGGCTAAAGAAGAGAACATGGTCCAATACCTCGAAAAAACCAAGTCTTTAATTCAGAATTTTGATAGGTTCACTATCAAACAAGTCCCTAGAGGGGAAAACAGGAAAGCATACGCGCTTAGCAAAATTGCATCCACAAGCTTTGCGCACTTGTCAAAACAGGTGTTGGTGGAAACTCTGAAAAATAAATCAATCTCGGAGATGGAAACATCTACGGTGATAGAGGAACATGATCCTACGTGGATGACACATATCACTGAACTCATAAGCAAAGGGATTTTGCCACAAGAACAGAAGAACGCTCGTAGGGTATGGTGCACAGCGCAGAGATTTGAACTCCGAGATGGCATCCTATATCGACGTTCATTCCTAAAACCATGGCTCCGGTGTGTTGGACCTCTTCAGGTAGATTAAGTACTCTGAGAGATTCACGCTGGTTCATGCAGTATGCACTCAGGACCACGATCTGTAGAGGCGCGCGCCCTGCGGTCAGGATACTATTGGCATACTATGCACCGCGACGAGCGGGATATGATAAGGAAATGCAGCGATTGCCAAGTCCACAGGCCAATTCCGTGCCGACCACAACAAGAGCTAACTCCCATCACCTCACCATGGCCATTCTATAAATGGGGCATTAACATCGCAGGCCCCTTTCCAGTTGCAGCGGGAGGGCTAAAATTCCTCATCGTAGCTATAGATTATTTTACTAAGTGGATTGAGGCAAAAGCAGTGGCAAGCATCACAGGCAACCAAGTCAAACGCTTCGTTTGGGACAACATTGTATGTCGTTTTGGCCTACCTGGAGAGATTATTTCGGACAATGGAAAACAATTCTGTGACAACCCGTTCAAAGACTGGTGCGCGCAATTAAACATTACACAACACTTTGCTTCAGTTAAGCACCCACAAACCAATGGCTTGGTTGAACGCGCGAATCGTAGTTTGGGTGAAGGAATAAAAGCACGCATTGACAAACATAAAGGAAGGTGGGTGGATGAATTGTCACATGTTTTATGGGCGCACCGCACGACAATAAAAACCAGTACTGGAGACACACCATTCTCTCTTGTCTATGGGACAGAAGCTGTCATACCAGCTGAGATTGGAATGCCAATTATCCGTACGACGGAAATAAATGTTACAACAAATGACGATGAACGGCGCATAGACTTGGATCTGCTGGAAGAAAGGCGCGAACGCGCAGCTATACATGAAGCAAAGGCTAAATCAAAGATGAAGAAGTATTATGATGCAAAAGTCAAACACACTGCTTTCAGGCCAGGAGACTTTGTATACCGCGCCAATGATGCAAGCCACGCAGAAGACACGGGCAAGCTTGGACCCAAATGGGAAGGACCCTATGAAGTCACAGAAGCACTTGGCAACGGCGCATACAAGCTGCGTAATATGGAAGGCCATGAGGTAGCACGCACTTGGAATATCTGCAATCTCAAGAGATGCTATATTTAGGAAAAGCTACGGCCTACGCACAGACAACTCTGCACTTTAGTACGTGCCTAATAAATGTCTGTGTATTTGAATTTTCTTTTTTAGGAAATTGTCTTTTATTTTCAAAAAACTTGCAAGTATTAATAAAACGTTGTGGTTTCTAGCTAATTCCATAACACATTTAACTTTATTGCTTACATTTTTTCTTATGTCTCAATATTGTTACTTTATATTTTGCCTACACGGCGTGCATGCACTTACTAAGACCTACGATGGCAGAAAGGATGAGTAAACCTACTAAATAACTCGTTGAGTAAGAGGGTTGCAAACCCATCAACATTGGATCACGCATCCTTGCTAAACGCCTTACTTTCAAGACGTTGAAGTAAGTTTAATGCGCATCCCACGAAGGATACGCAAAACAATGTACACTGTACATGTTTAGCAATTTATGAGCCAAGACTCTTGGTCAATTGATATAGTATTTGCAACATGATGCAGGTCTCTCCTTACACTTATGATTTTTTTTTTGTTAAGTTATGCACTTAATACAAATCATCCTAAAGTATGTCTTGGTTTTAGTTTGACTCTTGGAAAGTCTTTCACGAAAAAGACAAAACTATCTAAGTACAAATAATACAAACAAGGCATACGAAAAAGATAAACATTATCATTCACCAAAGCCACAAGCTTACACAGAATATAGATTTTACAGGCACATGCGCCACAAAATCTAAATCTATCAAAAATAAAAACAAGTTGAGGTAGCCTAAATGTTGCGACAACGCTCTAGTTTGGGGCTACCCTCACTGTTCGCAGAACTCCCAGCCTCTTGGACTTCCTTAATAGCAAACAATATTTGGCTGACACAGTCGCCACGCTCACAGGAATTTCATCCGACCTAGAAGATGCGCGGCACCGACACCGCAACGGATGGTCTTCCCCTTCGTACCCTTCTTCCTTGCGGCCCTCTCTAGATGGGCCTCTAAGCAATCTTTCAAGGGTACCTCCTTCTCAAGGGCGAATGGGTTAAGGATATCGCGTGGATGTGTGAACACAGGCACTTGCAGCTGCGACTCGTCAGGCTTCAAAAAATAATCAGCCTGAGCCTCAGCATCTTCCAGAATATGCCTCCCTAGGACCAACCCCTCCATTATCACTTTAATGGGTTGATCCTGGTCGCGCTCCAGCTGCGCGATCCGCGGAAGCTCAAATAGCTTCATCTTCTCCATGGCCTCCACAAGCTCATCATAAGCATCCGCCCTGTAACCAGGTACTTCTGCAAGCGGCACCGTCAGCATCTTGCTCTCATGAAGCTCCTCCGCAGCCTGAGCCTTGCCACGCGCCATGGCACACTATACAACTTTCCCAAAGGCCTCCACAACCTCTTGGGACTCCAACGTACCCATAGCGGCCAATCAGAGACCATGACTGATTAACCACCTACAAAACAACACCCTCATCAGGTAATAATTATAAAGGATGCAAGTCTTAGAAGCAAAAAATAAAGTTTACCTGCGCTCAGCGATGGTGGATAACAGATGTGGGTACAGCTCCTCGTCATACTCTATGCTGAGTTGGCGCAACTTACCCTCTTGGCGCTCCAACGTCTTATTCACAAACTCGATTAGCTCATCCAACTTCGTGAAGTGGCTACCCTTGTTCTGCTCTAGGTACTTCAGAGCCTAATGACAATTGCTCTTGTACTCCTCGTACGCAGACCGTACTTGGCCCATTTGGACAAGCAAGGAGACCTTCTCCTCAGCCAACTTCTGAGCATACAAATTTGACGACTCCGCCTCAGCACGCGCACTCTCCAACTGCGCCCTCAGCAGTGCAATCTCCCCATCCTTATGTGCGATGCTGCTACTTTCACCTGCATATCGAGCCTTGAGCTGAGTAACTAACTCAGCCTGATGATCAGTAGTCACACTCAACTCTTCCATCAGTTGCTGCGCAGACACTGAG
Source organism: Artemisia argyi (assembly GCA_030686995.1). Lineage (NCBI taxonomy): Eukaryota > Viridiplantae > Streptophyta > Magnoliopsida > Asterales > Asteraceae > Artemisia > Artemisia argyi. Next base: position 72,289,834 of record CM060703.1, read on the forward strand.
AGGATCACTTGATTTGATCACACACTATGAGGTGTTGGACCTTTATAATGTGTATATGTGATACTTTGAGTGAATATGATTAAGTATGCGGAATCTACTTTAACCACACTTAGAATGTTTATTGGAAATGGAACTGTGATGTTTGTGTTTATTTAACAAAGAACAATGAAAGTATTTCACCAAACGATTCAATATTATTCAAAATAATACGAGTGATCTTCACTATCACTAGGGTTACAAAGACCTTGAATCTTGTGTTTTTGTTCTATTGTTTTTCTCTATGTATATCTCTACTCACATCTATATCACACTTTTTTAAGTCATATCTAAGATCTTTCTTTTATAGTCCAAGGAAAGATCTTTTACAATCTATATGACTCATCTAATTACTAGCTTATGACTAATCTTCATTCTAGCTAGATGATGACTTATCATGTCAGTCATTAAGATACAACATGTATCTAGGATTACAACTCACTTGGAGTGTTCAATTTGATGACTATAACAAAGATATTTTTCTTGTATATGAATTAGTAGAATAAGTCATACTTATCTACACAGCTGTTGTATGAGTCATAGTAGCATCAACAGAATCCATCAGTAGAAACACCTTCAGTATAAAACGTTCTTCAGCAGAATCCATCAGTGGAAACGTGCTTTGTGCTTTATCAGCAGAAACATACTTGATGTATTTCCTTAAGCCTTTATGCTGATTCTTCTGATTATTTAATTCCCAACAATCCTCCCCTAAACATGTGAATTACATTCAAACATGTATTTCTGAATTAAATGAGGACTTTGTGAAGATCTTTCAAACACTTCATTGTCAGACTGTCTGAACTTTCTTATCTTTTGAGTGATTGAATGTCTTTCTATGTAATTCATCTGCTTTCTTTTCTTTGTTCCAATCTTGGACTAAAAGATGGTGGAATATTCAACTTGAAGAATTTTAAGAGGCAATGATACTGTGTATCTTGGATGCTTGTTCCAAGAAGTAGAAATTATCTTTCAGCATGTCTTTGGAAGTGATGAACAAACGTAGTGAACTGAAATTGAAACCTTTTATCTTTTGATCTAGATAGAACTTTCTCCTATCAGCTCTGTTCTTGTTCTTTATCAGTAGAAACCATGTCATCATCTTGTATGCTCTTATCCTTTCCTTCTTTTTCTTCGGATAATCTTCCTTTTAAAAGGCTTTTTGTAACCTCCCATGAGATTTATTTCTCTCTTGAGAAATTTCCTCCCCTGTTTGGAAGATCTCTCACAATCATATCATATCATAATCATCTGATCTAGCAATTTCCATGTTTTCAGACAATTTATACATGAAGCCATCAATTCCTTAAGAGTTTAATTGCTGCCCTCATCACTTCTAGGTGTGTAACCTCCTATGAGTGGTGAATCACTGAGCATTGACTCATAATCCATCATAAGATGATTTTCTGAGCCTCTTTGAAAATCCTTTTTAAGAAATACTTGACTTAGCAGTATGAACATGATTTTATGATTAAAAATCATACTGCTTCTAACCATTTTGAAGGGATTAAGTGTGGTAACTAACACTTAATCAAAATTTCGGTTTAAAGCAACCTATGGTTGTGTGAGAACCAATGTTTTCAGTTACAAATAACTGCCTGTGTACAGATAAAACTATTCAAAAGGCTTTCTTTACAGGGTTTCCAGCTCGTGGCATTTGTTACCTCTAACACAAGTGTTAGATTCACTTTTGCTCGCTGTTCTTTCTATCAGATATCCGTAGATTAGTCACATTATACTTGAGAGTATAAAATGATAGAAAGTGAGTTGTATCAGTTATTTACTGATCAACTAAGTCATCAATTCAATGTGAAACATCATAATCAGGTTCCAAGAAAGAAGTTTTAAGGAGTTTTGAAATCCCAAACTCTTTCTATCATGAACCTATTATATCAGTAGCAATGATCAGCATTCAGCAGCAATGATCATAGATTTCACTTGAAATAGCCTTTGAGCTCAAACATTTATACCTGAAATTGTTAGTCTAAAACCAAAAGAACAAAGTACAAAGTACTTGTCTTGAATTAGAATAATCATAGAACTAACTGTATGAATAACTTTTAATTGGTAATAGTAGTTTTAAATGACAAAGTTAGATGCATTAACAAAATCTATATACAAGAACACATTATATTGATTTTTTTTAAAGATTAAGCATTCCAATACTTGCTACCAAGTACCGAAATCTTCCAACATCAAAAGCTTTTGTAAGAAGATCTGCAAAGTTTTGTTCTGAAGCAATTTTCATTACTTGAATTAACCTCTTTTCATTGTAATCTCTAATAAAATGATGTCTAATTTCAATGTGTTTTGTCTTTGAATGTTTCACTGGATTTTTAATAATGCAAATTGTACTACTATTATCAATATGAATAATGGTATGTAAGAAATGGTACCCATAGTCAAGAAGTTGGTTTTGAAGCCATAGAACTTGACCACAAGAATTTGCAGCAGCTACATATTCAGCTTCAGTTGTTGAAGTAGCCACCATTGTCTGCTTCTTACACTGCCATGAGATAAGTCTACACCCAAGGAATTGACATCCTCCAGTTGTTGACTTTCTGTCCAAGCTAGCACCAGCATAATCACTATCTAAGTATGCTACCAAGTCAAAAGATGACTCCTTAGAATACCACAGACCCAACCTAGGTTGACCCTTGAGATATCTAAGAATTCTCTTGACTGCTGTTAAATGAGAAACCTTAGGAGTTACTTGATATCTTGCACAAGCACAAACAGAGAACATGATATCAGGTTTTGATGATGTGAGATACATCAAAGAACCTATCATAGTTATGTATGTGTGTACATCCACATTAGTTCCTTCTACATCTTTAAGAAGTGGCTTCTCAGGGTCCATTGGTGTGCTTGATATTTTGGAATCAGCAAATTGAAACTTTCTAAGAATCTCTGCAACATATTTGTCTTGACTAATAAAGATTCCTTCTCTTGATTGTTTAACCTGCAGACCCAAAAAGAATGTAAGTTCCCCCATGGAGCTTATCTGAAACTTATTGTGCATAAGCTTCTCAAACTCCAAACACATCTCCTTCCTTGTAGATCCAAAGATGATATCATCCATATACACTTGAACTAGCAAAAGATCCTTCTTATACTTCTTGGTGAAAAGTGTCTGATCTATCTTGCCTCTTTGAAATCCATTTGAAATTAAGTAGGAAGCCAGTGTTTCATACCAAGCTCTTGGTGCCTGATGTAGGCCATATAGAGCTGTAACAACCTTGTACACTTTGTCTGGATGGTCAGGATCAACAAAACCAGGAGGTTGTGAGACATACACCTCCTCTTCAATAGTACCATATAAGAAAGCACTCTTGACATCCATTTGATAAACTGTGAATCCCATAAATGAAGCATAAGCCACAAAGAGTCTAATGGCTTCAATCCTTGCTACTGGAGCAAAAACTTCTTCACAGTCTATCCCTTCTTCTTGTATGTACCCTTGAGCTACTAATCTAGCTTTATTTCTTATCACTATGCCCCTTTCATCCCTTTTATTCCTAAAAACCCATCTAGTGCCAATTACTCTTACACCACTTGATAAATAAACTAGCACCCATAACTTTTGAATCTTAAACTGAAGAAGCTCCTCTTGCATAGCCTCCAACCAGCTTGAATTCTCTAGGGCTTTATGAATATTCTTTGGTTAATCTTGTGAGAGAAAACATACAAATAAGCAAGAGTTTGAAAACTCATGCTGTTTTGAAGCATAAAGGGCATCAAGAAGCCCTTGTTGATCTGAAGACATCAATTGTTGTCTTGTCTTCACTCCTGATTGTACATCTCCAATTACATTGTCCAGGGAGTGGACTTTGTGAATCCTTAAGTGTGGAGTAGAAAGAACTTGATAATCAGGTGGAAGGTTGTTGAAATCCACCTCATTTTCTGAGAGATTTGCTTGTGTTTCTTCTGATGGTCCATTAGCAGAAACCTTTTGCTCATCAGTGGGAACGATTTGCTTATCAGCAGTGTTACTTCTGATTTGAAACTCTTGTTCCTTAGTTCTATCTTCCTTGTATTCATCTTCAACATCTTCTTTAGATTTACCAGAAGAAGATTCACCATTTATTGAAGTTGAATCCACACTTGTATTTGTCCATATTGGCATCATCACATAATCTTGATTTGCCTCATTCTCTAATCCTTCTCCATTTGTTGCATCAGCAGTTTGTGAACCTGAAAATTCATTAGTTTCTGCAACAAAAGGCACATAATTCATTGATTTGGATAGAGATTCAAGATCAAATAGCCATTTGGGACCTTGACCTTCTACATTGGTTTTATTTTCTAAAAACTTCACATGTAGATTTTCCTCTACTCTTCTAGTTCTCATGTTGTATACTCTGAATGCTTTACTATTGATAGAATATCCAACTAAGAATCCTTCATCTGCTTTACCATCAAACTTTCCAAGATGGTCTAAGGTATTCAGAATTGTCACATGACATCCAAAATGTCTAAGAAATCCTATTTCAGGAGTTCTACCTCTAAAAAGTTCATATGATGTCTTACTGTGAGGTTTTACGACTAAAACTCTATTTTGAACATAGCAAGCAGTGTTGACTACTTCTGTCCAAAAAGTTATAGGCAACTTAGAGTCAGCTAACATAGTTCTAGCAGCTTCTATTAGTGTTCTATTTTTTCTTTCAGCAACTCCATTCTGTTGTGGAGTTCTTGCAACACTAAATTCTCTTTTAATACCTTTTTCTTTGCAGAAATCATCCATAACTTTATTCTTAAATTCTGTCCCATTATCACATCTAATGACTTTTACTCTTTTGCTTACTGGATTTTCTATCTCTATAATGAAGGTCTTAAGGATGCTAGAAGTCTCATCCTTAGTACCTAAAAGAATACCCATGTAAATCTACTAAAGTCATCAGTAATAACTAGACAATATTTCTTATGCAACAAACTTCTAACATTTGTAGGACCAAATAAGTCCATATGCAACATAAACAATGATTGATTGATAGAGTTAAAAATTTTGGGCTTACAAGTGGCTTTATGTTGTTTGCCTTTAAGACAAGCAATGCATGTTTGATCATTTTCAAATCGTTTATAAGGTAAACCTCTTACCAAACCATCTTTGACAATCTTATTTATGGTTTTGAAGTTAATATGACCAAGCCTCCTATGCCATTTCATAGATTCATCCAATGTGGCCTTAGCAATAAGACAAGTAAGAGAATCTTTTGGAACAATTTTCTTCATATCAACACTGTACATGTTGCCTTTTCTTGGAATTCTAAGAAGTGCTTGACTTTCATCAGGCATCTTAAAATCAGAAGAAAATACAAGACATTCAGTGTCAGTAAAGAGAACTTTGTCCTTTTTTTCATACATTTGTGAGACACTAAAAAGATTATACTTAAGCTCTTGCACATAGTGCACATCTTCAAAATCTAATTTACCGGTTCTAATAGTACCTTTATCAGTAATTCTTCTTCCAATTCCTCCTCCAAAGGTAACATAGCCTCCATCTACTGATTGAAAATTTGAGAGATAAGACTTTTTGCCTGTCATGTGCCTTGAACATCCACTATCTGAGAATCCTTGATCTTCAGTATCTGCTGATGAATGTCCCTGCACATAAATAAAGGAATTAGTTTTGTTTTGGGATCCAAACCATTTATGACTTGGATCCGCCTCTTGTATCAATGAAATGTAATCTTTTGAGAATTGTTGATGCAACATTAGATTTAAGAATCCAACATGCTGAGGCCTTAACAGCATTTGCCCTGTTTCCCTTAGCAGTGATATGAACTGTTTGGCTATCAGCAGAAACTGATGGCTTTGCAGTTGTATCCTTTGGTTTCCAAACTTGTTTTTGGACTACTGCCTTAGTTAGAATGGGTCTTTTAACAACATTTAATGCATATTTGATAGTTGATTTAGCACTTTTAACTGTTGTTTTTGGGTAAATAGTCAGATATGGTCTATCAGCAGAAACCATTTTCCTATCAGCAGGAACTGAAACTGTTTTGGGTTTTGTTCTAGTAAAGTTAGAGTGACTTTTAAGTGTTTGCCTTTTTAGATTCACCCTATTGTTTGTATACCCATATACCCATTGATTGCAGAAAGCTGTAAGATGGTCAAAACTACCACATGTGTAACAAGCTTTGTTATTTCTTTGTTGGAGAGACTTGAGGCTATACCAATTCCTTTGGTTGCCTCTGGGCTTGTTTATGGTTCTATATTGTTCACAATATCTTACTGGTTGCCTAATATGCTTAACATTGTTTTTAGGCTTTTCAGTACTATGTTTGACTATCTTAGAAACACTTGTTCCTGCTTTCTTAACCACTTCAGGTTTAGACATAACCTATTTAACCTTTTTATCATCAGATGTTAAGTCCTTAATGATTGGATCATCTGACTTTCTACAAGAACACACCTTGTCCTTAGGAAGTGAAGTTTTATTTAAACTTTCACTTTCTTTCAAAGGTTTATTAACAACTACATTAGATTTTGGTTGAACACCATATTTTAATTTAGGTAGTTAAAATTCGGGTAATCCTGTGTGTTCTAGGTCAATTCCTGGGGATGAAGGAGTACCTCTATATGGTGGAGGAACAGATTTGTATCCAACACCAGACTTAGCTTTATTAATTACTTGACATTCAATTAAGTTGGTTACACCCTTAGATGCATAATCTAGTGTTTCTACACTCATCTGAATTTTTTCTTTAGCCTTACTAAGCCTATCTACTTCAGCTTTCAAGTTACTAATGTCAACATTTTTAAACATTATTTCTCTTTCAAGAAGAATTTTGACATCAGTAAAGGTAGATTCATTTGTTTGAAAATATATGACTTGTTCCTCTAGAATAGCTAAACCTCTTCTATGATTAGTTAAGCTATGAGCTGTATCAATTAACTCTGTCCTTTGATTCTCATAACGTTTGGTTAAGGTTTCTAAACTTTTAAGAGCAGAACAATTATTTGAACAAACTTTATCAGATTGTACCTCTGTAGAGAAAGCCATAAGAGCTGTCTAAGGAGAAGCTTCTTCTTTTTCATCAGCTGTAAAGCTCCAATCAAATCCTAATCCATCAATGGCTACCATAGCCTTTGGATTGGTTGATTCCCCTGATTTGGACTTGCTTCCAAAACCTCTATTCTTGCTATCTTGCTGCCTTGGCCTTCTATATTCTCTTGAGAAGTGCCCCAACATATGACAGTTATAGCATTCTATCTTTGACTTGTCAAAACTAGCAGTATCATTGCTACTGATAGTGAGTTTCTTCCCCGTCCTCTGATAGAATTTCTTAGCCCTCATGCTAAGAAGAGAAATTTGCCATTTTAGGTCAATCTCTTCTAAATCATCATCATTGATTTCTAGAAGATCTTCATGAGTGAGCATGGACCCATCATTCTGACTTGTGAAAAAGGCACAACAAGCCTTTTCATTCAATATACCAAAAGTACTGCTTGATGAACTAGCAGCACCGATTCCATTATTAACCTTTTCATCTTTAACTGGGTTTGAGATACTAGGAGATGACATAAAAGCCAGGTTCCCAGTATATGAACTAGAAACACCAGTTTTCTTTACTTCTTGTTCCACAATTTTAAAGTTGCTATACAAATCCATAAGATCGATAGTGTCTATGTCTGGTTTATTCTTCCAAACAACAACATGCATAGCCCACTCTTCAGGTAAGCTTCTCAGAAATTTTGAGTTTAAATCTTCTTGAGGTATGTCAACCCCAAGAACAACAAGTTGGCTCACAATTTTCTGTAGCCTTGTAAACATGTGGTCAAGAGATTCATTCATGGTTGATGCGAAATTTTCAAACTGCTGCTTGAGAAGGGTTTTCTGGGTCTTCTCGGTGGCTTCATTCCCTCCATACCTTGCAACAATTACCTCAAATAATGACTTGGCATCTTTGAATTTGCTGAAGTTCATAAGTTGATCATTTGGAATGGTCATCATCAACATACTTCTAGCCTTGAGGTCATTCTTCTTCTTTATTCTTTCATCAGCAGTTGTAGGGATAGTTTGAATTGTTTTTATAGCCTTACCTTCAACTGTTGATGTAGTGGTTGTGGGTTGGAAAGAGTTTCCATCTTCAATGATTTCCCAGAGAGTGTAATCCTGCACCTGGAAAAACTGTTCTATCCTTAACCTCCACAATTGAAACTCATTCTGTTTGAGAACTGGCAACTTTGCAGCAACATTTGTTTGAATAGATTATGTATCCATTTCTTCTTCTAAATCAAAGATATCAACCTGGAAGCTCTGATACCAACTGAGAGGATCACTTGATTTGATCACACACTATGAGGTGTTGGACCTTTATAATGTGTATATGTGATACTTTGAGTGAATATGATTAAGTATGCGGAATCTACTTTAACCACACTTAGAATGTTTATTGGAAATGAAACTGTGATGTTTGTGTTTATTTAACAAAGAACAATGAAAGTATTTCACCAAACGATTCAATATTATTCAAAATAATACGAGTGATCTTCACTATCACTAGGGTTACAAAGACCTTGAATCTTGTGTTTTTGTTCTATTGTTTTTCTCTATGTATATCTCTACTCACATCTATATCACACTTTTTTAAGTCATATCTAAGATCTTTCTTTTATAGTCCAAGGAAAGATCTTTTACAATCTATATGACTCATCTAATTACTAGCTTATGACTAATATTCATTCTAGCTAGATGATGACTTATCATGTCAGTCATTAAGATACAACATGTATCTAGGATTACAACTCACTTGGAGTGTTCAATTTGATGACTATAACAAAGATATTTTTCTTGTATATGAATCAGTAGAATAAGTCGTACTTATCTACACAGCTGTTGTATGAGTCATAGTAGCATCAGCAGAATCCATCAGTAGAAACACCTTCAGTAGAAAACGTTCTTCAGCAGAATCCATCAGTGGAAACGTGCTTTGTGCTTTATCAGCAGAAACATACTTGATGTATTTCCTTAAGCCTTTATGTTGATTCTTCTGATTATTTAATTCCCAACAATCTCCTCATGTGCCCTCAACGGCTCCTCCACATGATCATGAGCCGCTTGGAGTGGCACTGACCCCTCAACAAACGCTGCATCACCCCCTGCAGCTTTGTTACTACACGCAAACAGAAAGAAGTCAAGGAATTGCATAGCGAATAAGGAGAAAGAAAATAAAAAATCAAACAATTGTTACTTACGTAGGAGGTGAAGTCTCAGCATTCTCATGCGCAGCAAAGGATAATGACGTCTCCTCATCTATGGACTCATCCACAATGATAGTATGACGTCTGCGCTTGGAGGTACCCTCACCACCATCATCAGCAGCCTTGCACTTGGCACCTTGGTGCTCCTCCTTAGAGTCGGTGTCAACCTTTAGGATCCCAACACTGTCAGACGACTCAGTGCGCACGGGCTCAGGAGCCGCCACTCCCTGCACGGTAACAGTCTGCACCGGTGTCGCATTCACAATAGGCTGTTTTGCATCAGAGGACTTTTCTTGCGCAGGCTCTAGAAGACGTCCAGCGGTAGCCTCCAAGATAGGCAATTCACCCTCCCTCAGAGGGCGCGCACCCACAGTTACCTGCGTGGGCTTTGTCAACCTCACCATGGAAAACAGATCCATCTATGCGCAACACATGAACTAACAAGAAAGGAACAAGTTAGTTGATAAAATCAAAATATACAAGAGCACTAACATTATAAACGCGAGGATAAGAAAGGATAAGCACCCACCCCGGCCGCTTCCATCCAAAAATGTTGGCACTTCATCACTTCCTCCGAAGTAGTTGCGACTCATTCCCATATGAACCAGAAACTACTCTGGAAAGGAGTTGATTGGGATGCGGTTACCATTAATGGTCTCCACATCCTCCACGTTGTACGTACCGGGATCTGGGCGCTCATCCTTTGGAAGCGTCCCTTGAGTATAAAACTCAGAGAGCGTGGTGAATACCCTATCATCTATCCACAAAAACTTCTCCCTCCAACCCCTAAGAGTGTCTACTTTCTCAGTGTAACACTGATAGCGCCCTGGGCGCTTCGAAAACGTTACCCACCCGTTCGACCACGTTGTGTGGTAAAATGCGCGGAAGAGGTTGATAGTGGGATTTGTCGCAAGTAAGCGACAATTTACCTTAAAATTTGTTATTTTCGCTGCACCTATACAGTGTAGCTGAGAGATATGTAGACGGTAGAAGTTGAGCACGTCGCTAAAAAATAGGGATATAGGCACGCGCTGGTTTGCAAATTCAAAAAAGCGCGTGTATACCCCTATTTCCCCCTCAGGGAAATCTGCGATACATGCATCCGCATCCGGTACTTCCGGATGCACCGCAAGCGGAATGAAATAATCAGAGGTGAACTAACGTAGTTCATCCTCGTCCATCTCGGAACGGAACTCTTCTAATTGACGAACCATTTTACTAGGGTGCGCACACAAAAATTACCTTTGAAGATACTAGTTTTTCTTGCAAAAGGATTCTTAGTATGGAAGAAAATGGCGTTTTTTCCTTGTGGTAAACACAGTAAAAATAGGACACCTTTATATAGGGTTTCCCCTTGCCTTAGATGGACGCCACGTGGATCCCACTACCTTCATCGTGTGGCTGGAATACCATAGGGTACAAGCACTTTTTCACGTTTTCCGAAGGACACATGGATGACCTCCCCATTTACAGAGGCGTTTTTTAGACTTTTTTGGACTAGATACATGGTCCATATTTTTCGGCGGTAGATATTTGAATTTTCCCCCACGCTTACCGCTCACATTACTAGTCTAGCATCCGCGGTAAATACCTGCGCATACTAGACTGGGGGGACATGAAGACGTATAGTCCATACTCGAGTCACGAACCCGATTAATGAACATTACTAAGACCCAAACCCACCATGAGTGGGCTATCATAACAATAATTGGGCTCACGAATGCCCAAACCCAAAGTTATTTATGGTTTTGATATAGATATCTCTTATTTAATGGATATATACCAACCGGATATATACCGAAGAGTAAGGAGCACGTATCCAATAAGGATTCCGTGCCTATATAAAGAATATCATAACTCTCATTAAAGGTACGACTTACAACCCTAACTCTTCAATATAACCCCAAAAACCGATTACTTACTTTCACGCCGGAGGATAATCGTGGGAGACAATCCCACGATAAGCCTAACAGTGTTTGTTTGTTTTCTTAGTGCGCAGGTCTCAAGCATTAAGATCTGATTGGTACGAGAACAGGAACCCAAATAAGGAACGCCCAACTTTTGTATCAACAGTTTTGTTTCGAAAGGCTGTAGGTTTTGGGTTCGGTCGTACATCGCGGAATCTTGTACTAGTGTTCGTGTTTTCGGTTCCGTTCCATCGTCCTAAGGTATCATCATCCTTGTTGTGATTCTTTTCATACGACATACATATGAAACGTAATCCAAAGATAAATATGATATACGATCATGATCTTGTCAATGTGCTAAGTATTTGTCACGTTAATATGTAAAACGAATAACTTATATATATACACCACACGAAATCATGAGTTATGAATTCTATACAAGTCGACTTTTGTTTCTATTTTGCTTTCGAACCTGCTGGGATTTACGACTTAAATCTGGTCATTTAAACACCGTTATATGATCTCTAATATACCTACTAAGACCTGGAAATAAACTTAAGAAATAAAAGAGTGGGCGTACACATGTATTTACGTGAATGAAATGGCTGAGTACGTGTGATTTCATGCAGTCTTTGTGTCTCATTATTTCTCTGTTTTTGTGCTTGATGAATGTATGAGTGTGTTCATGAAAGGGCTATTAGTATGCAGTGTGTGAAACGTATTTTTTTACCTTTTACTGTGTCTCATTTGTTTGGTGAATTTATAAGGGTTTTGTCGTGAGTTGAAAATGTTTGCCTCGTTATTTCATGTATACGTGTATGATTGTTGTGGCTGTAAAATGATGTATTGGTGTGTGAGTGTTAAGTGGTCTAAGGTGGTCTTTAAACACATGTATAATCTATATTATACGGAATGGAACCTGGTAATATTGGGCTGTAATTGTGTGTCGTGTGGGAGACTAAAACAAAGATTAATGTGTGTTGCTATATCGTGTGTTAGTAGAGTTGGTTCGTGGTTGTTGCTGCCTCGCGAATCCCCTCGTACCACTTTTATTTTGCCTCGCCAATGTCCTGATCTCGCTAAGGCAGTAATACGAGAGGGTCTAGAGTGGGTTGTGTCTAGTTGTGTGTTTGGTCATAATTATACATATGAGTGTGCATGGGAAGAGAAGTATAATAACATGTTAATAATATACGAGAATGGATATTGTCAGGCATATTGGAACTGTTGTGGAGATTTAACAAACATATATATTAGTATTTGAGACTTAAAAATAAAGAATGTTGTTTATAGTATTCGAGACATGTGATAGATAGTACATATATAGTGGGTCGATGCATTTCTTATACTGTTGTAATTTAATCATTGAACATAAAATATACTTTTGAAACTAATATAACATCAGTATACTAGTTGTCATGTTTAACCTTAAAATGACATATTAGACCCTAATCTTTAGAAAATTGTCACAATCAACTCTAAACTTTAAGTTTAATAAATTATGCTAATTCGGGAAACTTACTTAATATGAAAAGTTACTAAAAATAGAAAGAAACCTAAAATGAGTAATCTGATTTTAAAATGAGCTTATAAATAATAAGACGATCATTAATTCGTGTAGATTCGCTGAAGAAGGAGTTACTTCCGATCTTTATGTCTTCTGATATGTTTGCACGTGTGGTTTAAGGTACAGATATTTTTCCCTTTTCAGTAGGGACTTCTCATGACTTTCTTTTGATCCTTGACACTGCTAAGATTCCCTTCAGTTATGTCATTGCTATGTTTCCCATTTGATATGATTGATATGATCCATTTGATATGATTCGTTGATATGATCTATTTGATATGAGCCTTGCTATGATACCTCTGATTTGATTCTGATTTGCTATCCACTTTGATTATGATTATGTGATTGCGAGATTCTGTTATATTATGCTCTGGGAGCATTCTGTTCTGTCATGCTCTGGGAGCATTTTGTTATGGATAGCCTTGCTTTGTTTATTCTGATATGTTCTGTTCTGATGCCCGAGTTTTTAGTCTACTCATGGAGGTACCATGGGCGTGTCATTGAGGCACCAATGGCATGACACTATCTGGGGCGGTGTGATTAGTCCCCGGCGTCCCCGTCTGATTATGATATGATATGAGATCTCTTGGCCACTTTGTATATGATTTATTTGTGGGGGGCGTATGGATGCATCCTAGGATTTGTTTTGATATGATATGATACGATTTGGTTTGGTGACTGGCTGTACGTGCCTTGTACCCCTTTCACGTCTGGTACTTGGAGGTCGCCCCTCTATGTACACCCTATGAATTGACGGATATGTGATTATCTGATTTGAGATCTATTCGAGTGTCTTGGGTAGGTCGGCTCGTGGATTTCCTATGTTCTTTGTGTCTATTCGAGTGTCTCGGGTAGACAAGCCTTTGTTGATACGTGCTCTTTGATTCTGGTTACTATATGATTCATATTATCAGTTGACTCTTCATACTCATTATTCATTTGACTTATGATATTTCTTCAGTTATCGTTGATCTCTTATGCATTTGACAAATGATATTCATTTTAGCAGGAGCTTATGATTTCCTTTCCCTATACTTTTATACATTTTGATTATTCATTTTGTTATATATCTGTTGATGAGTGCTCAAACACTCATCGTTTTCGATATATTTAAACTGCCAAAACGCACAAAAACAATCAAAAAGATATCAAAACACTTAAATTATCCCAGGGATTGTGTTTTATGTGTTTTAAAAGCAAAATGTGCAAAAACAAAGAAAAAAACGTACAAAGTTTGCAGTATTGGCAGTTTCAGTCCCCCAAGTTTCAAAACTTGTCACTTTTAGTCCCTATGCATTTATTTTTAAGGAAAAGTCAACCCAAGGTCTTAAAAGTCAAATAAAGTCAAAATATCATAATTGGGTTGCAAGTTTTCAAAAATTACATATTTAGTCCCTGAAAATCCAAAGTTGGCAAAAGTAGTCCCTGGGATGTTTTTGAAATTGGAAAAAGTGGAAAAATACAAAATTGGTCCTTGAATTATTGGCATGTGAAAAAAATAACACTTATGAGAACTTTTGGAGTTTGGCAATTTCAGTCCTTAAGGTTTTGAAAAAATTGCAAAATGGTCCTTGTGTTAACTTTATACCAACCGGACCCTTTTTTGCTAAACCCAAAACCAAACCAACCCTTTTTGTTATTCGGTCCAATCCAACCCCTAAACACCCCAAGCCCAGTCCAAAGCCCACCTTGTTTTTTTTAATAAACCTGGGTGTTGACTTCGGTCAACCCTCACCACCCCGACTATCTTCTTCCCCCCAACACATCCCACAAAACCAGGGTGACTCATTCCCCCCCCTCGCCTTTTCACCAACTAAACCCCCCACCATTAATGCCCCTCACCAACCATCTCCACCACCATAAATGCTCCCCTAAAACCCTCACCAGAACCACTTATTTAACCCCGACCCCATTTTGGCGCCAAAATCATGATCAAAGGTTTAGAATGGTCTCACAGCAATTCAATGGATGGGATTTGGTCAAGAAGTCATCACAAAGACTTTGGGAGTGTCAGATTTCAAAAAGGTCCCATGTGGGAGGCTTAGCATTAGTATTTTTAGGTCGTTATATAAGGAAAAGCTCATAGAAGCTTGTATGTGTAATTTTCTTAGTTAATTTGTAATTTTCAGTTCATTTTCAATGTAATGTAACTCCTTTTATTAATGCAAATTCAGATTGAAGCTTATTTCTCTTTTTCACTTTTTAAAGTCTCAATTTGAATTTCCAAGTTCTAATCAAAAGTTTCTAATGTTAGTTCATGTCATTCAGTAGCTTATCTAAACTTAAAAACAAGTTTTGGAAAGCTTTATAAGCTTTCAAGATAACACTAAGCTCAGTTTTAAATATCTACTAAAAAAATAGGAAAAATAAAAATGAAAATAAAAAAGTTGTGATCATTTGGAATGAGCAAGGAGCACAGTGTAACAAGGATGGCTGTGGGTTAGAGGTTTGTGGAAACCACATAGGATTGTTTGGTTTGATCCTTGGTACCTAATCAGTAGCATTGGAAGGCTTTTGTAAGCTACTTACTTTTTTATTTTACTCTTAAATCAGTTTAGGTTGTTAATTTAAGCTCATTACAGTTATTTAATAGCTTATTGATTAGTTGTAATCATATGTTTGTGTTCAATATTTGTTTAAGTGAAAAACTCTTCTATAGCTATTTTTAAGAGGGTGTTTGGTTGTGCTTTGCTTAGTGTGTTGTGATTGTTATTCTGAGTATCTATTAGTTTGTAATAGTTTGTTGTGCATAATTAAGCTCAGAGGAACAAGTACTTTGGTGCAAAACCCTTTAAAAGTCAAAATTACAAGACAATAATCACCACAGTCCACTGTGGTGATTTTTGAAGTCCAAATCCCACAAATCCTTTTCAAAAGTTAAAGTTTTACCTAATTTAGTTTTTATATAACTTATCTCAGCTTATTTGATCATTAAATCAGCTGCCCAAGTTCACTAAAGTCAAACTTTGTAATTTCTTGAAAAGTCAAATTGTTGAGTTTCAGATTTTGATCAATCTTTGAAAGCTTGTAACTTGTTGTATCCTAGGTGTTAGATTCTGAAATTTGTTGAGTTTAATCTTTGCCACTTTGTACATTTTTGTGAATTTTTCCAGATTTTATAAATTTTGTTTGGTGGGTCCTACACACCCTTGAAGTGAGCTGCAGGGCAACACCCCTGCCCTGCACATCAGTACCTCAGCTCACCACCACACTTTTGTGGCCTATTGTGGTTGATCCAGTGGGTCCCACACTGAAATAGTTGGTTCTCCCAACCCCCCTCCTACCCAGGAGTGTCTGTGAACCTTTTATTTGAACCCTAGGCCTGTGGACCCCACCTTGCTTGGACCCTTAAGTTTGTCCCCAAACTGCATCAGTCCATTTTGTTAAGTGCTTATTTGAACCCTTTTTGGCTTATTCTGGTTCACTTGTAGCTTAATAGTTGCTTATTATTGTTCTTTATACTCAGTAGAATCAAGAAATTCAATTGTGGACCCCACATTTCCATTTTGAGCTTATTAACCTTCACAGTCAACAAAAGTCAACTGTGAGGTGAATAAGCACTCCAAGTGCTTATTTCCAGGGGTGTAGAAAAAGTGTCTTAATTAAAAGTGTTTGTTTTTATCTTATTATCAGTTTAGAAAAAGAAAAAATAAAAAAAAAACCAATTTTAACTTTAGTGATAGCTTCTATTTAATAGGAGTTATTAATTTATTTTTCTTTTTTATTTATTTCTAAGTAATATATCACTTTTATATTTTTAGAAATTATATTTTAGGTTAAAATAATTTTACAAATTTTTCCAGATTTTTATTTTGTCATTTAGTGGTATTTCTAATTAATTTTAGTTTAATTTAGTTTTAATTAATATTAAACAATTAAAATAGCATAATTAGTTTTTATATAGTATAACCTAGTTTTTATAATTTTTATAGCTTCTATTTTAGTTAAAATAATTTTATAAATTTTTCTAGAATTTTTACTGTTCATTTAATAGTTTTCATAATTTAAATAGTTTAATTAGATATTAATTAATAAATAGTATAATAATTAGTTAATTAGCTTAAAAATACTTAGAATTAACTTTTTATAATTTTTTAGGATTCCTGTAATGGTTAATTAGATTTATAAAATTTTTCTTAATTTTCTAAGTCTTTTAAGTATTTTTAATAATTCTAATTAGTTTAATTAGTATTAAATAGATAATTAGTAATTAATTAATTATAAATAATTAAATAGTATAAAAATAATTTTTATTTTTCTTTAAATTTTCTTTAATTAATAGGATTGTAAAAATACAAATTTACACTTTTAACCCTCCTGGTCCTCCAGTTGTACTTTTCGTTTTGTTCGTCTGTATACGTTTTTTAATTGAAACGTACGTTTTTAGGTTTAGCTCAAATCTTCGTACTCCAAATTCCCGTAACCATTCACATAGCTTTCCTAAGCTATTTTTGTTTATATATTCCAAATAATTTTCACAATAACCCCTTTTCTGTGAATAACACCCGATTACGAACACGCTATAGTTACATTTCACACCTCAACGGGATTTTACGACCCGGTGATACATTATATTACCCGGAGCATTGATCTAGGCTATTTGACTTAGTTGACCATTCTTTGGTTAATTTAAGTTAGGTGGTTTGGCATCAATCAATTTATGGCGCCGCTGCCGGGGAGGTGTGCGCGTTTCTGTAGCGTTTTTCGAGATTAGTGTTATCTCACCTCACTCACTGTACAAATACCATCACTTGTGAATATTTTCAAAATCTAAACACATAAAAATGTCATTGACACTTTTCCTAAAGTGTTGAAGCACCAAAAAAAAAAAAAAAAAAAGTAAAAAACCAACAAAACATATCGTAACGTTTTCTGATTCGGTTTTCTTTTAAGGTGATTCTTGAAGAGAAACGAATCTGGATTACGGGACGATAACAAAAATATTGTCCAAAAAGTTTTTATCCTTAGTGCATGCGCACTCGTTCTTCAAGGTCCACTAGCCCATTACGTGAGCTGGTTCAGAGACCTCGAAGACCTCGTCGACGTTCTGCACCATCAGTCGGATCTGAAATCCGTACTGTTCCACCTCCAGCTGTCATCATGGCAGCTGAACCCACTATGAACGAGCTTCTCCAAGCACCCGTCGAGGGTTACGGAGATGCTATCGTTGTTCCAACAATCATGGCCGATAATTTTGAGCTTAAAACAGGATTAATAAATCTGGCCACATCACGTCAATTCTACGGTTATGAGAGGGACGATCCTCAAGATCACATTCGATGGTTCAATAAAATCACTTACACCATCAAATGCAAAGATGTCCCCTCTGAAGCAATCAAACTTCTTCTCTTCCCATTCTCCCTGGAGGGACAAGCCCGGGTTTGGCTTGAAAAACAACCTCCACGATCTATTGAGACATGGGAAGATCTTGTGAAAAAGTTCGTGAATGAATTCTTTCCTCCTTCCAAAACCACAAGTCTCAAGAACGATATCATGAAATTCACGCAGAAATTTGATGAACCCTTTAGTGAGGCATGGGATCGTTACAAGGAATTGCTCCGAAAATGCCCTCACCACGGTTTCTCTGATCTCATGACACTTGATACTTTCTACAATGGTGTAAGCCAATCTGATCAAGACTCTCTGAATGCCTCCGCTGGAGGTAACTTCTTGAATCGCACCACAAAGGATGCTTTAGAAATCATTGAGAATAAATCTAAGGTTCGCATTCCCCGAAGCAGATCAGTTTGTTCCCAAAGGGATGTTGTTCCTTCTTCCTCATCGACCGTGGCTCAGTCTAGCACCGATGCTAGACTTGATCAACTCACGAAAGCCGTCCACGCATTTGTTCTCGCCCAAAGCAAGAAAGATTCTTCTCCTTCTCCACAAGCTGAAATCAAAAAGATAGAAGTTTGTGTCACTTGTGGTGGTCCACATTCCTATTATAATTGCCCTGCCACCGAAGGCAATCCCTTCGAAGTAAATGCAATAGCCGGCAATTCCAACCAAGGAGGTAACCAATACCGTCCTCAAGTGGATCCAAATTACCGGGCTAGCAATCAGGGTGGACCACCCGGTTTTCCTCAAAATCCAAATAGGTTTAATCCTAATCCACCAAGGGGGCCTAATTTGCAAAATCAAAATCCTGCCCCCGTCAATCAGTACCCACCCCAAAGGGGTAATCAAGGGTATTCAGCTCCAAATTATCAAGATCCCCTCCCAAACGAGCTCAATAACTATATCAAAGTTAATGAGACCAAAATGAGGGCAATGCAAAATCAAATCTCAAATTTGAAAAATGATTTCCAATCAGCAATAACCAAACAGGGTCAAGAGCTGAAGAGTGAGTTGATGCAAACAAACAACAAAATTGATCAAAATCAAGGCAAGATTGAAAATATGCTTGCCAGTCTTATGAATCATCTCACTCCACCCTCTACATCAGGAGGTCTTCCGGCTAATACAATTGTTAACCCCAAGGGTGAACTCAAAGCTATTACTACACGAAGTGGTAAAGCTTATGAAGAGCCGCCAGTTCCTCCTGTTTCTCCTCTTCCACCTATGCCTCCTCCTCTTTATTCTGAGGAAGTTGAAATTGAGCCTGAGGCAACCACGGACAAGGTGCAATTTACTAGCCCACGAAGTACCGCACACGTCCACCCTCAGGTTGTTCCGGAAATTGTACCAAAATCTGGACTTGTACCAAAACCGGGAGTTGTATTTGAACCATCAACAACTCCTGAAGAGAACCCTAAATCCAAACCTTCACTACCATACCCGTCAAGACTTAATGAGCAAAAGCTCCGCGAAAAGGCTAGTTACCAAATGGATAAGTTTTATCAAATCTTTCAAGATTTGCACTTTGACGTTAGCCTTGCGGATGCTATCATCCTGATGCCCAAATTCGCATCGATGATCAAGAACTTGTTAAGCAACAAGGAAAAATTGTACGAAATGGCAAAGACTCCTCTGAACGAAAACTGCTCTGCGGTTATCTTAAAGAAGCTTCCTAAGAAGCTTGGAGACCCTGGGAGATTTCTCATTCCATGTGTTTTCCCTGGGATGGTTGAGTGCTTCGCCTTAGCTGATCTTGGCGCTAGCATCAACCTGATGCCTTACTCAGTGTGGGAGAAACTCTCTCTTCCTCAACTTACTCCTACGTGCATGACTCTCGAGCTTGCCGACCGTTCAATCTCACATCCTCTCGGCATTGCCGAAGATGTATTCGTGAAAGTAGGAAAGTTCCATTTCCCCGCTGACTTCGTTGTTGTTAAGTTCGATGCTGACCCACGTGTTCCTCTCATTCTTGGGAGAGGATTCTTAAGGACGGGTCGTGCGTTAATTGATGTGCACGAAGAGGAAATAACTCTTCGTGTTGGTAATGAAGCTGTAACCTTTAACCTCGATCAAACTTCGAGGTACTCCTCTAACTATGACGCCGAAACGGTTAACCGAATTGATGTCATTGATGTCGCGTCTGAGGAGTACGCTCAAGAGGTTTTAGGTTTTGTCGATGATTCTCCAAGTGAAAACTTCACTCCATCTTCTCACCCCATTATTGCCAATTCTTCTCCTTCCCTCACTCCGTTTGAGGGAAGTGACTTCATCTTCTCTGAAGAAATTGAGGCCTTTCTCAAGAGTGATTCGATTCCCGATGGAATTGATAACCAAGAGATCGACCTCGAGAGGGATATTCACCTGCTGGAAAAATTGTTAAACGAAGATCCCTCACATCTTCCTGTTCTACCACAAACACTTCATAAGGAGGAAGTCAAAAATGTTGAGAAAACTGATGACTCTCCCGCGGTTGAACTTAAGGACTTGCCGCCTCATCTTGAATATGCATTTCTGGAGGGTGATGATAAATTGCCCGTCATTATTGCTAAAGACTTAAGTGTTGAGGAAAAGGCTGCTCTTATACAGGTTTTGAAGTCTCATAAGCGAGCAATTGCT